>JAAOOA010000494.1:40000-50000 GCA_012861695.1 Trematomus loennbergii | reverse complement strand
TGTTGAAGTTTCCATCGCAGATGTGGGTTTCCCGTTGCCGGGCAGCGCGGGCCGGTCGCCGGGCGCGACGCGCCGGGCGGAGCGGTCGTGTTTGGAGGGAGTGCGTCCGTCGGGAAGGCAGAGTGGCAGCGGGCGGGTGGGCTCCAGCATGGCTGTGGGGATACCTGGTGGGAAACATCAGGAACATCAGGAACAATTTCTTTTAAAGGTCCCCGATTATGCTCTTCTTCATCAATATATCACAGCTCTCAGATATATACAGAACCTGTCTCTGATTGGCTGAAACACCAAACAGATCATTGCAGCATTACCCATAATCCCCTCTGTTTCAGCCCTGTTTCCAAAGTGCTGATTCTCTGTCTGTTACTTTAGATGAAAATAAGGAGCCCCTCCCACGCCCCTCTGAGAGATTTGGTTACAAAGAACTCAATGGTGCTCTAGGAGGAGATTCAGGTGATAAGGGGGGGGGGTTACCTTGGTTGCTGATTGGCTAATGGTTACACAAGACAAAACATCGTTATGACATCATAAAGTGGCCAAAATCTGATCAGCTCATTTTCAGACAGGTTTTTATAGAAATGGATCAAAAAGAGAGAGAATCTTTGTTCCTGAAACTTTCAGAGTCTCTTTACACAGAGGGGACACATGTTGATGTAGAAGAGACATGAAGAAGAGGGGACACATGTTGATGAAGAAGAGACATGAAGAAGAGGGGACACATGTTGATGAGAAGAGACATGAAGAAGAGGGGACACATGTTGATGAAGAAGAGACATGAAGAAGAGGGGACACATGTTGATGTAGAAGAGACATGAGGAAGAGGGGACACATGTTGATGTAGAAGAGACATGAAGAAGAGGGGACACATGTTGATGTAGAAGAGACATGAAGAAGAGGGGACACATGTTGATGAAGAAGAGACATGAAGAAGAGGGGACACATGTTGATGTAGAAGAGACATGAAGAAGAGGGGACACATGTTGATGTAGAAGAGACGTGAAGAAGAGGGGACACATGTTGATGTAGAAGAGACATGAAGAAGAGGGGACACATGTTGATGAAGAAGAGACATGAAGAAGAGGGGACACATGGTGATGAGAAGAGACATGAAGAAGAGGGGACACATGTTGATGAAGAAGAGACATGAAGAAGAGGGGACACATGTTGATGTAGAAGAGACATGAAGAAGAGGGGACACATGTTGATGAAGAAGAGACATGAAGAAGAGGGGACACATGTTGATGAAGAAGAGACATGAAGAAGAGGGGACACATGTTGATGAAGAAGAGACATGAAGAAGAGGGGACACATGTTGATGAAGAAGAGGGGACACATGTTGATGAAGAAGAGACATGAGGAAGAGGGGACACATGTTGATGAAGAAGAGACATGAAGAAGAGGGGACACATGTTGATGTAGAAGAGACATGAAGAAGAGGGGACACATGTTGATGAAGAAGAGACATGAAGAAGAGGGGACACATGTTGATGTAGAAGAGACATGAAGAAGAGGGGACACATGTTGATGAAGAAGAGACATGAAGAGGGGACACATGTTGATGAAGAAGAGGGGACACATGTTGATGAAGAAGAGACATGAGGAAGAGGGGACACATGTTGATGAAGAAGAGACATGAAGAAGAGGGGACACATGTTGATGTAGAAGAGACATGAAGAAGAGGGGACACATGTTGATGAAGAAGAGACATGAAGAAGAGGGGACACATGTTGATGTAGAAGAGACATGAAGAAGAGGGACACATGTTGATGTAGAAGAGACATGAAGAAGAGGGGACACATGTTGATGAAGAAGAGACATGAAGAAGAGGGGACACATGTTGATGTAGAAGAGACATGAAGAAGAGGGGACACATGTTGATGAAGAAGAGACATGAAGAAGAGGGGACACATGTTGATGTAGAAGAGACATGAGGAAGGGGACACATGTTGATGTAGAAGAGACATGAAGAAGAGGGGACACATGTTGATGAAGAAGAGACATGAAGAAGAGGGGACACATGTTGATGTAGAAGAGACATGAAGAAGAGGGGACACATGTTGATGAAGAAGAGACATGAAGAAGAGGGGACACATGTTGATGAAGAAGAGACATGAAGAAGAGGGGACACATGTTGATGTAGAAGAGACATGAAGAAGAGGGGACACATGTTGATGTAGAAGAGACATGAAGAAGAGGGGACACATGTTGATGAAGAAGAGACATGAAGAAGAGGGGACACATGTTGATGTAGAAGAGACGTGAAGAAGAGGGGACACATGTTGATGTAGAAGAGCATGAGGAAGAGGGGACACATGTTGATGTAGAAGAGACATGAAGAAGAGGGGACACATGTTGATGAAGAAGAGACATGAAGAAGAGGGACACATGTTGATGTAGAAGAGACATGAAGAAGAGGGGACACATGTTGATGTAGAAGAGACATGGAGAAGAGGGGACACATGTTGATGAAGAAGAGACATGAAGAAGAGGGGACACATGTTGATGTAGAAGAGACATGAAGAAGAGGGGACACATGTTGATGTAGAAGAGACATGGAGAAGAGGGGACACATGTTGATGAAGAAGAGACATGAAGAAGAGGGGACACATGTTGATGAAGAAGAGACATGAGGAAGAGGGGACACATGTTGATGTAGAAGAGACATGAAGAAGAGGGGACACATGTTGATGTAGAAGAGACATGAAGAAGAGGGGACACATGTTGATGAAGAAGAGACATGAAGAAGAGGGGACACATGTTGATGTAGAAGAGACATGAGGAAGAGGGGACACATGTTGATGAAGAAGAGACATGAAGAAGAGGGGACACATGTTGATGAAGAAGAGACATGAAGAAGAGGGACACATGTTGATGTAGAAGAGACATGAAGAAGAGGGGACACATGTTGATGTAGAAGAGACATGAAGAAGAGGGGACACATGTTGATGAAGAAGAGACATGGAGAAGAGGGGACACATGTTGATGAAGAAGAGACATGAGGAAGAGGGGACACATGTTGATGTAGAAGAGACATGAAGAAGAGGGGACACATGGTGATGAAGAAGAGACATGAAGAAGAGGGGACACATGTTGATGAAGAAGAGACATGAAGAAGAGGGGACACATGTTGATGTAGAAGAGACATGAAGAAGAGGGGACACATGTTGATGTAGAAGAGACATGAAGAAGAGGGGACACATGTTGATGAAGAAGAGACATGAAGAAGAGGGGACACATGGTGATGAAGAAGAGACATGAAGAAGAGGGACACATGTTGATGAAGAAGAGACATGAAGAAGAGGGGACACATGTTGATGAAGAAGAGACATGAAGAAGAGGGGACACATGTTGATGAAGAAGAGACATGAAGAAGAGGGGACACATGGTGATGAAGAAGAGACATGAAGAAGAGGGGACACATGTTGATATAGAAGAGACATGAAGAAGAGGGGACACATGTTGATGTAGAAGAGACATGAAGAAGAAGGGACACATGTTGATGAAGAAGAGACATGAAGAAGAGGGGACACATGTTGATGTAGAAGAGACATGAAGAAGAGGGGACACATGGTGATGAAGAAGAGACATGAAGAAGAGGGGACACATGTTGATGAAGAAGAGACATGAAGAAGAGGGGACACATGTTGATGAAGAAGAGACATGAAGAAGAGGGGACACATGTTGATGTAGAAGAGACATGAAGAAGAGGGGACACATGTTGATGTAGAAGAGACATGAAGAAGAGGGACACATGTTGATGTAGAAGAGACATGAAGAAGAGGGGACACATGTTGATGTAGAAGAGACATGAAGAAGAGGGGACACATGGTGATGAAGAAGAGACATGAAGAAGAGGGGACACATGTGATGAAGAGACATGAAGAAGAGGGGACACATGTTGATGAAGAAGAGACATGAAGAAGAGGGGACACATGTTGATGTAGAAGAGACATGAAGAAGAGGGGACACATGTTGATGTAGAAGAGACATGAAGAAGAGGGGACACGTGATGTAGAAGAGACATGAAGAAGAGGGGACACATGTTGATGTAGAAGAGACATGAAGAAGAGGGGACACATGTTGATGTAGAAGAGACATGAAGAAGAGGGGACACATGTTGATGAAGAAGAGACATGAAGAAGAGGGGACACATGTTGATGTAGAAGAGACATGAAGAAGAGGGGACACATGTTGATGTAGAAGAGACATGAAGAAGAGGGGACACATGTTGATGTAGAAGAGACATGAAGAAGAGGGGACACATGTTGATGAAGAAGAGACATGAAGAAGAGGGGACACATGTTGATGAGAAGAGACATGAAGAAGAGGGGACACATGGTGATGTAGAAGAGACATGAAGAAGAGGGGACACATGTTGATGTAGAAGAGACATGAAGAAGAGGGACACATGTTGATGAAGAAGAGACATGAAGAAGAGCGGACACATGTTGATGTAGAAGAGACATGAAGAAGAGGGGACACATGTTGATGTAGAAGAGACATGAAGAAGAGGGACACATGTTGATGAAGAAGAGACATGAAGAAGAGGGGACACATGTTGATGAAGAAGAGACATGAAGAAGAGGGGACACATGTTGATGTAGAAGAGACATGAAGAAGAGGGGACACATGTTGATGAAGAAGAGACATGAAGAAGAGGGGACACATGGGATGAGTAATCTGATTACTCACCGTAGATCTTCTGGATGCCCTGCAGGTCGTCCAGAGGCAGTTTGAAGTTGTGCGTGTCCATGTACTGGTAGAACGGAGCCATGATGGCACTGGGGTCGTTGGAGTGCTCCAAACCCAACGCATGACCCAACTCGTGCACCGCCACCAGGAACAAGTCATTACCTGCAGATTGAGAGAGAGGGTGGGGGGGGGGTCAAAGGTCAACCAAACAGGACAGGTAAAGGTGTGAAGGGGGAGGAAAAAGATAAGATCTGTCAGAATGTTTTATTCATCTCAGGGGAAATTGGGTTTTTGTGACAGTTTCTCCATTTCAGAATAAAGTAAATAGGCCAGGATGAAAGCCATCATCACTTTGAACATTGCTTCACAATATTTAAAACACAGCACGAATCAGAGAGGAAACAGAAAACCAGCGCCCCAGTGTGCTGTGATTTCATTGGGAGAACAGAACAAAGCCTCCCCAGAAGAAGAGGCATCAGAAGTGAGCTAAAGTTAGCCTGTACATAATCCCACATCAAAAGGAGACTTCGAGGCGTCTGTCGGATCGTCAATCTGAAGCTTCTTCAAACGCTGACGGGGATTACTTCAAACTGTTCGATGTCCAATTCATCATCTGTGCATGTATAAACTATGAGCTGCTGCTGGAGACCAGGGGACACTAAAGAGTGACGCACACAGCTGGGAGACCAGGGGACACTAAAGAGTGACGCACACAGCTGGGAGACCAGGGGACACTAAAGAGTGACGCACACAGCTGGGAGAACAGGGGACACTAAAGAGTGACGCACACAGCTGGGAGACCAGGGGACACTAAAGAGTGACGCACACAGCTGGGAGACCAGGGGACACTAAAGAGTGACGCACACAGCTGGGAGACCAGGGGACACTAAAGAGTGACGCACACAGCCGGGAGACCAGGGGACACTAAAGAGTGACGCACACAGCTGGGAGACCATGGGACACTAAAGAGTGACGCACACAGCTGAGAGACCAGGGACACTAAAGAGTGACGCACACAGCTGGGGACCAGGGGACACTAAAGAGTGACGCACACAGCTGGGAGACCAGGGGACACTAAAGAGTGACGCACACAGCTGGGAGACCAGGGGACACTAAAGAGTGACGCACACAGCTGGGAGACCAGGGGACACTAAAGAGTGACGCACACAGCTGGGAGACCAGGGGACACTAAGAGTGACGCACACAGCCGGGAGACCAGGGGACACTAAAGAGTGACGCACACAGCTGGGAGACCAGGGGACACTAAAGAGTGACGCACACAGCTGGGAGACTAGGGGACACAAAAGAGTGACGCACACAGCTGGAGACCAGGGGACACTAAAGAGTGACGCACACAGCTGGGAGACCAGGGGACACTAAAGAGTGACGCACACAGCTGGGAGACCAGGGGACACTAAAGAGTGACGCACACAGCTGGAGACCAGGGGACACTAAAGAGTGACGCACACAGCTGGGACACTTGGAGACGTTCAGGATGATGAAGCTGACCAACTGTCTCTGTCTCAGAGTCAGTCGTCTCATAACTGTAAGTGTTTGTCAGTGTATCTGAAATCACTAGGTTAGCTCCGTTAGCTAGCTAGCTTACAGCAGATCTGCAGTAACATCAGAAGGAGTCATGTGACCACATTGTTAAAGACCATCAAACATTTCAGGTAAGTTTCCAACAACAGAGACAGTTGTCATGGATATTTTTGTAAAGTGGCTTTTTGTATTCTGCATTCGAGGACGCAACTGTCCAATCCTCTGAGTTAGCATGCGTGCTCAAAGGGAGTACATGGGAGTATTTAAAGTAAGTGATAACACTTCAGACACTTCCTGTTGTGTGCCACATGTGGGAAATACGAACTCCTGATTCCCTAGACATGATCAGATACTTGATTATCCATTATAATAATAACATATCATGGACATGTGGCTTTGGCAAATAGGATCAAATAATGATCACCATTCACAGCATCCAATTCATAACACAACAAGAGGGGAATGGCATCTTAAAGTGTCAGCCATTATAAAGGTGCAGTGGTTTGATGTTCCCTGGCTTGGGTCCATTCAAATATCAGTTGGGTTACAAATAAATAATTACTCTAGTCTTTCCTCTCCTCATGCTCCAGCCTTATCTCTCGCCTCTCCGTCTTCCATGTCTCAGGAAAGATAAGATGATTTTAGACTTCATTGAAGGAATTCCTGTTGGTTTCTCTCTGTGTCCCTCTCTTTGTGATTTCACGGCTTCTTCCGTCATGTTTTCGTCCCTGCAGACGTCTGCCAGCCTGCGATAAAGACGATGTTTGATATCGCTGCGATGAAACCTGTCTCTCAAGTCATCACAGTTTGACGTTTCCTCAGATTTCATTTATTTTCAATTCAAACCTTTATTTAACCAGATTGGTCCCATTGAGATCATATATCTCTTTTTCAAGGGAGACCTGCAGCAAATAGGTTCCACATGAAAACATAAAACAATAAAGGCTTTGTTCAGCCCCCCCGCAGAGTCTATTTCACACACCCAGCGTCTGGAAATCACTATTTGGCTCACCGACACGTATGTAGTCAAAATGTAATGAAATGTACTTTTTTTAATGTTGGCCATGAGGGTTGTGCAATAGGTCGCCATTGTCAGTATGTACGTGTGTGTATTGTGTTTGTTCAAACGGTGTATGACTGATGATATGTGTATGTCTCTTAATGTCTACTATGTTTGTATATGTACATGGATGCGCTGCAGGACGGAGTCCAGAACAATTTCCTTACGGGGACAATAAAGTATATCGTATCGTATCGTATCGACACGCTCTACAAAAACGTACAAAAATGTATATCCAAAAATAGAATACACTGTAGATACATATATACTCATTGTCCGAAGTGTTTTTTAGCTTTTAAGGTTATTTGCTCGTTTGCTAGTGATGGCTCTTTCCCCAACTCTTTCTGTTTTCCATGTCGGATACTTCCCCCTTTACTGGTACCAGTGCATGTGTTCATGTATGTTAGAAAGATCTCACTGGTCTCCGGCTTGAGCTTCAATCTCAGGATCCATGTATTTATTATCCTCTCAAGAATGGAAGCAGTCAAAACTAAAAAAGAGACTTTGTGGGTAGACGTGGGTAGTGCGTTGGTGTTCGGATCAAGGGAGCACAGGTTCAAACCCCGCTGCAGTCAGCATGTCGTTGTGTCCCTGAGACACTTCACCCCAAAGTGATCCTGTGGGGATTGCCCACAGTATTGAGTATGTAAGTTGTTTTGGATAAAGTGTCTAACAAGTAACATGTCATGTAAAAAATGTAATGTTGGTTTTTTTCTTCAAAATTTCTCAAAATTCTGACTTTTTCTCAAAATTCTGACTTTTTCTCAAAATTCTGACTTTTTCTTCAAAATTCTGACTTTTTCTTCAAAATTCTGACTTTTTCTCAAAATTCTGACTTTTTCTCAAAATTCTGACTTTTTCTCAAAATTCTGACTTTTTCTTCAAAATTCTGACTTTTTCTCAAAATTCTGACTTTTTCTCAAAATTCTGACTTTTTCTCAAAATTCTGACTTTTTCTCAAAATTCTGACTTTTTCTTCAAAATTCTGACTTTTTCTCAAAATTCTGACTTTTTCCTCAAAAGAGACTTCCCACTCGATGGAGACATTCCTACTCAAACCTGAAAGATGATGGCCACTCACACAAGGTAACAGCAGCAGAGATAACCAGTGTTTACCATACAGTGCAACACTCCCAATCATACCGGTCAAATGACTGTGGTAACAAGCTAGCGCCGACCATTTCTCCAGACTCTGAGATAGCAAAGAAAATGTCATGTGGTCGTCAAAAGCAGCGTCCATAATAACAGAGGTGCTTGCCCCTGCCTCTGTGGAGAGTTGTTTGACAAAATAACCCACACACCATTTCTTTCGGTGGCTTCAGATGCTCCAAATCATGGCACTATAAAACTCTTCCCACTGTCTCTGAGATATTGGACCCCAGAGTTGGGTTTGAAAAGCAAGATCCTTGACTTCTATGAGGATAGTGAGTCAGCTGCTACCATACACCGCCAGGTTACAAGCAAGCCAGAAGACAATGGCCTGCAACCTGACATGATCTCAGCAGACACTGCCGAGTGTCGATTACGGGAGAAACAATTCAGTTTTCCAGAAGCAGAAAACAGTGGCATCATTAAGGCTAACTGTATGGCCCACAGAGTGCACAACAGTGCAAAGCATGCTGGACATTGACATTGAGCTAGTAGTGAACAAACATTCAGTCACTTTTCCTCATCTGCAAAAACGTACAGAAGAATTGAAAGCAGTGTTCACCTTTGTGGACGAAGAATATCAGGTTGTGTGGAGACACGTACCCACAAGATGGTTGAGTCTGTGGCCTGCTGTCAAGAGGCTACATGGCAGCTGGAGAGCTATCAAGAGCTTCGTCTTGTCACTGGGAGAGGATAAGTGCACACGTTCACTGTGGCAGCTGTTCAAAAACGATGAGGATGGTGATGGGTAACCCCTAGATCAGGGTGTCAAACTCAAGGCCCGGGGCCAAATCCGGCCCGCGACTTCATTTTATGTGGCCCCATAAGAGCTTGCAAAGAATATAATATGTTTATTATAAGGTTACATGCTACTTTACAGAAGCACGTTGCCCATAAACTACATGTCCCACAATGCATCTCAAATTTGACTTTTTTCTCAGAATTTGACTTTTTTTCTTCAAAATATGCCGTTTTTCTCAGAATTAGATTTTTTTTTAAATGTAATCTTTTTTTTTTTAAATGTTACTTGTTTTTTCCAGAATGGCTTTTTTTTAAATGTGACATAAATGTGACATTCTCACTGAAGAGACTTGCAATGATTTGCCCTAGACTTCTGCTTTCAGACGTAGTTAATTATGAAGTTATTACCCTATCCCATAATAATCCAATAGAGGCAATCATGTCATATAAAACATTATTTGATATATATTAAATATTTATATATGTATTTTTATATAGTCTTGAAGTTACAACCGGCCCTTTGAGTGCAACCATAATGCTGATGTGGCCCGAGATGAAGTTGAGTTTGACCCCCCTGCCCTTGATCTTTCCAAGTTCTACCAGGCTGCTCTCAAGTACCTTGAGAAGTGGTATGACTTCACAGACAACAACTACCAGAAGAATGTTGCAAGCTTGGCACTGAAGAGCAAGTCCACATCTCTGTGATGCAGTGGAGGTCCTACAGATAAGGGGGAAACTAGACATGGATGAACTGTATCATGAATACTGTGTGACTTTGCCAGCAGGACGTTGTGGAGAGAAGAGCTCCTGTTGTGG
>JAAOOA010000494.1:12500-35000 GCA_012861695.1 Trematomus loennbergii | reverse complement strand
GGCATATGTACTACAGCGTCTCCAGCGCTTTCGAACGGCAATGGCCGTGGCTGTCTCCTCCTGATTGGTGGAGTTGGCCCAATAGCCGTAGCGCCACCGTCCTGACGTCAGGACAGTGTTCAAATCTGGATCAGTTTTTATCAGATCCGTTGCAGCCCCTTTTTTAGAGATTTGGGTAGGAGGAAAATAGAGAGGGTTGTGTTTTCTGACACTTGGTGAGTTCCCTGAACACCGGGGACACATATTCATGTAGAAAAGACGTACACAAGTGCATGATAGGTCCCCTTTAAGTGTATTTTGTGATATTGTGCTTTTTAAATTGATAAAGGACAAACAGAAACTCATGTGTCCTCCTCTTCACTCTGGAACAAGACGACACACACTCGCTGTAATGTGCACATTTAGAGCTCCTCTGTCAAAGCTAATTCTCTTTTCTGCTAATCTCTCAAACCAGACCCCCCCTCCCCCTCCCCTCCATCACTCCCCGCTCTGTCAACACGTTCGTTACTCAAGCAGAGGGAATCTGGCAGAAGTCATTTGTCAAAAAGTACAAAGTGAAGTGTTTTTATCCTCCTTCATGTTCATCCAGTGTGGAGCTCAGAGATAGTGAAGCGAGGCCGGGGGACAGGCGCCATACAGGACTGTTTATACCTCAGAATGTAATCAATGGGTCATTATAGCCGTCATTGACGAGTGGTTACAGCAGGCTGACATTAGCTTCTCACACACCGTTCATCTTGCACTGAGTGCGTCCGCTAAGATATGAAGTGACTGTTACTTTGGATATATTGATTATTGTGTTTCATCTAATGTGTGCATATGTGTACATGTGTCTGTTGATTGTATATAGGATATACATGTTGTATACATATTTGGATATTTGTATTATGTATTTTGTATTCGGATTGTGGAAACGTTATTTCGATCTCTCTGTCTGTACAAACACACTTTAAAGTTGACTTTTGATTCGATAGTGTTTTACTGTCAGAGTTTATAGACGTTTTATCTTCACTGCTTTCATTCTATTTTGAGATGTTTAAATTCTAGTATTGTTTATTTCTACTGGCTCAGTGTTAAAAAATGTACTCTTTAAGTGTTAAATTAACACTTAAAGGGAGGGATTAATACTCTTAAGTGTTAAAAAGGGAGGGATTAATACTCTTTAAGTGTTAAAAAGGGAGGGATTCATATCTTTAAGTGTTAAATTAACACTTAAAGGGAGGGATTAATACTCTTAAGTGTTAAAAGGGAGGGATTAATACTCTTTAAGTGTTAAATTAACACTTAAAGGGAGGGATTCATACTTTAAGTGTTAAATTAACACTTAAAGGGAGGGATCATACTATTTAAGTGTTAAATTAACACTTAAAGGGAGGGATTCATACTATTTAAGTGTTAAATTAACACTTAAAGGCTTTAAGTGTTAAATAACACTTAAAGGGAGGGATTCATACTCTTAAGTGTTAAATTAACACTTAAAGGGAGGGATTCATACTATTTAAGTGTTAAATTAAACACTTAAAGGGAGGGATTAATAACTCTTTAAGTGTTAAATTAACACTTAAAGGGAGGGATTCATACTCTTTAAGTGTTAATTTAACACTTAAAGGGAGGGATTAATACCCTTTAAGTGTTAAATGAACACTTAAAGGGAGGATTAATACTCTTTAAGTGTTAAGTTAAATTAACACTTAAAGGCTTTAAGTGTTAAATTAACACTTAATGGGAGGGATTCATACTCTTTAAGTGTTAAATTAACACTTAAAGGGAGGGATTCATACTCTTTAAGTGTTAAATTAACACTTAAAGGGAGGGATTCATACTCTTTAAGTGTTAAATTAACACTTAAAGGGAGGGATTAATACTCTTTAAGTGTTAAATTAACACTTAAAGGGAGGGATAATACTCTTAAGTGTTAAATAACACTTAAAGGGAGGGATTAATACTCTTTAAGTGTTAAATGAACACTTAATGGGAGGGATTCATACTCTTTAAGTGTTAAATTAACACTTAAAGGGAGGGATCATACTCTTTAAGTGTTAAATTAACACTTAAAGGGAGGGATTAATACTCTTTAAGTGTTAAATTAACACTTAAAGGGAGGGATTAATACTCTTTAAGTGTTAAATGAACACTTAATGGGAGGGATTCATACTCTTTAAGTGTTAAATTAACACTTAAAGGGAGGGATTCATACTCTTTAAGTGTTAAATTAACACTTAAAGGGAGGGATTCATACTCTTTAAGTGTTAAATTAACACTTAAAGGGAGGGATTCATACTCTTTAAGTGTTAAATTAACACTTAATGGGAGGGATTAATACTCTTTAAGTGTTAAATTAACACTTAAAGGGAGGGATTAATACTCTTTAAGTGTTAAATTAACACTTAAAGGGAGGGATTAATACTCTTTAAGTGTTAAATGAACACTTAAAGGGAGGGATTAATACTCTTTAAGTGTTAAATTAACACTTAAAGGGAGGGATTAATACTCTTTAAGTGTTAAGTTAAATTAACACTTAAAGGGAGGGATTCATACTCTTTAAGTGTTAAGTTAAATTAACACTTAAAGGGATGGATTCATACTCTTTAAGTGTTAAATTAACACTTAATGGGAGGGATTAATACTCTTTAAGTGTTAAATTAACACTTAAAGGGAGGGATTAATACTCTTTAAGTGTTAAATTAACACTTAAAGGGAGGGATTAATACTCTTTAAGTGTTAAATGAACACTTAATGGGAGGGATTCATACTCTTTAAGTGTTAAATTAACACTTAAAGGGAGGGATTCATACTCTTTAAGTGTTAAATTAACACTTAAAGGGAGGGATTCATACTCTTTAAGTGTTAAATGAACACTTAAAGGGAGGGATTCATACTCGTTAAGTGTTAAATGAACACTTAAAGGGAGGGATTCATACTCTTTAAGTGTTCAATTAACACTTAAAGGGAGGGATTCATACTCTTTAAGTGTTAAATAACACTTAAAGGGAGGGATTCATACTCTTTAAGTGTTAAATTAACACTTAAAGGGAGGGATTCATACTCGTTAAGTGTTAAATTAACACTTAAAGGGAGGGATTCATACTCTTATGATACCACAGGGGGTTGTTGCCGCCCTACTGACTAGCAAATTAGGAAACAAGACATCGATTAAATACGGCTCTGTTGTTGTGATTGGTCAACCGATTAGAGATGTCCGCCCCTAAGCCTATCACGGACAATGTGTTGGAGCGTTAGCCAATAGGAGCGCATGGTGATGTCACTGTGTTCCCAAAGTAAACAAAGGAGTCCAATGGAGGCGGTTGAAGGAGGGAGGGGGGTGTGGGAGAGAAACACTGGGATTTTAACCTCTGCAGACCCTTTACATGCACCAAAACCTTAGAACAACTACAGGGAAGGGAAACCCCCCAAAAAGCAGAATAGGGCCTCTTTAGGAGTAATTAGAGTTCGTGTTTTCGGGGAGTTAATGGCACAGAAACTTCCTATGGAGGGCACACCGGGATTTTTGCCTTTGCAGACCATTTACATCCACTAAAACCTATATAACACACTACAGGAAAGGGAAACCCCCAAAAAGCAGAATAGGGCCTCTTTAGGAGAAATTAGGGTTGCTGTTTTCGGGGGTTTGTCCCGGGAACACCGGGATTTTTGCCTTTGCAGACCATTTACATGCACCAAAACCTTTAGAACAAACTACAGGAAATGGAAACCCCCAAAAAGCAGAATAGGGCCTCTTTAGGAGAAATGAGACTTGCTGTTTTCGGGGAGTTTGTGGCAGAGAAACTCCCTATGGAGGGAACACGGATTTTAGCCTTTGCAGACCATTGACATGCACTAAAACCTATATAACAGGAAAAAGGAAAACCCCAAAAAGCAGAATAGGGCCTCTTTAATGTCGGCTTCTTGTGGTCTCACCGTCGTGGTTGGCGTTGCCCAGCGTCCAGGGTTCATCAGAGTCGAAGTGTGTGTCCCCCCGATGCCGGCGCCGGGGAAGTAGGCGTGGGCGAGGAAACCCCCTCCCCGTCAAACGGAGAGCTGTCGCCGTGGAAACCGGAGGCGAAGAAGATCATGATGTCCGCCTCCTTCCCGTCGTTCTTGATCTCCGAGTACGGCACCTCCTGAAACAGGAAGAGGAAGTGAGAAAGGCTGGAGTCTCTGTCTTTACTTCCTGTCTTTGCGTGTTTTTCCCGCCTCTTTCGATTGCCCTGGCCTTGTTAGTTGCACCTAGACTTTTATATCGTCACGGTTATCTACTGTATATGTTCTATTTTGAGATGTTTAAATTGCACTATTGTTTATTTCTACACCTTCATTTCTACTTAAGTTCAATGCCTTGTTTTGTTTTGAAGGAAGTGAGAAACGCTGGAGCTCCAGCAGGAACGTCTCTGTTTGTCGGTCTGTTTGTCTGAAGTCTTCTGTTCTGTTTCGCCTTGAATTGTCTGGATTAAATCTTGATATTTTCTGTTTACAGTAGAAATAAGAGACTCAAGTCCAGACGCTGTGTGCACATGACAAAAAGTAGCAGTGACATTTCTACATTTCTACACAAGACACTTCTACTGCACCTGGAAGGAGAGCGGGGTGACCGTCTGCCAGACGTTGAAGGCTTGTCGGATCGCCCTCTGAGTGTCTTTCTCTCCCACTTTAGGGGTGAAGTTAGATATGCTGAGGGAGAGAAAGAATACAACATTACCTATAGACCTACGTAGATGACCCTGCTGAACTGAACGTGTAAGAACATAAACGTTTGTTTGACACAGAGATTATTTTCGGACATCACACAGAGAGATCC
Organism: Trematomus loennbergii; assembly: GCA_012861695.1. NCBI lineage: Eukaryota > Metazoa > Chordata > Actinopteri > Perciformes > Nototheniidae > Trematomus > Trematomus loennbergii. The sequence goes on along the minus strand of JAAOOA010000494.1, from coordinate 30,205 downwards.
CATTGGACCGGAGAGACGCTGCCTTCAGGGTCCAACACAGAAACACTGTAAAATAAACGTTCTGACCATACCAGAGAATAAGAGAGAGGAAGAGGAGGGAGGAAGAGGAGGGAGGAAGAGGAGGGAGGAGGACAGATGAGTGATCGGCAGACGCAGAGAGGCGAGGACGGAAAAGAACACCCGGGAGACGTAGAAACAAGCGACTAAGATAACAGCAAGGCGACTTCACTTCACACAATCTGTTTCTCTACAGGAGGCAAATGCTTTTATATCCAGAGCAGGGAAATGCATTATGGAAATAAATATGAGCACATTCCATATTCCTCATAATTCAACATTATCGACCTCATGAGGCGAATAAACACGTCCATCTGGAGAAGAAATGATGATCGCTCTGTGTGGAGCGTATGAGTCGTGTGTCTCTGTGTGATGCTGGGAATGGATTTGTTATTGTTGCTAAGTTAAAGAGGCCATATTCTTCAGGGGTTCCCCTCTCCTGCAGTTAGGGTTATATATGTCTTAGTGCATGTAAATGGTCTACAAACTCTAAAATCCCTGTTTCTCTCCCCCTGTTTGAAACGCCTCCAATCCACTCCTTGGTTTACTTCCTGAAAGTAGTGAGATCACTATGTGCACTGGAGCTGCTAGTGCTAGTGCTAGGGGGTGTGTGTGTGTGTGTGTGTGTGTGTGTGTGTGTGTGTGTGTGTGTCTGTGTGTGTGTGTGTGTGTAGCAGTTGTCTGATTTGAGTAAATGGTGTGGAACGATACCGCACTGAAGCTGGCCAAATGACCTGTGGCCAAAACACACAGATGGTGAGAGACACACACACACACACACACACACACACACACACACACACACACACACACACACACGGCCATATGGAGACAATCATAGCATTTAATTCAAAGCAAAGGTTAAGCGGAGAAAAATCAAAAGTGAATTGGTCAAAACTTCAACTCTTATTTATCCAGAGAGCTTCAGCCTCTTGACCAAACAATGGACCGTCTAAATATTTCAGTAGAACCCCAAAGGCAAACCTTATTGTGCTGCTAAAGGAAAGGTAATAGGGTTGTCCAAACCAGAGAGATGTATCCTCTGGGAACACGAACGCGCACTACTGATACTACAGTGTCAGACATCTGTGGTTCCTACACATCATCCACTGAGAGTCTGCAGAAGAGCGAAAAGATGCAGATGTTCCCTCTCTCTCTGTTTCTGCATCTGATCCTCTTTCAACTAAACCGATGTGCTCAGTTTGCAGAAAACTATTTTAAGCAATGAACCAAAAAGTGAACCATCTTCTTTAAGTTCTTTCCTCTCTCTCTGTTTCTTTCTACTTGTTTTTGTATTCACCTCCCAGTCCTGAGGCGTCAACGCTTTTTTTTTACACAGTTGCATAATCCTGCAGCTCCAGTTTCAGCAGCTCTTAAACTCCTCTGAAAGTCTCTCTGCATTGCTGTCAGTGTCAGAGCAAAGAGGAAAGTCATCCCGACTGAACTCATCAAATATCACAGGGTTCTCTAGTATCTGAAACACAAGCAGAGTAACCTCTGTTTCCCATGTTATCAGGGAAAACAGAGGAGACCGTGAGGAGACCGTGAGGAGACCGTGAGGAGACCGTGAGGAGACCGTGAAGAGACGGTGAGGAGACCGTGAGGAGACGGTGAGGAGACCGTGAGGAGACGGTGAAGAGACGGTGAAGAGACCGTGAGGAGACCGTGAGGAGACGGTGAGGAGACCGTGAAGAGACCGTGAGGAGACCGTGAGGAGACCGTGAGGAGACGGTGAGGAGACCGTGAGGAGACGGTGAAGAGACCGTGAAGAGACCGTGAGGAGACCGTGAAGAGACCGTGAGGAGACCGTGAAGAGACCGTGAGGAGACCGTGAGGAGACGGTGAGGAGACGGTGAGGAGACCGTGAAGAGGACCGTGAGGAGACCGTGAGGAGACCGTGAGGAGACGGTGAGGAGACCGTGAGGAGACCGTGAGGAGACCGTGAGGAGACGTGAGGAGACCGTGAGGAGACCGTGAAGAGACCGTGAAGAGACCGTGAGGAGACCGTGAGGAGACCGTGAAGAGATCGTGAAGAGACCGTGAAGAGACCGTGAGGAGACCGTGAGGAGACGGTGAAGAGACCGTGAAGAGACCGTGAGGAGACCGTGAAGAGACCGTGAGGAGACCGTGAGGAGACCGTGAAGAGACCGTGAGGAGACCGTGAGGAGACGGTGAGGAGACGGTGAGGAGACCGTGAAGAGACCGTGAGGAGACCGTGAGGAGACCGTGAGGAGACCGTGAAGAGACCGTGAGGAGACCGTGAGGAGACCGTGAGGAGACCGTGAGGAGACGGTGAGGAGACCGTGAAGAGACCGTGAGGAGACCGTGAGGAGACCGTGAGGAGACGGTGAGGAGACCGTGAGGAGACCGTGAGGAGACCGTGAGGGACGTGAGGAGACCGTGAGGAGACCGTGAAGAGACCGTGAAGAGACCGTGAGGAGACCGTGAGGAGACCGTGAGGAGGACCGTGAGGAGACCGTGAGGAGACCGTGAGGAGACGGTGAGGAGACGGCTCGACACATTTCCATCAGGAGAAACGCGCTGCAGCTGGGAGACCAGGGGACACTAAAGAGTGACGCACACAGCTGGAGACCAGGGGACACTAAAGAGTGACGCACACAGCTGGAGACCAGGGGACACTAAAGAGTGACGCACACAGCTGGGAGACCAGGGGTCACTAAAGAGTGACGCACACAGCTGGAGACCAGGGGACACTAAAGAGTGACGCACACAGCTGGGAGACCAGGGGACACTAAAGAGTGACGCACACAGCTGGGAGACCAGGGGACACTAAAGAGTGACGCACACAGCTGGGAGACCAGGGACACTAAAGAGTGATGCACACAGCTGGGAGACCAAGGGGACACTAAAGAGTGACGCACACAGCTGGGAGACCAGGCGACACTAAAGAGTGACGCACACAGCTGGGACACCAGGGGACATTAAAGAGTGACGCACACAGCTGGGAGACCAGGGGACACTAAAGAGTGACGCACACAGCTGAGAGACCAGGGGGACACTAAAGAGTGACGCACACAGCTGGAGACCAGGGGACACTAAAGAGTGACGCACACAGCCGGGAGACCAGGGGACACTAAAGAGTGACGCACACAGCTGAGAGACCAGGGGACACTAAAGAGTGACGCACACAGCTGGGAGACTAGGGGACACTAAAGAGTGACGCACACAGCCGAGAGACCAGGGGACACTAAAGAGTGACGCACACAGCTGGGAGACCAGGGGACGCTAAAGAGTGACGCACACAGCTGGAGACCAGGGGACACTAAAGAGTGACGCACACAGCTGGGAGACCAGGGGACACTAAAGAGTGACGCACACAGCTGGGAGACCAGGGGACACTAAAGAGTGACGCACACAGCTGGGAGACCAGGGGACACTAAAGAGTGATGCACACAGCTGGGAGACCAGGGGACACTAAAGAGTGACGCACACAGCTGGGAGACCAGGCGACACTAAAGAGTGACGCACACAGCTGGGACACCAGGGGACATTAAAGAGTGACGCACACAGCTGGGAGACCAGGGGACACTAAAGAGTGACGCACACAGCTGAGAGACCAGGGGACACTAAAGAGTGACGCACACAGCTGGAGACCAGGGGACACTAAAGAGTGACGCACACAGCCGGGAGACCAGGGGACACTAAAGAGTGACGCACACAGCTGAGAGACCAGGGGACACTAAAGAGTGACGCACACAGCTGGGAGACTAGGGGACACTAAAGAGTGACGCACACAGCCGAGAGACCAGGGGACACTAAAGAGTGACGCACACAGCTGGGAGACCAGGGGACGCTAAAGAGTGACGCACACAGCTGGGAGACCAGGGGACACTAAAGAGTGACGCACACAGCTGGGAGACCAGGGGACACTAATGAGTGACGCGCACAGCTGGAGACCAGGGGACACTAAAGAGTGACGCGCACAGCTGGGAGACCAGGGAACACTAAAGAGTGACGCACACAGCTGGGAGACCAGGGGACGCTAAAGAGTGACGCACACAGCTGGAGACCAGGGGACACTAATGAGTGACGCACACAGCTGGGAGACCAGGGGACACTAATGAGTGACGCGCACAGCTGGAGACCAGGGGACACTAAAGAGTGACGCACAGAGCTGGGAGACCAGGGGACACTAAAGAGTGACGCACACAGCTGGTAGACCAGGGGACACTAATGAGTGACGCACACAGCTGGGAGACAGGGGACACTAAAGAGTGACGCACACAGCTGGGAGACCAGGGGACACTAAAGAGTGACGCACACAGCTGGGAGACCAGGGGACACTAAAGAGTGAAGCACACAGCTGGGAGACCAGGGGACACTAAAGAGTGACGCACACAGCTGGGGACCAGGGGACACTAAAGAGTGACGCACACAGCTGGGAGACCAGGGGACACTAAAGAGTGACGCACACAGCTGGGAGACCAGGGGACACTAAAGAGTGACGCACACAGCTGGGAGACCAGGGGACACTAAAGAGTGACGCACACAGCTGGGAGACCAGGGGACACTAAAGAGTGACGCACACAGCTGGGAGACCAGGGGACACTAAAGAGTGACGCACACAGCTGGGACGGAGTGCTTGGTGACGTTCAGGATGATGAAGCTGAACAACTGTCTCTGTTGGAAACTGAAATGTTTGATGGTGTTATTTTAACAATGTGGTCACATGACTCCTTCTGATGTTACTGCAGATCTGCTGTAAGCTAGCTAGCTAACGTAGCTAACCTAGTGATTTCAGCTACACTGACCAACACTAAAGTTATGAGAATTATTCCAGCACGTATCTGAAACATAGCACATCCCATCCATTAACTGTTTATTATTTAAGCTAACTTTAAATTCATTCAGTTCAGTGCAATCAGAGGCCTCTTCTCCAGGTCATCTAATCACATCCCATTTAACATAACGTTGTGATTCCACATGACTTAGTTCCCAAAATCCCAAGCCAAGCCCTGGTATGTTTGACTAGACCAAATCAGAGGCATCATGCTTACATGTTTGCTTCCAGAAAAACGTATAAACATGACATTTTCGACATCTTTAGGGACTCTTCTTGGAAACGGACCACATGTTGGCTTGTGTTAGAGCCTTAAGAAAAGAAAACCACATGCAGCTATGACCAACCAAAAGGAACAACTCAAAGTCACCGTGTATTCATGCAAGGTGCCATGGGGTTAGGAATAACGAGGATAAGAACATCAACCTACTTCTCGCCGTGCCAGGGAACATAGGTCTGTAAATAATGTAATCCCGGCAGCACTTGTCAGAAACATAAGCCGATGCAAATGAGTTACATATGAGGGAATTCATCGGAGACGGCGCTGGCACTAGAGATAGTTTGGCGCCTTCGCAGGAGAACAATCGAGTTAGAAAACGATTAGAGTAATGCAGCCCGAACAGTGGCAGCCGGTGAAACAAAGAGGAGACTCACATACAGTAAGAGGTAACCGGAGAGGACTGATCTCACACTGTGGGGTTTGTGGAAGCGGGATGTAATGCAGGAGTGCCAGGATGCCTTCAGTGCCTCGTGGGAGAGACGTCATTACATTAGCTGAGAGTGGGGTGGAGTGGAGGAAAAGGAGGAGAGGAAGGATGAGAGGGAAAACCCGGCTTAATGAATGTTGTGTTTGCCGTGTTGCAAATGAGCTTTTGCATTTCTGTCCCGCTGAGAATACCTGCTACCAGACACCAGAGACAACGGCTACTCCCTAAGTAATGGATGCTTACAACGCTTTCACAAGGTCGCATTTCATCTATTTGAATCAGACTCTGGTGCGCTTCATTCGTACACAATAAGAATAATACAAAGAAATCAAATGCAGTCCAATCTGCAGTGAGAACAGTGGTAGCTGCACGTAGCTTCCCTTTTCTTCGAGTGCTTTGGCAAGCAAACATTTGGTCCGTTTCCAGAGTAGGAAAGCTAAAGAAAATGCTAAATAAAGTCCACGGAAGAAAGTGTTCATGAAGTAAACTCTGGATACGAAGGATTTGTTGTTCATCCGTACGTTGAGCTTTAGGAAATGTATTTTTTATCAAATCTGCTTTTAGTTGTGAAACCGAACAAGACTAAATATAAAATGAAGTACATTTCTTCAGTGGGAACACAGCCTCTGATTGCAGTCAGCTGACTGAAGAGTTAACGGACAGGGTGTTATCACGGGATACATTATATCTCGCTGGACGCCTAATCTGCATCAGACCGTCACTGATCGTCTGATCGTCTGATCGTCTGATCGTGTCTGATCGTGTCTGATCGTCTGATCGTCTGATCGTCTGATCGTGTCTGATCGTCTGATCGTGTCTGATCGTCTCCTCATACAGCGGAGGGTTACATCTATATAGACAGTAGGAGACAATAGAAGAGGCTGGAAAGAGAGGAGGAGTGAAGAGAAGATGGAGAGACGAGTGGGTGGACGTGATGCAGGAACACGAGATGCATTCAGGGTCCCGTGGGACGGAGATAATTCAGTTCAGAGAGAGGAGAGAGGGAGAAGAGCCTTCATACGAGGTGGAGAAGTACTTATATCTGGTAAAAGTAGAAGTACTCAGATCTTGTACTTGAGTAAAAGTAGAAGTACTCAGATCTTGTACTTGAGTAAAAGTAGAAGTACTCAGATCTTGTACTTGAGTAAAGTAGAAGTACTCAGATCTTGTACTTGAGTAAAAGTAGAAGTACTCAGATCTTGTACTTGAGTAAAAGTAGAAGTACTCAGATCTTGTACTTGAGTAAAAGTAGAAGTACTCAGATCTTGTACTTGAGTAAAAGTAGAAGTACTCAGATCTTGTACTTGAGTAAAAGTAGAAGTACTCAGATCTTGTACTTGAGTAAAAGTAGAAGTACTCAGATCTTGTACTTGAGTAAAAGTAGAAGTACTCAGATCTTGTACTTGAGTAAAAGTAGAAGTACTCAGATCTTGTACTTGAGTAAAAGTAGAAGTACTCAGATCTTGTACTTGAGTAAAAGTAGAAGTACTCAGATCTTGTACTTGAGTAAAAGTAGAAGTACTCAGATCTTGTACTTGAGTAAAAGTAGAAGTACTCAGATCTTGTACTTGAGTAAAAGTAGAAGTACTCAGATCTTGTACTTGAGTAAAAGTAGAAGTACTCAGATCTTGTACTTGAGTAAAAGTAGAAGTACTCAGATCTTGTACTTGAGTAAAAGTAGAAGTACTCAGATCTTGTACTTGAGTAAAAGTAGAAGTACTCAGATCTTGTACTTGAGTAAAAGTAGAAGTACTCAGATCTTGTACTTGAGTAAAAGTAGAAGTACTCAGATCTTGTACTTGAGTAAAAGTAGAAGTACTCAGATCTTGTACTTGAGTAAAAGTAGAAGTACTCAGATCTTACTTGAGTAAAAGTAGAAGTACTCAGATCTTGTACTTGAGTAAAAGTAGAAGTACTCAGATCTTGTACTTGAGTAAAAGTAGAAGTACTCAGATCTTGTACTTGAGTAAAAGTAGAAGTACTCAGATCTTGTACTTGAGTAAAAGTAGAAGTACTCAGATCTTGTACTTGAGTAAAAGTAGAAGTACTCAGATCTTGTACTTGAGTAAAAGTAGAAGTACTCAGATCTTGTACTTGAGTAAAAGTAGAAGTACCAGAGTGTAGGAATACTCTGTTACAGTAAAAGTCCTGCATTCAAAATGTTCCTCAAGTGAAAGTAAAAGTATTCTCATCAAAATATAGTGAAAGTAGCGACAGTAAAAGTAGTCATTGTGCAGATTGGTCCATTTCAGAATAATATATATGATATGTTTTATAATGATTGATCATGAAAGTGTTCTCAAAGCTGGTAAAGGTGCAGCTAGTTTGAATGACTTTGTATACTGCAGGGTAGCTTGTGGATTTACTCCAGGTGGAACTAAAGTCTGATTTAACACTTGATTATATTTCACATCATTCATCCACATCTGTGAAGTAAAAAGGTATTAAATACATGTAGTGGAGTAGAAGTACACCATGTACCTCTGAACTGTAGTGGAGTAGAGAAGTGTGTGTTTGAGGGTTTTACCTGTAGGAGATCTTTTTGTCTCTCCATTTCTGCCCCGTCAGAGCGTAGCGTTTATTCCTCTGCCGGCGGGTGGTGTGAGGATGATCTGGAACGCCACAGCGAGGTCTCCTCATCCACCTAAAACACAACCATTCAACATTTAGTAAAGAAGAAACCTGTATCTACTGAAGACACTAACAACCATGATCATATTTTTGTACATTTTTTAAATTATTTTAAACAGGCCTTATTCTCATTAAAATGAGATGACACCCCGGCTCTAAAATGTGTGTTTTGTTTAATCCTTTGTTAATCATAAGAGCTTAATGCTATATTTGAATAACATAGTGTAGGACCATACCTATATAAGGCATATTTATACTTTTTTTTTTCAAAATACCAAACAGATCATGCATTTTAGCCATGCCTCATTTCGCTCAATTGGAAATTTTCTAGCTCTGTTTTGCAAGGGTTGATTCAGTGAGAACAGCACCACCTACAGGCCTGGCATATGTACTACAGCGTCTCCAGCGCTTTGGAACGGCAATGGCCGTGGCTGTCTCCTCCTGATTGGTGGAGAGTTGGCCCAATAGCCGTAGCGCCACCGTCCTGACGTCAGGACAGTGTTCAAATCTGGATCAGTTTTTATCAGATCCGTTGCAGCCCTTTTTTAGAGATTTGGGTATGGAGGAAAATAGAGAGGGTTGTGTTTTCTGACACTTGGTGAGTTCCCGGAACACCGGGGACACATTCATGTAGAAAGACGTACAAAAGTGCATTTTGCATGATAGGTCCCCTTTAAGTTTTTTTTTAAAATGTTGAGTTTTTATCAAAATGTACATTTATGTTGAATTTACCTTTTTTCTTATTTTTTAGGGTGCTCTTAGGGTGCATTCACACCTAATAGTCCGCTTCTCAGGTGCGCACCAGACCACAGTTTGTTACATTGTTTCATTTTTCAGAAGGTTCGGTTTGCGTTCACACGGGCAAAATTCAACGGACTATAAACTTTAAACATAAATCATGTGCTCGGAAATGCTGTTCAACCATTGGTCAGACATTAAGGGGTAAAAACGCAAATCCCGGCAATTTCTACCGGAGCCTCCGCCATGGAGCATCGGCAGGTTATTCTCATGCTGCTGTTAATCTGGAGATCATATCAACAGCAACGGCGCACATGATTATATAATCAGACAACGTGTGATACAAAACATGATAACACATATAATGAGAGACGTTCTGCAGTCAGGAGGGGGTTTCACCGACAGCGACTTTTATGTATAGTTTTTAGTTTGATAGTTGTTTTTACTTTACACGACACTGTTCAACACTTCATTCTGCTTCACTCTTTCACTAAAGAAATGAAGACACCCGCGTTCTTGTGACACGTAAATACTACGCTTCCTATGTTTTGGTGCGGACTGCGTTCACACCAGCGATGAACCGCTCCAGAGTCACAAGCAAGCGTTCCGAGACCACCTATTTTAGCGGACCAGAGTCCGGTTGTTTAGTTCACTTCAGAGGTCTGTGTTCACACCGACCCCAATGAACCGACCAAGCGGCTAAACGCACCAGGGTTCGATTCAACCGGACTATAAACGGCTGGTGTCAATGCACCTTGGAATTTTGATATTTTTCTTTTCAGTGTTAAACATTTGGTATTTTTTTAACAAAATGTACTTTTTGGGTTGAATTTTTATTAATAGAATTTTTACTTTTTATAGTGAAATTCAGATCACATGAGTTTGACACGCCTGCTCTCAGATGGGTGTTATGTTTTGAAGAGGGGCTATTCGATCACATCACATGTTTTGCTTGAACACACAACACCTGAGTACTGATGACTGTATGTGTTAGGATGTTACCTCCCTGACCCTAACCCTGACACCATCAAGTTATAATCTGAGTTTTACCGGGGTCTTTAAAACTAACGTCAGGGGCGGAGATAAATATATCAATAACAGCCGAGTAATAACGGAAAAAACGGGTGATATTTATATACCCCGGAGGTGAAGTGCATGCATATTGTCATTCAAGAGAGAATATGAGGTGTAGTTCTTTTGAAAAACATTTTTTCTTTTAGCCGATTTACCTCGTGAACGTGAATAATGTTGGGCTATAAAGGAACTACAGCACGGTCACATGACTTCACGTCACCACCGCTAAGCTAAAGGAGGCTAATGTTGGCTATAAAGGAACTACAGCACGGTCACATGACTTCACGTCACCACCGCTAAGCTAAATGTGGCTAATGTTGGGCTATAAAGGAACTACAGCACGGTCACATGACTTCACGTCACCATCGCTAAGCTAAATGTGGCTAATGTTGGGCTATAAAGGAACTACAGCACGGTCACATGACTTCACGTCACCATCGCTAAGCTAAATGTGGCTAATGTTGGGCTATAAAGGAACTACAGCACGGTCACATGACTTCACGTCACCATCGCTAAGCTAAAGGAGGCTAATGTTGAGCTATAACACACAAATGTTTATGTAACAGGAAACCCTTTTGAAGAATGCTCTCACAGTTATGATCTCATGTCTGTGGTGTCCTATAACACACACACACACACACACACACACACCACACACACACACACACACACACACACACACACACACACACACACACACACACACACACACACACACACACACACACACACACACACACACACACACACACACACACACACACACACACACACACACACACACACACACACACACGACTCACTCTATCGTAGTCTCGTCCAGTATTCCCGTCACAGGAATCCCGTAGAAGCGCTGCATGGCGGCCACAGCTGACTGCATGGCTTTCTCCTGCCGCAGGTCGGAGGTTCGGAGGTCGTGAGGCAGCAGGTAGCCGTAGTTCTTCAGCCACGTCTGAAAGAGAGGAGGAGCTCAGGTTAGTTATGATCATAAAATACATCACAACTCTTCAGATTGTCTTAAATGTACCTCAGAATTCAGTTCCCCCACTGAAACAAAGGGCCATACAGTGGCTAGAGCTCCAACACATTGTACATGATCAGCTAAGGGGCGGGACATCTCTAAGCGGTTGACCAATCACCACAGAGCCGACCAGCAAACCAATCAGAGCAGCTCTTATTTCAGACAGAGGGTGAAAGAGGTGCTGCAGCACAGGCAGTCACTACATACTGATATACACCTGAACATCAGCAGGAGAGGACTCTTTAAAGTAGAGACACTACATACTGATATACACCTGAACATCAGCAGGAGAGGACTCTTTAAAGTAGAGACACTACATACTGATATACACCTGAACATCAACAGGAGAGGACTCTTTAAAGTAGAGACACTACATACTGATATACACCTGAACATCAGCAGGAGAGGACTCTTTAAAGTAGAGACACTACATACTGATATACACCTGAACATCAGCAGGAGAGGACTCTTTAAAGAAGAGACACTACATACTGATATACACCTGAAGATCAGCAGGAGAGGACTCTTTAAAGTAGAGACACTACATACTGATATACACCTGAACATCAGCAGGAGAGGACTCTTTAAAGTAGAGACACTACATACTGATATACACCTGAACATCAGCAGGAGAGGACTCTTTAAAGTAGAGACACTACATACTGATATACACCTGAACATCAGCAGGAGAGGACTCTTTAAAGTAGAGACACTACATACTGATATACACCTGAACATCAGCAGGAGAGGACTCTTTAAAGTAGAGACACTACATACTGATATACACCTGAACATCAGCAGGAGAGGACTCTTTAAAGTAGAGACACTACATACTGATATACACCTGAACATCAGCAGGAGAGGACTCTTTAAAGTAGAGACACTACATACTGATATACACCTGAACATCAGCAGGAGAGGACTCTTTAAAGTAGAGACACTACATACTGATATACACCTGAACATCAACAGGAGAGGACTCTTTAAAGTAGAGACACTACATACTGATATACACCTGAACATCAGCAGGAGAGGACTTTTAAAGTAGAGACACTACATACTGATATACACCTGAACATCAGCAGGAGAGGACTCTTTAAAGTAGAGACACTACATACTGATATACACCTGAACATCAGCAGGAGAGGACTCTTTAAAGTAGAGACACTACATACTGATATACACCTGAACATCAGCAGGAGAGGACTCTTTAAAGTAGAGACACTACATACTGATATACACCTGAACATCAGCAGGAGAGGACTCTTTAAAGTAGAGACACTACATACTGATATACACCTGAAATCAGCAGGAGAGGACTCTTTAAAGTAGAGACACTACATACTGATATACACCTGAACATCAGCAGGAGAGGACTCTTTAAAGTAGAGACACTACATACTGATATACACCTGAACATCAGCAGGAGAGGACTCTTTAAAGTAGAGACACTACATACTGATATACACCTGAACATCAGCAGGAGAGGACTCTTTAAAGTAGAGACATATACTGATATACACCTGAACATCAGCAGGAGAGGACTCTTTAAAGTAGAGACACTACATACTGATATACACCTGAACATCAGCAGGAGAGGACTCTTTAAAGTAGAGACACTACATACTGATATACACCTGAACATCAGCAGGAGAGGACTCTTTAAAGTAGAGACACTACATACTGATATACACCTGAACATCAGCAGGAGAGGACTCTTTAAAGTAGAGACACTACATACTGATATACACCTGAACATCAACAGGAGAGGACTCTTTAAAGTAGAGACACTACATACTGATATACACCTGAACATCAGCAGGAGAGGACTTTTAAAGTAGAGACACTACATACTGATATACACCTGAACATCAGCAGGAGAGGACTCTTTAAAGTAGAGACACTACATACTGATATACACCTGAACATCAGCAGGAGAGGACTCTTTAAAGTAGAGACACTACATACTGATATACACCTGAACATCAGCAGGAGAGGACTCTTTAAAGTAGAGACACTACATACTGATATACACCTGAACATCAGCAGGAGAGGACTCTTTAAAGTAGAGACACTACATACTGATATACACCTGAACATCAGCAGGAGAGGACTCTTTAAAGTAGAGACACTACATACTGATATACACCTGAACATCAGCAGGAGAGGACTCTTTAAAGTAGAGACACTACATACTGATATACACCTGAACATCAGCAGGAGAGGGAGGAGAGCTCTCTCAGACCTCCTCTGCTGATCTCTGTCTCCTCTCATGTAACTCAGGGAGTGTCCAAAGTGCTGATTCATTGCTGGATTAAAGGTTGTAGTGGAGGAGTTAAATATTAACCTAGATATTCTTGGAGAGCAGTTGGCTAGTATCTTCCAACCAATTTCTATAATTTGTCAAGTAAAGCTCACATCTATTTAAAGATATGAATCCAAATATCTCTCTGAGCATGTCCACACCGAGTCAGAAATGTTATATTGGTTCATGTTTTAGCTTTTATTCACAGCTGGTTTCCAGGAGGTAGCAGCTCCAGTAGAGGGCCCAACACGTCCCTCTCCCAGCCCACATTCAACAGGTCTGACTGGGGGATTTCAAGGCGCTCCAATGGCCAGCGTGGAGATATAATCCGTCCACCTGGTCCTGGGTCTGCCCCTCGGTCTCTTCTCAGTCCTTTGAAAATCTCCTCTGGCTCAGCTCTGTTTTCGTCACAACGAGACCCCGAGATACTTGAACTCCTTCACTTGGGGTAAGGACTAGGGTTGCAAAATTCCGGGAATTTTCAAAGATGGAAACTTTCCATGGGAATAAACTGGGAATTTTCAAAATTGAAGGTTGGCTCTTCGTAGGGAACTTAAATATAGTTGGGGAAAGTATATTTCAGCATAATCTTGACTAAAACAAACAGATGCCATCAAGTACACTTGAATATCCATGCCATAGCACACTGCTTACTGCATGGCTATTGAGACCACACCCCCTACAGGCACTGTGCATCCTCCATCCCATGCACAGATGATTTAGAGAAGACTGGATCACACTTTTGAGCCCAAAGCACAAAACAAATGAAGCCACATCTTTTCATTCACTTTTGAATGGGACTTTGTGGGGATTTTTGGATCGGGGGTGCATTTATGTTCATTTTTTAATGAGTGGGGTTGGGGGGGGATGAGTAATATTTAACTCAACATTCCTGTTTTCGTTCTTCAATGAAACAAAAAATTGTTCAATAAAATAATTAAAACTTGTTCTGTTCTAAAAAATATAAAAATCTGTTGAAATGTCATGTTTTTTGTTTAATTTTGCATCGAATATTTCCAAAATTCCCCAGCTTAACTTCCCATGGAAACTTTCCGTAAACTTTCCGGTAAATTTGCAACCCTAGTAAGGACTCATTCCCTACTCAGTCCATCGGTTTCCTGTTGAGAACCATGGCCTCAGATTTGGAGGTGCTGATCCTCATCCCAGCCGCTTCACAATGGGCAGTGGACAGATCCAGGGTCTGCTGAAGATTGCTGACCGATGAAGCCATCAAACCTCATCATCTCCAAAAGCAGCGATGCAATCTTTAGTCCACCGAACAGCCAGAGGGGGGAAGTAGTGGAGTACAAATACTACGTTACTGTACTTAAGTACATTTCTGGTATCAGTACTTTACTCCACTACTTTTTTTCTGACGACTTTTTACTTTGACTTCTTACATGTTGAACACAAATACCTGTACTTTCTACTTCTTACATGTTGAACACAAATACCTGTACTTTCTACTTCTTACATGTTGAACACAAATACCTGTACTTTCTACTTCTTACATTTGAACACAAATACCTGTACTTTCTACTTCTTACATGTTGAACACAAATACCTGTACTTTCTACTTCTTACATGTTGAACACAAATACCTGTACTTTCTACTTCTTACATGTTGAACACAAATACCTGTACTTTCTACTTCTTACATGTTGAACCAAATACCTGTACTTTCTACTCTTACATGTTGAACACAAATACCTGTACTTTCTACTTCTTACATGTTGAACCAAATACCTGTACTTTCTACTTCTTACATGTTGAACACAAATACCTGTACTTTCTACTTCTTACATGTTGAACACAAATACCTGTACTTTCTACTTCTTACATGTTGAACACAAATACCTGTACTTTCTACTTCTTACATGTTGAACCCAAATACCTGTACTTTCTACTTCTTACATGTTGAACCAAATACCTGTACTTTCTACTTCTTACATGTTGAACACAAATACCTGTACTTTCTACTTCTTACATGTTGAACACAAATACCTGTACTTTCTACTTCTTACATGTTGAACACAAATACCTGTACTTTCTACTTCTTACATGTTGAACACAAATACCTGTACTTTCTACTTCTTACATGTTGAACAAATACCTGTACTTTCTACTTCTTACATGTTGAACACAAATACCTGTACTTTCTACTTCTTACATGTTGAACCAAATACCTGTACTTTCTACTTCTTACATGTTGAACACAAATACCTGTACTTTCTACTTCTTACATGTTGAACACAAATACCTGTACTTTCTACTTCTCACATTTCCCAAACAGGCTGGTTCCTTTAGTTTGAATGTGTGTTGGTGGCGTGATCATTATTATTTAGAGTCATTGCGTGCCTATTGATTTGAACACGATCCGTGTATCCATCATTTCCTGGTCTTCTCTAAAGAAGAGGGACCAATGAAAACGTTGTCATGTTGCCGTTGTTCAGCATGGAAACATTCATTAGCTAACAATGACATTATTGTTCTATTAATATAAAGGGAGGTCAGGTACTCTTTAAAACAGCTGCTAGTTATGGGTACTTTTTACTGAAGTACATTTCAAAGCCCTCTTTACTTTACTTGAGTAAAGAAGTTTAGTCAGTACTTTATACTTTTAAACAGTAGTACTTCTACTTGAGTAAAGGATGTGTGTACTTTTGCCATCTCTGAAAACAGCCACCTTCGACTCCGACTTCCTGCCAAGGACTCGGACAATGCTCTGGCTTTGGGAATATAGGAATTGGACGGCCCTGAGTGTGACGTCCCTCAGTATCTCCCGGAGAAACTGGCCATACGTCTTCCCCAAATCCTCAAAACACAGATAGACCGGATATGCATACTACCAGGCCCACATCACTATTTTTGTCATTGGCACCAATGAAGCAACTGTACCATCCAAATAATTGTTGTTTAAACTCTTAACAGATGTATGTCCATCCATGGTGGCTCTTACAAAAACAATGAGAGATAAACTCCAGTGTTTAGCTCCTTAAATTATACAGAGATGTTCATCTGTTTTTAATCCGGATTGTAGACGTGAACACAATGTGCAGCATGCTAAAACACAGAAAGGAAACTGCCTTCTTCCAATCCATTTATATTAGTGATGACTGCTGATCTCTGACAAAACATCTCAGTCTGATTCCTCTGATCTAATTAAAGTTATACCAGATCATGTTAAAAGAAAAAAGCAGGCCAAAATCAGCAAAACGATTTCATTGAAACTGTCAAGATATAAGAGCTCAGTTTGAAGAGAGGACAGACACAAAAATGATGTAGTTTCATCAATAAGAATAAATGCACTTTAAAGAGTCCTCTCCTGCTGATGTTCAGGTGTATATCAGTATGTAGTGTCTCTACTTTAAAGAGTCCTCTCCTGCTGATGTTCAGGTGTATATCAGTATGTAGTGTCTCTACTTTAAAGAGTTCTCTCCTGCTGATGTTCAGGTGTATATCAGTATGTAGTGTCTCTACTTTAAAGAGTCCTCTCCTGCTGATGTTCAGGTGTATATCAGTATGTAGTGTCTCTACTTTAAAGAGTCCTCTCCTACTGATGTTCAGTGTGTGTATCAGTATGTAGTGTCTTACTTTAAGAGCCTCTCCTGCTGATGTTCAGGTGTATATCAGTATGTAGGTCTCTACTTTAAAGAGTCCTCTCCTCTGATGTTCAGGTGTATATCAGTATGTAGTGTCTCTACTTTAAAGAGTCCTCTCCTGCTGATGTTCAGGTGTATATCAGTATGTAGTGTCTCTACTTTAAAGAGTCCTCTCCTGCTGATGTTCAAGTGTATATCAGTATGTAGTGTCTCTACTTTAAAGAGTCCTCTCCTGCTGATGTTCAGGTGTATATCAGTATGTAGTGTCTCTACTTTAAAGAGTCCTCTCCTGCTGATGTTCAGGTGTATATCAGTATGTAGTGTCTCTACTTTAAAGAGTCCTCTCCTGCTGATGTTCAGGTGTGTATCAGTATGTAGTGTCTCTACTTTAAAGAGTCCTCTCCTGCTGATGTTCAGGTGTATATCAGTATGTAGTGTCTCTACTTTAAAGAGTCCTCTCCTGCTGATGTTCAGGTGTATATCAGTGTCTCTACTTAAAGAGTCCTCTCCTGCTGATGTTCAGGTGTATATCAGTATGTAGTGTCTCTACTTTAAAGAGTCCTCTCCTACTGATGTTCAGGTGTATATCAGTATGTAGTGTCTCTACTTTAAAGAGTCCTCTCCTGCTGATGTTCAGGTGTATATCAGTATGTAGTGTCTCTACATTAAAGAGTCCTCTCTGCTGATGTCCAGGTGTATATCAGTATGTAGTGTCTCTACTTTAAAGAGTCCTCTCCTGCTGATGTTCAGGTGTATATCAGTATGTAGT
>JAAOOA010000494.1:0-10000 GCA_012861695.1 Trematomus loennbergii | reverse complement strand
GGTGTAACGAGAGGCTACGTTCAGCCGGTGTAACGAGAGGCTACGTTGATGATCGGGACATCCCTAATCAAGACGTCTCATCAGATTTGAAAATATGGGAGCTACTCTTTTGCGTTTCCTTTGCATGTGTTTCAAAGTGAGACTCTTGTTCGTGTGGTTAAAGTTGCATTTGAGTGCATCTCCCTCTTCCTGCAAGCATTTCCTGTGTCTCCACTCACTCTCTCTTTGAGACGACTCATCTCTACAGTTACGTAACATGAAAACACCTGCAACAAAAGAAATGTTTTTCTCTCATGTAAACCAGTACTGTTGCTCCTGGAAACCACATGAAGACACTGTGTTCAAGTCTTTGTTCAGAGCATTTCAAAGTGAAGCTTTATTCCTGATGAGGCTTTTTTAAGTTTCCTAAAATCCCCTATAAAACAATAACAATAAGGGAAGCAGCTTTTGTCCAACATGTTCCCCAACTTGGAACAACCAACCAGGAAATATTAGAGGTAACATCAGGAGACATCTGAATAACAATGTTATTGTAGTTTCTCATTTTGTATTATGTGTTTCTTACTATCACTAGGTGGGTTATCTAGACAGAGAAAAAGAACAGTAATAAAGAGTCGAAATTGAATATTTAAAGTGGACTATCATGCTATATTTGAATAATATAGTGTAGGACCATACCTATATAAGGCATATTTATACTTTTTTCTTTCAAAATACCAAACAGATCATGCATTTTAGCCATGCCTCATTTCGCTCAATTTGACATTTTTTAGCTCTGTTTTAGCAAGGGCTGATTCAGTGAGAACAGCACCATCTACAGGCCTGGCATATGTACTACAGCGTCTCCAGCGCGTTGGAACGGCAATGGCCGTGGCTGTCTCCTCCTGATTGGTGGAGTGGCCCAATAGCCGTAGCGCCACCGTCCTGACGTCAGGACAGTGTTCAAATCTGGATCAGTTTTTATCAGATCCGTTGCAGCCCCTTTTTTAGAGATTGGGTATGGAGGAAAATAGAGAGGGTTGTGTTTTCTGACACTTGGTGAGTTCCCTGGAACACCGGGGACACATATTCATGTAGAAAAGACGTACAAAAGTGCATTTTGCATGATAGGTCCCCTTTAAATGAACCGTTACCAAACTGCGCCTACATTTCCCACAATGCAACTGGATCAAGGATAACTCAGTGAGGGAAATCCGACCACTAACCACGGCTGATACATTTAATAAAATGTATTTAATAATCCAAATGGTTATGAAACCTATGCTAATTTAAATGTTCAGTCTATTAAATGTTCTGGTTAGAAGCAGTTCCACAAACTCACTTTCTATCTTGTAATTTGTACTTATTGTAAATATTTGTATGTACCTGGAAAATAATGATTCTATTACGCCATCCCTGTGAACTGAGCCGGAGATTATTCCTAGTTGAGGAAAATGTAAAGCAACATTTAAACAGACTGCAGTAATGCTGACTTGACGAAGGTTAAAGGTCAACTCCCTCCGGGGGCAATCTAAAACGTATAGAGAGGCGAAGTCCCTCCCTTTCCGGTGGACCTCCATGGGACCTTATTTCGGAAAAATTATGTATTGAAGTCAATGGAGAGAGAAAGATTATCTTTTGATCCCGTTTGAATTGTGCCACGAATTACACATGATGTTTGTCAATTTAAAAGATCATTTTACAAGTCAAATTTTTTAAATGTGTGGTAAAACTGTGAAGTAACACTTTGTTTTGTGTGAAACGCTCAATGAACTACATCTCCCGTCTCGCTCGTCTTCAGAATGAGGCGGAAAATATTAAACAAGGTGAAAATCACTCTGTGCATACACACAAGGGGAGTGAGTCGGTTCCTAAGAGCCAGCATGCGGGACCGGCTGTACAAGGTTTCGTTGAGTAACACGAGTGTAATGTGTAACGTTAATGACATCACTTACGCGACTCTGGGATTTGTAGTTTCTAGTTGATATTTTTCATAGTCTTATATTTCAACAGTTTGACATGGAAATGATTTTTAAGATTGACAAACATCATATGTGTAATCATGGCGCAATTCAAACGGGATCGAGAGATAATCTTTCTCTCTCCATTGACTTCAATACATACTTTTTCCGAAATAAGGTCCCATGGGGCGGAAGTAAAAGGGCGGGACTTCGCCTCTCTATGCTGTCACGCTGCTGAGAGGCACTTTGGATAAAAGCATCCGCCCGACAACACACCGTCAGGTGAAGCTCCTCCGTCTGGAAAATGTCAAACTTCACAGAAACCAAAAATAACCGCTCTGTTTTTAACTTGATGACAACGACAGACCCTGAAGGCAGCATCGCCCCGGTCCAATGGGATTCTCCATGTGATTTCGGAAAAAATCTCTCTGTCAAACAAACGTTATGATACTCCATATATTAACACCACTTTATGATTTCTGAAGTCAAAAGCTAACGTTAGGCTATAAAGGAACTACAGCACGGTCACATGACTTCACGTCACCACGCTAAGCTAAAGGCGGCTAATGTTGGGCTATAAAGGAACTACAGCACGGTCACATGACTTCACGTCACTACCGCTAAGCTAAAGGTGGCTAATGTTGGGCTATAAAGGAACTACAGCACGGTCACATGACTTCACGTCACTACCGCTAAGCTAAAGGTGGCTAATGTTGGGCTATAAAGGAACTACAGCACGGTCACATGACTTCACGTCACTACCGCTAAGCTAAAGGTGGCTAATGTTGGGGCTCTAAAGGAACTACAGCATGGTCACATGACTTCACGTCACCACCCTAAGCTAAAGGTGGCTAATGTTGGGCTATAAAGGAACAATAGCACGGTCACATGACTTCACGTCACCACCGCTAAGCTAAAGGTGGCTAATGTTGGGCTATAAAGGAACTACAGCACGGTCACATGACTTCACGTCACCATCGCTAAGCTAAAGGTGGCTAATGTTGGGCTATAAAGGAACTACAGCACGGTCACATGACTTCACGTCACCACCGCTAAGCTAAAGGTGGCTAATGTTGGGCTATAAAGGAACTACAGCGGTCACATGACTTCACATCAACACCGCTAAGATAAAGGTGGCTAATGTTGGACTATAAAGGAACTACAGCACGGTCACATGACTTCACGTCACCACCGCTAAGCTAAAGGTGGCTAATGTTGGTCTATAAAGGAACTACAGCACGGTCACATGACTTCACGTCACCACCGCTAAGCTAAAGGTGGCTAATGTTGGCTATAAAGGAACTACAGCACGGTCACATGACTTCACGTCACCACCGCTAAGCTAAAGGTGGCTAATGTTGGACTATAAAGGAACTACAGCACGGTCACATGACTTCCCGTCACCACCGCTAAGCTAAAGGTGGCTAATGTTGGACTATAAAGGAACTACAGCACGGTCACATGACTTCACGTCAACACCGCTAAGCTAAAGGCGGCTAATGTTGGGCTATAAAGGAACTACAGCACGGTCACATGACTTCACGTCACACGCTAAGCTAAAGGTGGCTAATGTTGGGACTATAAAGGAACTACAGCACGGTCACATGACTTCACGTCACCACCGCTAAGATAAAGGTGGCTAATGTTGGACTATAAAGGAACTACAGCACGGTCACATGACTTCACGTCAACACCGCTAAGCTAAAGGTGGCTAATGTTGGGCTATAACACACACACAAATGTTTATGTAACAGGAAACCCTTTGAAGAATGCTCTCACAGTTATGACCTCATGTCTGTGGTGTCCTATAACACACACACACACACACACACACACACACACACACACACACACACACACACACACACACACACACACACACACACACACACACACACACACACACCACACACACACACACACACACACACACACACACACACACACACACACACACACACACACACACACACACACACACACACACACACAGCAATCAATGACCGCCCTGATTCAGATGATAAAAGGCGACTGACACACACACATACTCACACACACAGCAAAAATAACTTTTCAGTTCTTACAAAGCCTTACAAAAATCTCTGAATTAAAAAAACTTTATTTAGGATAATGAGATTATAAATTAAGCTGTAATATACTAGAGCTTATTTTGTCCTCTTTTCTATATCAGCAGCTGCAGAAGAAGCACATGCTAGCTACTGACATCCTGTCACATCGAACATAACTTTATTCCAGGGCAAAATTGATGAAAAAGTGATGTCTTTGCAGATTATCTAACATCTTTATTCCAGATGAATGATGGTCTTTATTATATCAATTTACTACAGTGATAAAATTCTGTGTTTCCAGCTTATTCCCTCTAAAACCATGTCAAAAAATACACCTTTAATACATTATTTTGGTGCATTAGAGTGTCAACACGCAGGCTGCCCTTCGTTGTGTTTCCACCATGTTTTAATTAGTGAAGTCCTAAAAAAATAACACTGACAAACAATTAAATTACTGTGTGATCAGTAATGAACGTTATGGTGCTCCAGCAGGATGAGATTTACACGCTGCAGGCACAAGTTATAATTACATTTACATCTGGGTTTGAAATTGTTTCCTCTCCCCGTGCAGCCGCTGATCGAACGCAACCCGAAGGCTTTCTCTGTAACGCCATATTCATTTTTAATTAGAGCTGCACTCTCCGTCCTGCTCAGTTTCTCATGTTCTCTCACGCGCTAAAGAAAGCTTTATGCTGCCAATCCGTTCCTGGAACATATTTAAAGAGACCCTATTCTGCTTTCTGGGGTTTGCCCACTTCTGTAGTGTGTTATATAGGTTTTAGTGCATGTAAATGGTCTGTAAAGGTTCGTTTTTTGTGTTGAGTTTACTTATGTTTCTATGGCAAATCAATCTTTGAAATCTTCTGTTTGTCCCAAAAGAAATGCACAGTTTTGATTCTGACACACACCTATAGAAAGCCTCAATAGATACAACTGATATTGTTTATCGTGCACAAATGCAATTCATGAACTCATATCAGTTTGAAAAGCATGTCAGTTATTTAAAAGAGGCTGAGCTCATCTTCCAAATACTCCCAACTGTTCTTCAGATGTAGTTTGCTTCAGGCTTGCTGCATGTAAAACCGTACAATACCTTCATCAAACATGACAACCCCTCTTATTTACAGTGTGTGTGTGTGTGTGTGTGTGTGTGTGTGGGTGTGTGTGTGTGGTGTGTGTGTGTGTGTGTGTGTGTGTCTCCAGTCATGCAGTTCATTAAGTTCAGTCTCATTTAATAATAATGTCCATCACATTTGCTCAAAGTCAAATTTGTCTTTAAATGTCCAAAAACCCCCAAATACTCACTTAAAATGATATAAACAGATAACGCTCCTATTGGCTAGCGCTCCAACACATAGTACGTGATAGGCTAAGGGGCGGGACATCTCTAAGCTGTTGACCAATCACCACAAAGCATTTAGACATGTCCTAGTAGAGACACTACATACTACCTGAACATCAGCAGGAGAGGACTCTTTAAAGTAGAGACACTACATACTGATATACACCTGAACATCAGCAGGAGAGGACTCTTTAAAGTAGAGACACTACATACTGATATACACCTGAACATCAGCAGGAGAGGACTCTTTAAAGTAGAGACACTACATACTGATATACACCTGAACATCAGCAGGAGAGAACTCTTTAAAGTAGAGACACTACATACTGATATACACCTGAACATCAGCAGGAGAGAACTCTTTAAAGTAGAGACACTACATACTGATATACACCTGAACATCAGCAGGAGAGAACTCTTTAAAGTAGAGACACTACATACTGATATACACCTGAACATCAGCAGGAGAGGACTCTTTAAAGTAGAGACACTACATACTGATATACACCTGAACATCAGCAGGAGAGGACTCTTTAAAGTAGAGACACTACATACTGATATACACCTGAACATCAGCAGGAGAGGACTCTTTAAAGTAGAGACACTACATACTGATATACACCTGAACATCAGCAGGAGAGGACTCTTTAAAGTAGAGACACTACATACGTGTGTGTGTGTGGGGTGTGTGTGGTGTGTGTGTGTGTGTGTGTGTGTGTGTGTGTGTGTGTGTGTGTGTGTGTGTGTGTGTGTGTGTGTGTGTGGGCGAGAAACACAATGACTGTAGAGGAGGGAAGTGAAAGAGACAGAAGAATAACGAGAGGCGGCGAGAGGAAGGCGTGTCAACAATGACGCTGTCCATCAAAAAGCCAGAATGAGATCACGAAAAAAGACGGGAAGAAGAAGAGGAAGAAGAAGAGGAAGAGGAAGAGGTCCGTGTGCTTTTCTCTCCAACGGTGGCAAGTCAGGACAAAAGCTAACTAGTAACAGCCTGAATTCACACCCGCCCACACAGTGTACACACTCGCAGCGCTGAGATAAGTGCAGCGTTGCAGCTCATTTAGCCCATTTCCCAGTGTAATGTAGTGTTTACTTCCCCCGGGGAGCAGCCTTTCTCCCACAGCTCCTCTCCTCTGGGGAGGGAGGAGGAAGCAGAAGCATCCCAGAGAGACTTGAGAACACACTTTCATCTAATAAAACCATCAACTCAAACACCATCTATTGCTCAAAACTTTCACTCATTCTCATCCACCTCTTACTGTCTGTTATCCAGAGGTGGAAGAGGCATTTAAGAGTCCTTCCTGCTGATGTTCAGGTGTATATCAGTATGTAGTGTCTCTACTTTAAAGAGTCCTCTCCTGCTGATGTTCAGGTGTATATCAGTACGTAGTGTCTCTACTTTAAAGAGTCCTCTCCTGCTGATGTTCAGGTGTATATCAGTATGTAGTGTCTCTACTTTAAAGAGTCCTCTCCGATGATGTTCAGGTGTATATCAGTATGTAGTGTCTCTACTTTAAAGAGTCCTCTCCTGCTGATGTTCAGGTGTATATCAGTATGTAGTGTCTCTACTTTAAAGAGTCCTCTCCTGCTGATGTTCAGGTGTATATCAGTATGTAGTGTCTCTACTTTAAAGAGTCCTCTCCTGCTGATGTTCAGGTGTATATCAGTATGTAGTGTCTCTACTTTAAAGAGTCCTCTCCTGCTGATGTTCAGGTGTATATCAGTGTAGTGTCTCTACTTTAAAGAGTCCTCTCCTGCTGATGTTCAGGTGTATATCAGTATGTAGTGTCTCTACTTTAAAGAGTCCTCTCCTGATGATGTTCAGGTGTATATCAGTATGTAGTGTCTCTACTTTAAAGAGTCCTTCCTGCTGATGTCAGGTGTATATCAGTATGTAGTGTCTCTACTTTAAAGAGTCCTCTCCTGCTGATGTTCAGGTGTATATCAGTATGTAGTGTCTCTACTTTAAAGAGTCCTCTCCTGCTGTGTTCAGGTGTATATCAGTATGTAGTGTCTCTACTTTAAAGAGTCCTCTCCTGCTGATGTTCAGGTGTATATCAGTATGTAGTCTCTACTTTAAAGAGTCCTCTCCTGCTGATGTTCAGGTGTATATCAGTATGTAGTGTATCTACTTTAAAGAGTCCTCTCCTGCTGATGTTCAGGTGTTGTGATTGGTCAACTGCTTAGAGATGTCCCGCCCCTTAGTCTATCACATACAATGTGTTGAAGCGCTAGCCAATAGGAGTGCGAGTGTTACAACGTGAGTACAGAAGTAAACAAAGTGTGTTTAATTGACACTATGTAAGAAGAGGAATGTGTTGTTTCTTGACCAAATTAAAATCTATTTTTTATGAATAAGCATGTGAGACTTTTTGCATTTTTAGCTTATTGTCTTTGGGTTTAAAAGCCCACAAATCCAGTGTCTCCCGCAGCGGGCAGCAGCTTCCAGTTTAAACACAATGTGCACGGTTTGCAGGAAGAAAACATTACATTGTAAATCACCCTATAAGTAATTACTGATGTGTCCGGGCTGGGCGTTGCTCATGAAGAGAATCAGCACATTCGTTAACCTCTTATTAAGCTCATTAACACCACTCTGTGACTCTGTGGTCGATAAATACTGTCATCTTATCAATTAATCAATCAACCAATCAATAATTAAGGTCGATCACGAACTTTAAACAAATCTACAGGCAGACAATCTGCTCCAGCCAGCCCTCTGTGAGTCAGTGCCTTAACCCCTAAATGTCTTCGCTAAAAATGACCCTTCATTAATTATAAATAATTAAACAAAAGGCTTTATACCTTTTTTAAAAACATGGGGCAAATAATACTTATTGACAGTTTATATACCATATTTAATTTATTTGAATTTATTTTATTGTATTGTTATTTTTAATTTCTTATTTTTATTTTTATTACTCAATATTATTATTTATATATTTCTGAAATAAAAATCAGACGCCTGAATATGTTCTGAGTGCAGGCATCTGACCTCTTGTGTGAACAGACAAAGGAGCGGTGACTCACACGGAGAATCGAACGCCTCCTCCTCTGCAACAGGAAGGAGCTGTGTGTCGGCCATCACTGTTATGCAGCCTTTAGAGCTTCATACTGATGGAGGATTATTTAAAGGGGCGCTTTAATGGAGTGTTCCCTCTCCTGTATATAGTTTTAGTGCATATAAATGGTCTGCAAGGGCTCAAATCCTCCATTGGACTCCGTGTTTACTTCCAGAACATAGTGACATCTCTTTGGACCTGCGCTCCTTTTGGCAAGCGCTCCAACACATGATATACACCTGAACATCATCGGGAGAGGACTCTTTAAAGTAGAGACTACATACTGATACACTGACATCAGCAGGAGAGGACTCTTTAAAGTAGAGACTACATACTGATATACACCTGAACATCATCGGGAGAGGACTCTTTAAAGTAGAGACACTACATACTGATATACACCTGAACATCATCGGGAGAGGACTCTTTAAAGTAGAGACACATACTGATATACACCTGAACATCATCGGGAGAGGACTCTTTAAAGTAGAGACACTACATACTGATATACACCTGAACATCAGAGAGGACTCTTTAAAGTAGAGACACTACATACTGATATACACCTGAACATCAGGAGGAGAGGACTCTTTAAAGTAGAGACACTACATACTGATATACACCTGAACATCAGCAGGAGAGGACTCTTTAAAGTAGAGACACTACATACTGATATACACCTGAACATCAAGGGAGAGACTCTTTAAAGTAGAGACACTACATACTGATATACACCTGAACATCAGAGGAGAGGACTCTTTAAAGTAGAGACTACATACTGATATACACCTGAACATCAGAGGAGAGGACTCTTTAAAGTAGAGACACTACATACTGATATACACCTGAACATCAGGAGGAGAGGACTCTTTAAAGTAGAGACTACATACTGATATACACCTGAACATCAAGGAGAGGACTCTTTAAAGTAGAGACTACATACTGATATACACCTGAACATCACCAGGAGAGGACTCTTTAAAGTAGAGACACTACATACTGATATACACCTGAACATCAGCAGGAGAGGACTCTTTAAAGTAGAGACACTACATACTGATATACACCTGAACATCAGCAGGAGAGACTCTTTAAAGTAGAGACACTACATACTGATATACACCTGAACATCAGCAGGAGAGGACTCTTTAAAGTAGAGACACTACATACTGATATACACCTGAACATCAGCAGGAGAGGACTCTTTAAAGTAGAGACACTACATACTGATATACACCTGAACATCATCAGGAGGAGAGGACTCTTTAAAGTAGAGACACTACATACTGATATACACCTGAACATCAGCAGGAGAGGACTCTTTAAAGTAGAGACACTACATACTGATATACACCTGAACATCAGCAGGAGAGGACTCTTTAAAGTAGAGACACTACATACTGATATACACCTGAACATCAGCAGGAGAGGACTCTTTAAAGTAGAGACACTACATACTGATATACACCTGAACATCAGCAGGAGAGGACTCTTTAAAGTAGAGACACTGCACATACTGACATACACCTGAACATCAGGAGGAGAGGACTCTTTAAAGTAGAGACACTACATTACTGATATACAACT
>JAAOOA010000493.1:0-300015 GCA_012861695.1 Trematomus loennbergii | reverse complement strand
AGATATTCCACATCACGTTATGCTAGTCATTTGGCCCCTGTATGCTAACATATTTCATGCTGTATTCAATGCCACAGTAAGTTTTAACCACAGACCGTAAAACCTGCATTTATTTAGCCGGACAGACGACACGGTATATAGCTTTTAAGCAAAATGTTGCATTAGCTGAAAGAACTGCGAATATTAGACGTCTCCATCTGTGATGTGTGCGCCACATGTTATGCATTCTGCAGTTTGCTTTCATTTAAAATGACGTAGTTTCTGTAACCGAATGTGATTTCCTTAGGGATCATTTAGCTAGTGCTGGGGTGCTGAGTCAAGCAGCGTCACGACTCTGTCCTGCAACCTGGTTTATAGCTAAATCATGGAGGAACTTGGGTATTAGATTCTACATGTCACTTGCCAAGTTAATAAAGTTAAGGTTTGTTGATTGAGTAAATATATTGTGGCAACTTCTTTTGAATACAGTAAAGAATCAAGTCACCTCAAGTCCAAGTCAAGTCCAGAGTCATTGGTCTTGAGTCCAAGTCGAGTTTGGAAGGGTTTTGTAATTTTGTCAGATCGAGTTAAAAACATCAAATGCGTGTCATGTGACTCGAGTCCACACCTCTGCTAAAAAGTGAATGAAAGCATCCCAATATGACATACTGATGGTAACGGAGTAAGGGGATCTGTAGGGGATTTCAGCTGTTCTGAGAATATTAAAGCTCTTCCCAGAATCTCTCTGCTTAAATGCCATTCATCTGCACTTTGCCTCCATTGTTTGAATGGAATAAAAACAGCTGCTCGTCTGATAATTATCTTTGAAGATTGTGGAGGTGAAGAACCTGCTGCTCGGAATCATCTCCTTTCCCAGTTGCTGAGAAGCGCGACGCCGGTTTGTTTAAAGCTGTCCCACTGGGTGTCTCAGAGGAAGGCGTTCAATGAGGCGCCGCAGCACACTTTCCCCCAGCAGCTTAGAGCTCATCACTATTTAGATATGCACTTAACGCTCCTGGGGAAGCTAACGTCTATCAGCTGGCGGACAGAGGAGAGGAAACACTCGTCAACATAATGGGGAGGAGATACAAATGGAAGGATCCTTCTCAGGAATCTGTGTGGCCAAAATCAAGCCTGATAATGTGTGATGGAGGCCGGGTTACTTTTTTTTTCTGCAGGGAAGTGGAGGGAGAAAGGGCACTCCATGTGTGCCGGGTGCCTCCCCCCATCCCTCTCCTCCTGTTATACCTGTGAGTCCCTCCCCAGGCCCAGAGCTGAGGTTTCTTCCCTCTTATGTAGCACAGGATCCTTCGCCTCTACACTTCCTCTCTCTCACCCAGGCTCTCAGACCCCCATCCTGTTTTCCAACACCCTTATCACCCCCTCACCACCACCACACACCTCCTCCTCCTCTTCCTCCTCCTCCTCCTCCACAGTCTTCCCATCTCCATCGCATCCCCAGACTCCCACAAGCAACTCCATGAGGGGTCGCATGATGAATGAGCAGACAGCCAGCAGGACCTCTGTGTGTGTGTGTGTGTGTGTGTGTGTGTGTGTGTGTGTGTGTGTGTGTGTGTGTGTGTGTGTGTGTGTGTGGTGTGTGTGGTGTGTGGTGTGTGTGTGTGTGTGTGTGTGTGTGTGTGTGTGTGTGTGTGTGGGTCAGAGAGTGATGACCACAACTGCCAGAGTGATCACAGTGGGATTCATTACGGCGACAGACAGGGCCGCCTCTAAAACACTGACTGTGTGTGTGTGTTTGTGTGTGTGTGCGCATGTTTTGACAGGCCCTCCACTAAAATGGCGTCTAAGGATTACACACTGACTGGGATGGAAGAACTGTGCTGTGTGTGTGTGTGTGGGGGGGGGTTTGATAAATTATTTACATCATTGAGAAAGCAGCGTCAACACTGTTTATGCCCGCACCTGCTCTTCTCAGTGCTTAAAGATGATTTATGTGTTATTGTCACATCGAATTTCAGCAACTATTGGTCCAGGGTCTTTTGGGACATGAAGCGGTGGTTACAAAGTGCCGCAGGCTCGTTTGGGAGGCGGCACAGGGAGGGAGAGCAGCATCATATAACTGGACCAGGCAAACTCCTGTCCAGAGAGCTGTTACAGCAGTTTGTTTGCTCTTACTCTCAAATGAGTTTGGGCACACTAAGGGAGGGAAGGCTGGCAATGCTCTCCATGAATCTTGCAGTGTAAGAAGCTATCATCAGGATAGGTTGACACTACTGGAAGTTAAAGCCCCGCTAATGCTCAACTTAGAAAAGAGACAAATCTGGCAACTCTGCGCAGCATCTGAAAACTTTAAGCAGTGGACAGGAGTGGAAGGAAACTGCACGGATACATGTGGGGTGTCATCAGGTTATTGGTTATAAGAAGCATGGAGATTTAAAGGAATAATTCAGGTTATAATAGTCAGGGGTCCTTCCTTTTGCTTAGTTTAGTTAGGCCATTGATGTGTGACCTGTTTTAAAGATGTACTGAAAAGCTTTTGTGCTAATGCTGACAGTGCTAGAAAATATACATACTCATTACTGCTAATCACTATTTTATCACTATGACGGATGTTACGTTTTAGGTGCAGGTTCACACATTCAAAAAGTGATTGTAGAATTTATCTCTTGTAGTGTCTCTCTATGCAGTTTAGGTTTTATATATATGTGAGGCCCTGTCTCCTAGATTTCTCCCTCCTAATACAAAGGCAGTAATTGAATTTCATTTGTGGTGCTAATATTATTACAAATAACAATGATAAACAAAAGAAACAACAGCATTATCTTTTCTACTTAACTGCTACTAAACAATTGAAATAAGCTTGAACATGAACATATATAAGAATTCATATAATGTCTGTTTTAAAGTTAGTTTTTGTTTTAAACAAGTGCACAGATTGACTCAGGATGAACTGATGGCCACTGTAATATGTAATTACAAACCATTAGATGCCTATAATGTAGAAATGATAAATGTCAGGGGTAGTCTGGTGTTATACTTTGTTTTTGCTCATTTTGACAAACGTAAAGGACAAACCAGAGCTCAGTGTTTGTTTGTTTTTTTGTGTCCTAATACTTTCTGACATTTCTTCCCTGTCTGTGGCTCTCATACCTAAATCCATTGGTTCTTAATTAGACTTTAGTCTTTAAAAACAGCTCAGAAATCCCTTTTTCCAGAAAATATTGAATTGTTTTGGGACTGTGTGTGTGTGTGTGTGTGCGTGTGTGTGTGCGTTGTGTGTGCGTGCGTGTGCGTGTGTGTGTGCGTGTGTGTGTGCGTGCGTGCATGTGTGCGTGTGTTCATGGTAATAAAGGAACATATCACCCAGTCCACCAGTGTGTCTCATTGATGTCTTTTCTGTTAATAGACCTGTAAGACTGCTCGTTTAGTTTTGGTTTAAACCATATCATATAAAAATCAAAGGATTTGCCTCCATGTTTGGCACCTGCCTTGCCTGTTTTTATAAAGAATGTATACAACAAGCATACTTTCAATTCAGTTTTAAAGGTCCACAGTTAATTATATGTACCATAACAGATTTTTTTACAGAAAATACCTTTCTTGAATAGCCTTATATCAAAACATACCCCCTGTTTGTTATGTAACGTATGAAGACTTCATTAAAGATCGGGACCGACTGAATTTGGCTTTTCTCTCTCTTTGAATTGCACTTAATAAGTCTTAACCACATCAGTGCATATCTTATTTCAACGCTTGCTCTCACATTTATTTTCTCCATAGTTGCACAGGCATTGCTCTGCTATAGCTAGCACAATATGACACGCAGCTTCTTGGATACATCTTAGCTTCAGATTGCATCATTTTCCACGTAGTGTCTCCAACATGTCCCAGATATCAGTCTCCTGCTGCACACAGGGTGTCACAGCCGGATTTACATACAGCCCCAACAACACAGACACCCAGGCATATCACAACGCCACACACAAGCTCAATATTTTATAGCCGTATGAAATATGCCTGAATGTGTGCACGGCATCTGCCATCTTTGGGGCTTCGCAGCCCCAGGAGGCCCGTTTGATCTGTAATTGGGAAGTGTGCTGAATTAATCAGCAGTTTATCCGCTTTTTAATTGAAATAACACTTTCAAAAAACACAGATAACACAGGGAACAGCAACAATGACCCTTGCTGTATTGTCTTTTGCCTATTGTCAATTTCCATCTGTATGCTCACTAATGGCCTGCTCAGATTCAGGGAAATATTACAATTGTGCTGAGAATCAGAGTTTACAAATAGAGGAATATCCATAGTCTGTGGAGAATTCTTCTGATGTTTGATTTTGATATTGTGTTCATGTCTGTGGCAATATGTAGCCTATCATATTGCAACCTGCTGGTAATTGTAGTAGACTGTAAATTCAGAATGGAACGGAGTTTTAAGTGTCTGTTATCATTATAGAATACAGGGTAGCACAACAAAATGCAGTGGTAGCCTACTCTATTATGCAACACTCAGAAACTTGCAGAACAGAACAAAAACAGAAGTTCCAGAGGCCTTTTTTTTTATTTGAGGAATATAACAAACAAATGTGTCGATTCTGTGACCAGATTATATAGCTGGCTTCATTAAAATGTTAAAGTTAAAGTTTAAACTTGTGAAATATGGTTTATCATTCTCTTTACCGGAGTTTGCCACCTGGTTATTAGCTTGCACCATAGTGTTGTGGTGATGACAGGATTTTGTAGAAACATGTTTTTTCAGCACTATAATCTCCTCATATTTAAAGAGTGAATGTCTGCAGAAGTAAAAAATGCTAAGCAAAGGCGGCTAATGTTAGGCCTAATGACGTTTACAAGTGTTTAAGTCACTTGTTGCATCTGTTGTTTTTAAAACACACAGTATAGATATTCAGAAGTGGATTAGGATTTACTGACATACTTTATTTCGTAAAACAAAACGTTAGAATTGCGTTAGCTCATGTTAGCCGCAGACCCTATTTCAGTCATACAACCAACTCATTTAACAAATCGTCGACTTCGAGATGAGGGAACTTGATAAAATGCTTACTAATCTCCAGGGTTTAGCATTCATTCCTGAACCACTCTATTGAAAACATGATATATGCTTTCCATGCTTTTCACAAGACAGAATTGATCATTCAATGTATAACAGCATGTTTTCTTAAAATTATTTTGAATTTATATTAGTGGTTTGTAGGTTTAATCCCTGAGTGGATGATATACATATACTATAACTGCATATTATCATTGTACATTAAGTATGCAGTGAAACAGCATGCTGTGTAGATATTGGGCTCAGATAAAGATGGAATTACCCATATGCAGTCAATACAGAACAGAAAAGGTTGCTCTCTGTTGCCTATGATGTTTTCTATACCTGATTGCAGCGACCGTTCAACAAAAGAATAGAGGTGTCCCCCACCATCCCCCCTGCTAGCAGCCATAGCAGAGATGATATAATAAATAGCTTCAGTGGAGATCAATGTCTGTGGGAAGAGGTGAGGGAGGAAGGGAGCGAGTCTCATTGTTCCTGCTCTCTGTGTATCCGCTCTTTAAGGCACATCCCCGGCTGCCCATATGATGAATGGCGACCATTCTGGAGTGGCCGTTTGGTACTTGGCATCATGGTAGACTGGGAGCCATGGGGCCGTCAGGTCTGAGATGGCGGCTGTCCCCAGTACTCTCCAGACGGGGCCCCTAGGGGTCTCCGCTCTGCTTGGATGGAAAGGAGGCGCAATAAATCAGCCCGTCTGGGGGGCTATGCTCTGCCTCGCAATCCATCTCATCCCCTGCTCCCTGATGGGGAAGACGGGGCAAGAGGGGTTGGGAGGCCGAGGGTAGAAGAGGTGCACGTACCTTGGGAGATGGAGGAGGAGCTTCAGGGAGGCAGGGCACGGGTCCAAACCAGCCCAATGATCCAGTAACCCAGGGGCCAAGGACCCTGTGAGGAGAGGAACCACCAGAGAGGCTAACCCCTAGATTCCACCGGGTCCGTCTGCGCCGCGTTACGGCTGCGCCGCGGTTTTGGTCCGGCCTCCTCCGGCGTCATACCCTACCAGGCGCATTTCAGAAGCATTTCAGAAGCGGAGCGTCTTGCCTGCCAGCTCGCAGTTTTTGTTGATTTGGGCATATTTCCTGGACAGGCTACTTTGTACAGACAAAGTTAATAATAACTGTAATATCCCAGTTATAAACTACATGAATCAAAGATGTGTTGCTGTATTTTAGTGGTAAAAAATGCATTCATCATCATAATTATTCTATATATATAATTTACACAGTACCTGTAAACCGGAGGAGAACGCTGGCATTTCTCCTCCTACTTGAAAGACTACGGAGGGATAGGGTCTGCAAAATTAGTTTGTGTGTTTGTATATATATATAATATATATATATATATATGCTATATATGCTCTGAACGTTCCACTTCCTGCCTGCCCGACCTTACGTTACGGCTGCGCCGCGTCAAAAATAGGATTCATCCTAATTTTAGAGGAGCCCTGCGCCGAGCCGCTTCTGGGACGCTTCTGAGCCGTAACGCGCCGCGTGTGGTGAATAGCACCCATTGACTAGAGTGGCCGTGATCGCCGTGAACACCGCGGCGCAGCCGTAACGCGCCCGTAACGCGCTGGAATGGAACCGGTGGAATCTAGGGGTAAGAGTCAAAGTCAGTCGATTACTAAATACTAGAGGAAAGAAAGAGCTCTGATGAGAGTGACTTTTTCTTAACACTTCAACCTGCATTCCTTTTTTGGCCACTTGAGGGCAACAGAAACAAGCTGGGAACACATTGACACATTATCACCTCATAAAGGTGTCACTGCCAACTTGTTAGCAAACAGTTGCCTATTTACACATTGTAGTTAAAGAGCAACATTAATCAAGAAATGTACGCACATTACAAAATAGTTGTG
This sequence comes from Trematomus loennbergii, assembly GCA_012861695.1. NCBI lineage: Eukaryota > Metazoa > Chordata > Actinopteri > Perciformes > Nototheniidae > Trematomus > Trematomus loennbergii. The sequence goes on along the minus strand of JAAOOA010000493.1, from coordinate 293,142 downwards.
TTTGTTTCAACCCGGTATCACGGCAAGACGTGAACATGTGACGATTTACCATGCTGGGAGACGTGTTGCTAGTGTTTCCATATCAACTCTAATATCAGCAGATGGCCTTACCTGTATCTCATAGCAGGAGAATGTCTGCATTCACACACGAAATACTCATAGACAGTATACTCCAGGTGATTTACCGTACGGTCAGTCGCGAAACGTAATTACATTATAGCTGGCGTTCCGAGCGTGTATGCTACCGAGCTAAACAACAAGGCTACTAAGAGCTAGACATGAGTTTGCTCGGAAAAACATTGTTTTTATGCCAGCTACAATGAATGTAGCAGACTACCCATATAAGATTGCAATTGTAAACATGTGCTTGATAGCCTAATATGAACCACTATCTGTTGTTCATAGTATAGTATAGCATATTGAACAACTGAACAACTAGCAAACGTAGATTAGCATTGTAATCCAGCTGGCAAGCTGACGAACATCAAACAACTAAGTTTCAATAATACTTTGTGATTGGCACTTCATTTCGTTAGGAATGTCTCCCAAACAAGGTATCTACCACGACTGTTTAAATGTGTAAACGTGTTTCGAACTGCTAAGCCAGTGCTAACTGTGCTAACTAAGTTGCTAGCGTTTCCATATCAACTCTAATATCAGCAGATGGCCTTACATACATGTATCTCATAGCAGGAGAATGTCTGCATTCACACACGAAATACTCATAGACAGTATACTCCAGGTGATTTACCGTACGGTCAGTCGCGAAACGTAATTACATTATAGCTGGCGTTCCGAGCGTGTATGCTACCGAGCTAAACAACAAGGCTACCAACGGAGCTAGACATGGGTTTGCTCGGGAAAACACTTGACACAGTGCTTACTGGGCTAACAACGTTGCTAGCGTTTAAATATATCAACTACAATGTCAGCAGATGGCCTTACATGTTTGTCATGGCAGGAGAATGTCTGCATTCACACACGGAATACTCATACAGTATACTCCGCATGGGCGTAGGAAGCATCCTGAATGTGGGGGGACATTTTTAACGGGGGGTGTGGGGTCCTCCCCCACGAAAAAAAAAAATAGATTTCCTGTATTCTGGTGCATTTTAACAGGTGGTTTGATACTTTTATGTGGCTATACTAGCATGAGGAAAATGATGGGTACATTTTGTAATTTCATCCAGTAGTAAAGAAAGGAAACATATTTGATTATTAATTCAGAGCCGTCTTTAATAAAAAAAACACTCGTTATTTATTTAAACTTAAGCATCTCTTGCATACAGTTGCAATTTCTGTTAAATGCATTTATTTAATGTTATCAAATGATCAATCAGATTAGACCAGAGGTTCCCAAATTCTTTCAGCCCGAGACCCAAAAGAGACATTTGGTGTCTCCCCAGGACCCAAACTTACAAATATACATCATGAATTGCCATAACATCAACATTTAAAAACTACTGTTAAAGAACACAACAAAACATGAATTTTAAATGTATATGAAATGTATTTCATTGTAATAAGAACATTACAAAACTCTGCCAATTGGCGACCTTATAAAAACAGGTACGCAACCCATTTTGACCCTAACTTTGGGAAAGACTGCTCTGACTAAATGAAGGCCCCAAAAACATGCCTTCTTTTGCAGAGATAAAGAGCTGGCAAATCTCTTCTATGTCAACTTGATCAAGTTTGTCTTGGTGGATGTGGCAGACACCCACATTGTTCAAACGACGTTGACTCATGGAGGAGCGGAGCCATGTCTTAAGCCTTCTTAAGGCACTAAAACTTCGTTCTGCTTCGGCTGAGGAGCATGGCACTACAAGAAGAAGTCTAACCAAAGACTCTACTTGGGTAAAGAGAGCACGGACTTCTGGCAGCATAGCTTTGAGAGTGTTTACTGCGTCAGTGATGGTGCTGGATGGATATTGAAGCTTAAACATTGCCAGCTGCACCTCCAGTGAATTGCGATTCAGTTCTGGGTAAAGACTGACAACCTCTTCAACCTTTCCAGAGACTAGCACCCTTTCCAACTTGTTAAGAGTATCAAAGCTGCTCTGGTCAAAGCGCTTGGTCAACTGTACATCAACAGCATCTAGCACTTTGAAGAATTCGATTCTATAGTGCTCTTCAGTTGATGCTGGTGTGAACGCAGCTGCATTTCCTGTGTAGCGCTTAGGAGGTCTCCGGATGTGAGGCATCTGGATGGTCTCAATGCCCATTTCACTGACCATGTCACAGGCCCTTGCATAAATCTGATGGAAGCTTTCATCAGACCTCTTTACTCTAAGTGTTTTTTTCACGCAATCAACTGCAGCCAGCATCCCTGTGACGCTTCCAGTTTTGCTCTGAAGGGAGCGGTTGAGGCACTCTAGTTCTTTAAGGGCTTCAGAGGCAAGAAGAAGGCAGAGCAAAGTGTGCCCCTTCTGAAAGCGTTCCAGGAGTCCTCTTGCGGTTGTGCACGTGTCAGAGGAGCCAGATGCAGCCATTTCCTCCAGACTAAGCAATACCTTTTCATACTGTCCTACAACTGCCTGAATGGCCACTAGCCTCACAAGCCATCGTGTAGGGCAGAGGGGCTTTAGAGTTATGAAACTCCCTGCTTCAGACTGGGCAATCTCTTTAAATATAGTCTTATATTTTCCAGACTGGTGGTAGAGAGTGCCAAGTTTGTGGACCAAATTCAGTGCATCAGACACAACAGGGGATGAGCTACAGGCTGTCTGAGTCACAAGGTTAACACAGTGAGGACCACAATGGACATACAAAGCAAGAGGTTGCTTCTCTCTGAAGTGCTTGAACTCCTTTGCTTTCGCCGGACATGTTTGCAGCTCCATCGTAGGTCTGCCCTCGAAGACAGGACAAGGGCAAGTTCAACCGCAGGAGAACATCAGTTGCCACCTTAGCCAAATTCTTCCCTGTCGTTGAAGACACCTCATATAGACCTACAAAGTCTTCATGAGGGATAAGGTCATGATCCACATAACGGATACATATGGCCTCTTGTTCAACTCCCGAAACATCCTGAGTTCCATCAATAATAATGGAGTACTGAAGTGCGGGCAACCCCTGTACTGTATTTGTAATTCTCCTAAAATGGAGTTGGCCATGATATTCAAAACCTCATTTTGAACTACAGCACTTGTGTAATTGTTTGAGGGCTTACTCAGCCATCTCTTCAGCACATCATCATCCCCTGATCTGAGTTGCAGAAGCTGCCTTAGGTTGCTTTCATCACTGTCATGGCCACGCAGAGCTAGACCCTGACGAGCAAGAAAGTGAATAGACTGAACTATTTTGAGCAGACATGATCTCGCCTCTCTTTGCTGCTGTTCCTTGGCTGTGGACAGCTGAGTTTCAACACTTTCTTGTTGGTATGTGTGTGTTGTGATTGCAACTTTGTGTGCTTGACTCAGTTGGTGGGTTGAACATTTCTCAATTGCTTTTCTCCAGTTTCGAAAACCAGTGGACACAAAGGCTTGATCCATATTTTTTGCAAGTGTGCTACTCTGTCTTTTGAAGGCTTCCATGCAATAATAGCAGAATACGCCATTCTCCCTAGGAGAATAATGAAGCCACGGAAAGTCCCTGAACCACTTCTCCTGAAATCTTAGCGTCTTATTTGGAAGTTGCTGGGGTGGAATGACTCTTGGGTCAGGATGATTTGGCTTGCTATATATCTCTCAGCCTGGCTCTCACTCTGGTCCCTCTCAAACTGGCTCTCACTCTCGTCCCTCTCACTCTCGTCCCTCTCAAACTGGCTCTCACTCTCGTCCCTCTCACTCTCGTCCCTCTCAAACTGCTCTCTCTCTCCTCCCTGTCTAATCTTGCCTTCTCTTCCTACAAACAAAAGTGAAAAATTGAATAGGCCATACATTTTTTATACTGCCAAAAACGTAATATTAAGGATCCCCTGTGTACGATTTTCGTCATTTCTAAAAATAATATTTGCATTGTGTATCATATGTTGACGCCGGGCTGTGTTTCAAAGCACTTGACTACACTCTCTGCCATTGTGTGTAAATAAATTACAATGATTTGAGGGTGCATTGTGGATTTACAGTTTGAAAGTGAGCATAGCCTAGGACGTATGGAGTCAGATCAGTCTCATATTTATAAATGCACACAAGGATTCACAAATGTATCATTGACTTAAATGTTCAAATAAATGTTGCTCTTCTGTCGATATTGGTCATATGATGCCCCTTGACTGAAATGTTTCCTGTTCAATATCCCCACTGATTTCCTTAAAATCCTGGGATGAGAGTCCACATCACAATTTACTCTAAACTGTCATTTCCCTTTCATCACTCACCTCAGCAATGGACCTCTCTCCACTGTCCCTGCATTCTGCCTCTGACTCACTCTCAAGCGCCTAGTTGTCAAGAGAGGTGGTGAAGTGATAATTATTTATTGAGCAGTATACTCTTTCACATTGAATCATAACAAGTCATACTGAATGTAAATACAACTGACTCTAAAGTAAGTCCCAGTCTGTGACATTAGACATTTTGAAGACTCAAAGTCCCAAGCAGTAGGTAGTATATTAGCTATGTAATGTGCACAGAAAATAAATAGTTAACTGAATACTGGGATGGAAATTGCCTATAAGCACTCAGTAAAACATAAACACACACAAAAAGCTTCTGAATGATAAGAAGTATAATTAAAACATAATGCACATTACCATTTTGAGAGAGAGTACCTAAATTAAAGAACTCAGAAAATAATCTCGTATCGAACTGAGGCTCCAGTAAAACACACTGACTGCGTCTCTACATGGACATCAGTAAGCCGTTTAAGAGTATTATCCCGGTTATGATGTGTTTACATGAGCAGAGAGATCGGGTTATTCATGTTCCCTGTTTACATGATAAATACTAGTAACCTGGCATTTCGATGCCTTTTCTCATCTAAACTATTCAGTATTTGTATTTCTCTATCATGACATAAAGACGAAACTCCTCTCCAGAAGTGAGACGCATTTGCCGCCACCACCGCCATCACTGTTAAGTTAACAGTGTTAACTGATTAACTGCTACCAGCTGATGACTTACTTTCCTCTTCTTTGCAAAAAATGTTCTTATGTCCATGTTGTCTGGGGAGAAAACATATCAAACCAAGAGATAGTCAGCTTTGATTTTCGCTGTATTAACCATTTCCTGAACATTTGGTGTGTGTGCCTTACCTCCGCTACCGGCATCCTTCATACAACAGAATCTGAGCTGTCCAACTATGACAACACTCCTTGAACATGCGCGCGCTATGTGAGAATCTGCCTTGGTACAAAGTAGCAGTGAAAACATGGTACGGAGTTTCATTGATTTGGGCATTCTCTCAATAAGCAAGTGGAATGGATTTGATAGTGAAGCACTGACACAGCGCTCTGCAAAGAGCGGCGAGTGGATAGACCGATTCACGGACTTTCCGCATAGTAAAAGTGGGGGGGTCTAAACTAATCATTTGAAAAAGTGGGGTGGACTTGTCCCACCCTCATATAATGGTTGCGACGCCCATGATACTCCGGGTACATTACAGTTGGCTAGCTAACGAGGCTAGCTATACATGCTAGCGGAAAACATCGTATTCATGCCAGTTACAATGAATGACCGAACGTAGCAGACTACCCGTATAAGATTGCAATTATAAACACGTTATTGCTAGCCTAATATGAACCACTAGCTTTTGTTCATAGTAGTTTTATTACACTACATTATAGTTGCCGTTCCTCCGAGATACCGTTCATATCGTGTTTGCTACCAAGGTAAACAAGAAAGCTAGGTTAGCATATTAGCTGGCAAGCTTACTGTGTTGATTAGATAGATCCACACTCCTAACACAACTACGACTAACGAATCTAAAACAACTAAGTTTCTCTAATATTTTGTGATTTGCATTTGATTTTCGTCCAGCCAGATCAGGAAACTCCTGGCGTATCTGGCGGACAACACACACACGGGATGACCCACTCTGATGCCTCGTCCTAAAAAGCCCCAGCAGCCGCTTACAAAGCTGCGATAGGCAAGATGCCGAAAACGCCTATAAGGGGAGGAATGGATGATATACAGTGTATATATGTATATTTACGCATGTTCATTTTGTACATTTCTAAAAATAAAGTTTGATGGAAATACTTAGTAGGCCTATCCTTTCTTCCCTGAATTATTTGCTCCTATAACATATCATTCATATATAGCAAACCATGATTTGATTTCTCATCAAACAGTAGTAGTTTATTACAGGTAAAAATAACTTACTCTTCTATAACAACAGTTGTAGGTACAGTTCGGTTAGTTAGCGTATAAAATATACGGCTGTACCGACGCCATTATAAGACTGATGTTCCGAGAGTGAGCCGAAAAAAGCACTGTTAGACATGGGCGGAGCCTCTCTGGTGGTTGACTAATCAGAACAGAGTGGCCGAGCTGACCAATCCGAGCACACTAGGCTCACAGGGAGGGGGGAGCAAGAGCTCCAACAAGTCGTTTAGTGGAGAGATTGAATACTGCTGAATACACATGCTTGACAGAGATGCTGTATGCGAAACCAATGTGAGTTTGGAAAATTGCACAGTATAAATCTATTTTAGTATACCTCAACAATGTAATTATGATCAGTGGAAATGGCCATGACATGGGCCCTTTAACGTAAATTAAAATGTAAATGTGAAGGAATGTGTGTATAACAAAATACATCCGTCATAAAAAATACCGGAAACAGACGTAGGCAAGGTCCTCAGCTCGGTGATTCGATGGTTTAGCCACAATGCACGTTGGGAAATGGTGTTAATGCGATGAGAAATCCGAAAACATTTAAAAAAAATAAAATACTTTATTCCGAGTGTGCTTGCTTTTCTCTTTAAAAGTCATCACATAACGGCATTGTAATACACGGTTCGGCTGCATTAAATATTACATATCTGCCGTAGTTCTCTATTTATAGAGCCCTGATTAGAAGACTTCTGGACAAACAGGAAGCACTGCCGCCAAAACTGAAAACGTGACGTGGATCAAAATATATCAGCAATTAAACAACATCTTACATTTCTTTTCACACAATACGTCTCCTTGCAGTATCAATACTAATTCGGCTGACTTTTATATTTGATCCAATTGGTAGATAGGCTGTATTTACACCATAACGGTGCACAGCTGATAGAAAGGCACATCTAGTGGTTAAAGCACGTTATTGAATTTTATTATTTTATTATTTTTCACAAAAATGAAACCATCAATAGCAAAAACTGAATTAACTGTCATTAGTAAACCACCCAAAAAAAAGATCATAAGTGGTTTTGTTTTACATATATTTTAAAGATAATAATAGCAATGTAACACTGTCTATGACACTTATAACACTGATTTGAAAAACATACAGACAAATTCACTGCCCTTAATAAAGTATTTAAATATACATTTCAGGTGTGCTGTTTTGTTTAGATCATTAACATCTGGAGCTCTTTTAATGTCCTTTTTGATTATTGTTACACCAGGTCTTGTCAAAACCTTTATTCCATATTCAATATCCATTACTAAACAAAACAGCAATTCTACTCCACTACAATTCAGAGGTTAACCTGGTATTTTTACTCCACTACATTTATTTTAGTTACTTTGCAGATTCTGATTAATGATGTGAAATATAAACAACCCTTAAATCAGGCTTTAGTTACACCTGAGTAAAATTCAGGGAAAGGTGATTGTCAAGTGCCAACAATCAGGAGAGATATTTGATAGTTGGTGCTTGAGAAGACTAAACATTTATCTGCAGATCCCTATAAAGTATATTCATTACTCGTTATTCTCTACTAATAGTTAATTAAAGACTGTATATAATGGCTATTTTGCATATCCCTTTCAAGATTTCAAGATTTTCTAAGGTTCATTGACATATCATATACACAACTAATTCAATAACGTGCTTTAACCACTAGGCGGTGCACACAAGGTACACACAGCCATAATAACTTTGTATTATTAGTGTAGGACACTTGTGTATGTATAACATCTGAAGATTTATTTATAGTTTTATTCATGTTTTCACTTAATTGTACAGGATTTGCTATATTATTTCACATGTTTTACTTCTAATATCTGATTTGTAAAACATCACGGACAGAAAGGTATATCCGTCATTTAACAGTAAGCTATTGAAATTCTGAATCCATAGATGTGTCTCCCATCACCCAAATCCCCTGACTATTCTCTCAACTCAGTATTTACATTCTTATATTCAAAGAAAATCAGTAAGATCTTTAAAAAGTCCTTTTATATCAGCTGTGCACCGTTATGGTGTAAATATAACCTATCTACATTACATTACATTGCATTTAGCTGACGCTTTTATCCAAAGCGACTTACAATAAGTACATTCGACCAGGAAGATACAAACTTGAAGAAAACAGAATCATATAAGTACATCAGGTTTCATAGAGCCAAAACATTTCAAGTGCTACTCAACTGGCTTTACATAAGCCAGTCCTTTATTAGTATATAAGTGCTCTGTTAGCAGTTCTTTGTTAGTAATTATCGCTCGAAGTGGAGTCGAAAGAGATGAGTTTTCAGTCTGCGCCGGAAGATGTGCAAGCTATCTGCTGTCCTGATTTCAATGGGGAGCTCATTCCACCATTTTGGAGCCAGGATAGCAAACCGACGTGTTTTTGCTGATGGGAACTTGGGTCCCCCTTGTAGTGAGGGTGCTGCGAGCCGTTTGGCTGATGCTGAGCGAAGTGCACGCGCTGGGGTGTACAGTTTAACCATGTCCTGGATGTAGGAAGGGCCAGATCCATTCGCAGCATGGTATGCAAGTACCATTGTTTGAAGTGGATTCTAGCAGTTACTGGAAGCCAGTGAAGCGAGCGGAGGAGCGGTGTGGTGTGGGAACATTTAGGAAGGTTGAAGACAGACGAGCCGCTGCATTCTGGATGAGCTGAGAGGTCGGATGGCACATGCAGGTAGACCAGCCAGGAGGGAGTTGCAGTAGTCTAGGCGTGAGATGACGAGAGCCTGGGCCAGAACCTGCGTCGCTTCCTGGGTCAGGTGGGACGTATCCTCCTGATGTTGTAAAGGTGTATCTGCAGCAGCGGGTTGTAGCAGCGATGTTTGCAGTGAAGGACAGTTTGTTATCTAGGGTCACACCCAGATTCCTTGCAGTCTGAGTCGGGGAAACAATAGAGATGCCGATGTTGATTGTTAGGTCAAGAGTGGGACAATCTTTTCCCGGAAGGAAAAGCATTTCAGTCTTGTCAAGGTTGAGCTTGAGGTGGTGAGCAGACATCCACTGAGAGATGTCAGCTAGACAAGCAGAGATGCGTGCGACGACCTGGGTTTCTGAGCGGGGAAAGGACAGAATGAATTGGGTGTCATCAGCGTAGCAGTGGTATGAAAAACCATGCGGGCTAATGACAGATCCGAGCGAGTTTGTGTACAAGGAGAAGAGGAGGGGACCAAGAACAGAGCCCTGAGGGACCCCTGTAGATAATTGACAAGGGTCGGACTCGGACCCTCTCCAAGTTACCCTGTGGGTACGGTCTTTGAGGTATGAGGTGAGGAGGGAAAGTGCAGTGCCTGAAACTCCAAGTTCTTGGAGAGTGAAGGAGGATCTGATGGTTCACCGTGTCGAATGCAGCAGACAGGTCCAAAAGGATGATGACAGAGGAGAGGGAGGCTGCTTTAGCAGTGTGCAGTTCCTCAGAGACAGCAAGGAGAGCAGTTTCTGTGGAGTGACCTGCCTTGAAACCAGACTGGTGCGGATCCAGAAGGTTGTTCTGATGGAGATAACAGGAGAGTTGTTTAAAGACAGCGCGTTCAAGTGTTTTTGACAGGAACGGGAGGAGAGAGACAGGCCTGTAGTTTATAACATCAGACGGGTTGAGAGTGGGTTTTTAGGAGAGGGTTTACTCTTGCCTCCTTGAGACTGTTTGGAAAGCGACCAGAAGTTAGAGAAGTGTTGATGAAATGGGTGAGAAACGGTAGAATATCAGGAGCGATAGTCTGAAGGAGGTTTGAGGGGATAGTGTCCAGAGGACAGGTGGTAGGACGGGCCGAGGTAATGAGGGTAAGAACCTCACTTGGAGAGAGAGGGGGAAAAGAGGTTAGTGTGTGGGTGAAAGGTGGGTCTGGTGACCCAGTGGTGAGTAAAGGTGAGTCAGAAAAAGAAGAGCGAATATCATCAACCTTTTTTTTAGTAGTTAACAGTAGTTAACAAAGTCGCTTGACAGAAGGGAGGAGGGGGAAGGGGCTCTGGGGGGGTCGAGGAGGGTGGAAAAGATGGAAAATAGTTTTTTGGGATTGGAATAGGAAGATTGGATCTTATCTTGAAAGAAAGTGCTTTTTGCCTGAGAGATCGAAGAAGAGAAAGAGGAGAGGAGAGCCTGATAGGTTAGGAGGTCGTCAGGGTGTTTGGATTTCCACCGTTTCCGCTCTGCTGCCCGAAGGATGGTTCTATTAGCACGCAGTGCGTCATTTAGCCAGGGAGCAGGAGGGGACTGACGAGCCTGCCGAGATGTGAGAGGACAGAGAGAGTCCAGAGAGGATGAAAGAGTAGAGAGGTGAGTTTCGGCAGCAGAGTTTGGAGGCAGGAGTTGGAACGAGTCAGAGGAAGGGTCTACCAATTGGATCAAATATAAAAGTCGGCCGAATTAGTATTGATACTGCAAGGAGACGTATTGTGTGAAAAGAAATGTAAGATGTTGTTTAATTGCTGATATATTTATGATCCACGTCACGTTTTCAGTTTTGGCGGCAGTTCTTCCTGTTTGTCCAGAAGTCTTCTCATCAGGGCTCTATAAATAGCGAACTACGGCAGATATGTAATATTTAATACAGCCGAACCGTGTATTACAATGCCGTTATGTGATGACTTTCAAAGAGAAAAGCAAGCACACTCGGAATAAAGAATTATTTTATTTAAAAAAAATGTTTTCGGATTTCACATCGCATAAACACCATTTCCCAACGTGCATTGCGGCTAAACCATCGAATCACCGAGCTGAGGACATTGCCTACGTCTGTTTCCGGTATTTTTTATGACGGATGTATTTTGTTATACACATATTCCTTCACATTTAAATTTAATTTACATTAAAGTATTTGTGAGGCCTTCTAAAATGTTTTTAAATATAACTACGGTTCTAGTTGAAGAGTTTGTAAATTAAAGTGGACCTATCATGCTATATTTAAATGATATATTGTAGGGCCATACCTATATAAGGTATATTTATACGTTTCTGTTTTCAAAATACCAAACAGATCATGCATTTTAGCCATGCCTCATTTCGCTCTCTGTGCTGTTTGCTGTCTACGGGGCTGATTCTGCTGACCACGGCCCCCTGCAGGAGAGGGGAGACGTGCTCTGATCAAGTCAAGAGGGGAGAAAAAAAGATCTCCGTCCTCCGTGTTTTATTTATATATACAGTCTATGGTTTTATTATATTATTATAGGCCTATAGAGTCGTTATTCATTTGTTTTAAAGCTCAATACATGACAAAGAAGACCTTTGACCGGCACTTTTCTAATTTTGTCCGGAAGATTTAAACTTTAACGGACATCTTGACCGGCAAAAGAAACTGAAACTGAAACTCTGCCGCACGGTCCCATCGTTCCTTGGAAGAGGCGGAGAGGTGGGTGTTTGTCATCTGCTGGTGGACTAACCGGAGAGAATTACAGTGCTTGCCTCGACGGGGAGGGATTGCATTGAATTAAAGCAGCGGGAGCAAACGCTTGCCTCGGGGAGGGAGAAAAAAAGCCACAGCGGAGAATAAACAGAAAGGTAACCATGGTTACCACATGTGCGGGAAGTCTTCTTCGCTGCTTTTGTGGCAGACTACAGCGCCACTTACAGGCCTGGCATATGTACTACAGCGTCTCCAGCGCTTTCGAGCAGCATTTGTCGGCCGTGGCCCAACCCCACATTCCCCTGATAGGTGGAGAATTGGCCCAATAGCCGTAGCGCCACTTCTGTGACGTCATAGAAGTGTTCAAATCTGGATCAGTCTGAATCAGATCCGTTGCAGCCCCTTTTTTAGAGATTTGGGTATGGAGGAAAATAGAGAGGGTTGTGTTTTCTGACACTTGGTGAGTTCCCTGGAACACCGGGGACACATATTCATGTATAAAAGACGTACAAAAGTGCATTTTGCATGATAGGTCCCCTTTAACATGAACCGAAGCTGTTGCCTGGCAACGCAATCGCACAACGTCACGTCCGTTAATTCCACATCCACACACATGGATTAACATCGATTTAATACATGAATGTAGCCTTTGTTTCTGCTAAAAGAGGTGTCGACCAGCTGGGGCAACAAGAAAATCGGCGAAATCGAGTGTGACTATTAAAAAATAAATCATTATTATATTAATATTGACAATAACAACCGACCGTCGGGGTAGCATTTGCTTGGCATTTCCGGGTATATCTCCACTGGTTGGGCCATGTTAACAATACCGTGTAACTGTCACGTTTGAAGGGACGAAATCGTGACATCTTCACGACTCCCAGCATGGTAAATCGTCACATGTTCACGTCTTGCCGTGATACCGGGTTGGTTTGTTTACACCTGAGTGCAATTTTCACTCATGCTCTAGTTCCTTTTGGAACTGTTTAGTTTTGGTGGAAAAGGCACCAAACCAAAACAGCAGAGTAACAGTCCATAGTAAAAGTTTACTCATTCGATTACCAAACACCATCCTCAATTTTCTTTTTAATTCTTCTTTGAGGAAGAAAAGTAAGAGATTCAGGAAATTACCGATGACTTTATGAACCCCATTGTCCTTAAAATTGCATGTGCATGGCGCTTGATACTAATTAGCTTGTAAATGACCCTTCAATCCCTATAAAGGGGTATGGGATCAAATGTGTCACACATTCCCAAACTAAAGTCTGGAGGACTCCAAATGTTAAAAAATATGTGTGTGTGTGTGTGTGTGTGTGTGTGTGTGTGTGTGTGTGTGTGTGTGTGTGTGGTGTGTGTGTGTGTGTGTGTGTGTGTGTGTGTGTGTGTGTGGTGTGTGTGGTGTGTGTGTGTGTGTGTGTGTGTGTGTGTGTAAAAAATGTTAATATTATAAGAAAGATAATATGATATGAGTAACAATATAATAGTTATTTATTCTAAATATACATGTAAAAGATAAGATTCCATTCGATATACGATATATATATATACCGGTAATAAGAATAATAACAACAACAGAAACCCATGGACTTTTTTTTAATAAGTGGATGGATGTTTGGTGTGTACTGGTTTGGGGGATTGTAGAACATCAGGGGGGCGGGGGGGGTGGTACATATAATAGTAGCGGGACAGGCCTGGGGCCTCATTTATAAAGCCTTGCGTAGGATTGATGTGGGAAGGTTGCTTACATAGGACAAAGCAAATAAATACGCACAGACATTTTCCGGTTGCGGTCGGATAATCCAAAAATCAGCTCCTAACGTCTAACCCTATCGTCTATTCCTTGATCTCTGTGTGAAACGTCACGGGGTTTAGGGATAGTAGATAGGAGAATTCAAAAGGATTTAGGAGAAGAGACTGCGGTACTTTAGAGAATCCAACTGCACTTTCACTATCCGACGTGTTTATGATGCGCCAGCGGACGTCATAAATGTGCGCCTGCTGCTGTGGGGAAACTATGGAAACTACAGTTTTCTATACAGCGGACTACAACATGGATGTTTAATAAGAACGAGGGACTACTGTAAACTCATCTAGAGACTCTGCACCGTGCTCTGATGCTGTTGTTTTATGCTTTATGAACGGGGACAACAGAGAAACATATTCTTCATGACCAAAGTTGGAATTGAAATAAAAAAGGAAAGTGAAACTTATGCTCGTCACCCTCTCCCTCCGGTCCACATTAATACAAATGATCCCAATACGTATGATTGTATGAACTATGAAAAGATCTTAAAATCAATACAAATGTATTTATTATAAACGTTAGTCCTTAACATCTATCACTGTGTATATCACCATTCAAACATCTTTTAAAAGTTGAACAAACCCCACACAGCTCAGTAAAGACTGTGAAATGTTGACTTTATTTGATCATTTCAGTAAAAACTAACGTTCATTAGTACTACATGAGTTTTACCTTTACCCATGGATGCACAATAAGAACGGACCATAGACTGTATAACGGACCCATATCGCCTTACCGTTCGGGTGTTCAGAGCAGAGCTCCCTGTTGGAGCGGCAGAGCGTGATGTGAACAGAAAAATGTTTCTGTCGCAATATTATTTAAGGAATCGTTGAGCTAGCTAACTAGCATACATTGTCACTATCTGCTAACGTTAGCTTTAGCCTTCGTTTTCTAATAGTTTTTTTAATAGGCTATAAACAGAGGTGGTATAAGTATAGATATTGTACTTGATTAAAAGTAGAAGTAATCAGATCTTGTACTAGACAGTAAAAGTAGAAGTACTCAGATATTGTACTTGAGTAAAAGTAGAAGTACTCAGATATTGTACTTGAGTAAAACAGAAGTACTCAGATATTGCACTTGAGTAGAAGTACTCAGATCTTGTACTTGAGTAAAAGTAGAAGTACTCAGGTCTTGTACTTGAGTAAAAGTAGAAGTACTCAGATCTTGTACTTGAGTAAAAGTAGAAGTACCAGAGTGTAGGAATACTCTGTTACAGTAAAATTCCTGCATTCAAAATGTTCCTCAAGTAAAAGTAGAAAAGTATTCTCATCAAAATGTACTTAAAGTAGCGACAGTAAAAGTAGTCATTGTGCAGATTGACCCATCTCAGAATAATATATGATATGTTTTATAATGATTGATCATGAAAGTGTTCTCAAAGCTGGTAAAGGTGCAGCTAGTTTGAATGACTTTGTATACTGCAGGGTAGCTTGTGAATTTACTCCAGGTGGAACTAAAGTCTGATTTAACACTTGATTATATTTCACATCATTCATCCACATCTGTAAAGTAACTAAAGGTATTAAATACATGTAGTGGAGGAAAAGTACACCAGTTACCTCTGAACTGTAGTGGAGTAGAAGTACAAAGTAGCAAAACATTGAAATACTTAAATAAAGTACAAGTATCTCAAAATTGTACCCAAGTATAGTACTTGAGTTTATGAACTTAGTTACACCACTGGCTATAACGATAGAAAGACTAAGCCTTGAACAGAGGCATGAAAATACATTTTCAAAATGCTCAACAGTCCTGCCAAAATTATAAACTGACTGCTACAAAATTAAAATAAATGCTTTTATATATTTCTATTAGATGTGACTCTTTGGCGTTTCTGTTATTACCACTGCTGCTTTGGTTGTTCTGACTGCTAAAATCCTCTGTTATTCCTCATTTTAAAGCCGATATTCCGTGGGGTCGGGGGGCTCGGATCCTTGTCACCTTTTCATACCTGATGAGTTTGCATCCCTGATATAGTATATATATATATATATATATATATATATAGCCTGTGTTGTATATTTATACACACAAATGAACAACCTTTGTTGTCAAAAACAAATAACAAGTTGTATTGTAGTGTTTATTTTAGTGTTGTTTTATGCTTATCCACATTTTGATTTCAGAGCACAGGACAGGAGAAGGCTGGGCACAACATAAAGCTCAACAGTGAAGCTGGCAATGCTGAACAAAACCATCTAGAGTTATAATATTTATTCAGCTGAAAAAGTCAAAGCTCTACGAAAATGTAATTAAAAATATATTGCACATGGTTGGTATTCACAGGGTTCTTACACCTTTTCCAAAGTCAAATTCAAGCACTTTTCAAGCATTTTCAAGGTGCATTTTCAAGCTTTTCAAGCATCTTACAGCTGTTGTAAATTACATATTTATATACACATACTTATACTCAAATGATTATTTCCCTACCTCACATTAAATCAGATGTTCTTTATGCTATAAACAACCAAATGTGTGTTTCATAATAGCATTCTACATGAGGATGAACAATTAAAAATGTTAGAAAGAAAACTAAGTTTAATATTTCAAAATGAGTGACCCATCTGTATGTAGACTGGGCATCCCATATAACCTGGCTGAGCCAATATAAAACAATCAGCCAAATAACTTTTCAATATATTATTGATTACTATTTTTGAGGTACTTTTAGTTTGGCAGTAAACTAGAGGTAACTGGTGTACTTTTCCTCCACTACATGTATTTAATACCTTTAGTTACTTTACAGATGTGGATGAATGATGTGAAATATAATCAAGTGTTAAATCAGACTTTAGTTCCACCTGGAGTAAATTCACAAGCTACTCTGTAGTATACAAAGTCATTCAAACTAGCTGCAACTTTACCAGCTTTGATAACACTTTCATGATCAATCATTATAAAACATATCATATACAATTATTAGGGATGCTCCGATCGCCGGAATCAGTATCGGCCGATACCGATATCGCTCTCTTTTCCTCTCTCCCCCTCTCTCTCTCTCTCTCTCCTGACAGCCCGTCAGTATCTCCTGCAGCTCACTGATCCAGTAATGAGTGACCCGACAGTGAAGAATAAATATATTTATAACTAGTTCAGCTTGTTCCAGAGGTAGATCAAATAGCTAAGTGTGTTAGGTCTAACTCTTAATGTGTGTTCTGCTCCGCTCACCGGTCCGTCACAGCGGGTGGAGCTGCAGGATCTCTGCTTCACACACACGTTGCATACCGCTATTTTATTGTCATTTTCGGACACTTAAAATACTGCCAGACTAGTGAAGCCATTTTGGCGAGTTTGTTTTGCCGCGCACAGAGAAAGTGTCATGTATTTTACATGCAACGATAGCCTAATCTAAAATGCTATACTATGGCGTACCTTTCGTGTGGTGTGTGGCTCGTCAGCGCAGACTCTCGCATCGTTATTGTTGCACACTTTGCAGGAGGCTACTCTTGGGCTTCGCTTGACCCTCGTCTTAGCCATGGCTTGTATTTGTCTTCTGCTAGCCAACGCTCGTTGAAACGGCAACCTCCTGGCATACTGTCATCTATCACTCTCATCAGAATGCCCAGGTCACACACGTAACAAAAACACTTGCCGGTCACGCGCATTGCGCGGGAAGGCCGGAGCGGAGCTGTTTTATGTAAAAGCGAAGCAATTAAGCGCGCTCCGACTTCTTTATTTTCTTTTAATCTAAAAAGCGAAGTAAAGCATTTACAATTTCAAGCACTTTATCCCAAATTCAAGCACCATTCCCAAAATTCAAGCATTTTTCAAACCTTGAAAACACCTCGTACAATTTCAAGCATTTTCAAGGATTTCCAGCACCCGTACGCACCCTGTATTCAACAACAAGGGGTGTTATAGTCTGTGTTTTAGTGTGTGATATTGGTATTTATGGAAACATTGTACACCTTTCCTTCAAGTACTATACGTTTTAGTTACTTGTGGGGTACTTAACATGAATAATCACAGTTACTACCCTTTTACTCCATCACATTTCAAAAATAAATAGACTATTGTTATTTTAACTCCACCTCAGTAATCCATCATCAGCTTTACTTTTTAGATAAAGATTTAAATCACAATTGATCATAACTCAAAATACATATATTTTTGTATATTACCAAGTGGTTTCATGTACAACCCACACAAGTATCATGCTAAATGAAGCTCTGTTGCTTGGATATCACTAAATCCTGTTATCAGCGTAATATAAAATTACATAACGATTTATGGTCACATTAGCATAATTACTAGCTAGCCGCTAGCTGCTAACTGCTGCGGCTGCCTCGTTAATATAAAATCCATCATAACAATCCAGTACCATGCTGTCATGAACGCGTGGTGCTGTTACGTGTACACGTGTGACGTGCTTGATGTGAACGAGCCTTTTGGGGGCGTGGTTAAAGTTGTGCATGCTCTATGAGCGCACATACGGGTACTTCTCAGGCATGACGGGTAATCTGTGACGTTTCGCTCTTTCAAAAGTTGGGCCATTTTATCTTCATCCGCCAATGAGCAACTCTCATAGGAATGAATGAGGCCCCGCCTCCCACGCTGTATCCAGTTCTTATTATACATCCATGGTCTCAACCCCCCGCAGCAACTCTATATCCACCACTTAAAGGAAATCGCTCG
Source organism: Trematomus loennbergii (assembly GCA_012861695.1). Taxonomy (NCBI): domain Eukaryota; kingdom Metazoa; phylum Chordata; class Actinopteri; order Perciformes; family Nototheniidae; genus Trematomus; species Trematomus loennbergii. The sequence goes on along the minus strand of JAAOOA010000493.1, from coordinate 275,082 downwards.
GTGGCAGCAGGTCCCGCCTCGGCTCCGCCTCTTTGCCCTTATTTGGATCAGGCTGGAGCAGGCGGGATTTAGACTCTGACATCACTGTCGAGACGTTAGTGGCCGACTCCGCCTGCTAAGGGCTTCTCGGCAACCCTGCAGAATCCTATGGGTGACGTCACGGACACTACGTCCATTTATATATACAGTATATGGTCTCATCCCCTCCACCAGTTAAAGGAAATAAAACTAATGTGTTGTGTAATATCAGCTGTCAAATCTACCAAATATATGGTGTTCTTAGTTTCCATACCTCCTGTGTTTTATGAGCAACTTATCAAGTCTTAGCAAACGGCATAAAACATGTTTAAACATGATAGTATAAACCATGCTCGTATCTATACAACCTATAGAAATACAAAACGGCGTCAGTTTAAAGTAATTCTGTCCTTCAGCATACCGCATCATTTATGAAAATACATGTCATAACTAGGGCTGTCAAGTTAACGCGTTAATAACGCGTTAACGCCACTAATTATTTTAACGCGATTAACGCGGTACCGGGCGGATAAACGCGTCATTTGCAGGAAACAACGTCTAAGGAATCTTAATATTTAATAAAACTATGAATGTTTTATATCCATGTAACGGGAAGAAACTCAGCTAACTGATCTTTTTAATTTTTTTTTCCAAAAAAAACCCACAATGCTAGCACTCAGCCTCTGAATTAGCCACGAGCGAAAAATGTAACCTAAAACGGCACATAAACTCACAATAACTCCCTTATTACTTATCCTAGATGCACAGCCAACCACTCGTTTTTGGTGTCCTGGAGACACTGAATCTAGTGGTGCCCACCTCAACACTCAGTGATAAACATTTGCGACGCTATAAACGAAAGCGTACATCATAACATGTGGAGCTAAGTAGCTAGAAACGCTAACATGGCTTACCTTGGTCAAAACTGGTCTTCAATGGCATTAAAACGATAACAAAACGATGCTGCAGTTAATCCATAGGTTCATCCAATGTATCTGTGCCCTCTTTGAAATTATTTCTGATAATCCATAAGCAATAAAACTGCTTTTTTGTTTCCAAATGCCAGAGCTAGAATGTAGCTCCACTCTGCTTTACATTTACATGCGCGCAGCCCCCACCTTTTCTCTTCACAATGTGTGTGTGTGAGCCTCCCCCTTCGATTCTATTGGCTCTAACGGTCAGAAAGAGGTGTCAACCATCAAAATCGAGCAAGGGGGGCCAGAGATATAGAAAAAAATCATTTTCACCCAAATCACCTCAGAGGTGGGGTGGTTTTGGCTAAACCTCTCTAAAAAGGTCAAATGTCACTTGTTTTGCATCGATCTTGATACAGGGTACTTATTATATGTTGTACTTTGGATTCCTAAAGCTTTTAGTCTACTAACCCATCATCCAAGGGTAGTTTTCACTATCTGTAAAAAATAATATTTGGACGGACACTATAATTTACAGTTTTTTACTATGTAAAATCTGAATTTTCTTTAAAATAAAAAACATTTATATTGATTCTGACACTTCTACATCCAACTCACAGATGTAACCTTGCTTTGATAAAATAAATTATTCATATAACCCTTTTAGAAGTTAAGTTGTAGTCATTTGTTTTGGGCATGTCATTTTCGAGCCTGAAACATGAAAAACAGGCTTGGTGCTTAACAGGCTAAGGTACATTTAGAACAGATAAAAAATGTGCGATTCATTTGCGATTAACTATGGACAATCATGCGATTAATCGCGATTAAATATTTTAATCGACTGACAGCCCTAATCATAACATTAAGAAAACATATTCAAGGTGGTTTTCAATAACATATCCGTATATATTTATAGGGGAATTAGCTAAAATGGTAGAGCGCTCGCTTAGCAAGCGAGAGGTAGCGGGATTGATGCCCGCATTCTCCACAAAACTTTAGGGAGGCGTGTGGCGCAGTGGATAGAGGCTTGGTGTTGGGATCAGGGGGTCACAGGTTCAAACCCCACTGCAGTCAGCATGTTGTTGTGTCCCTGAAGACACTTCACCCCAAATTGCTCCTGTGGGGATTGTCCACAGTACTGAGTATGTAAGTCTCTTTGGATAAAAGCGTCTAACAAGTAACATGTAATAATATTTATTTCTCCAAGTTATGTGTTTGTGTGCACTGAGGAGTCTCAAACAGGCATTTGTTTAATCATTTTAAGATTGGCTTTAATCAAAGTTTGCAAATGAATTCTTCATATAGGATACATGAGAGCTAACATTTTATTTATGGTATTATTTCCACATATTTCTCTCCATTCTTCCTTCTGCCAACGGTGTCGCAGTTTCTCGTCTCTCCGTTGTTGTGCTTAGTGCGTACGCATGGGTCAGAGTTTGCGTGGAGGACCGCACATTTTCCCGTCAAGTTTGTTTTTTATAAATCGCAAACATTGCTTAGAAACTGGCGTACGCCATCTTTTGAGCGTACGCACCGTTTATAAATGAGGCCCCTGGATCGGACCTTGAGGGAGCCAGCCCAAAGTGCTGGCCATGAGGCGCCAGAAGTCCCCCCACACTCAAACCTTTGTCTGTTCATGTGCAACCCCCGAGAGAGGGTTTGCTCACCCTGGTCAGCACTACCTTTTTATTTGTATATATCTTTTTTATTTCAAACGATTTCCAATTATTGGTTCCGGTGAGAGGCGGTGGCCGAGCTTGTTGGAGCAGAACACCTCTGCTACTCGCCGTTCGTTGGATGAGGCTGGATCTCTATTAAATTAAGAAAGGAATTGAAAACACCGGAATCAAAGTTATAACAAATTATCTGAGTTTACTTCTAGTAGGAAACCAAACACATATACAAGTTATACAGAGTACTCGAGTACTCCGGACTTCAGGTTCGTGATGCGATGCGGATAAAGGTGTCAGGACCAAACCAACTCATCAAACGAGATGAAAGTGACTTCAGGTTTGTGATGCGATGCGGACACAGATATCAGGACCAACCAACTCACCAAACCAAAAAGCATTTTTAAACTCAAAAACATCAGTATTCATATCTATTTTTGGGGCGGAGATCAGTCGAATCTTCCTTCCCATTTTCCTCCCAAGCGAATCAGAGAGTCCGTGAGGAGGAGCTGTGTAAGCTGATCACCTCCCCCAAGTGTCCTGACTGGCTGGATTCGCTTCTGGCCGGGTTCAATCAGAGGTCTGACCAGCACGTGAGATCCTAAGTTACACCAGGTCAAAAGTCAACGTTTATCTCCACCCTATCTACTCTACATTCCCTTCCCCTGGGTTCTTCACATAAACCATCCCTTTTCAGACATTTAAACTTTTCTTCACCTATTTAACGATGTCTTTAACGACTTAAAAACAATATCTGGCTTTTAGGGGTGAAAAGGCCAAGTTGGTGTGTGTTGTGAAAACAGAATCTCTGGATCAGTGAGTTTGAAAGTAAGAATATCAGTTCTATATATATGATTACCCATAAACCGTTGTGATTACATAAAACAGTTCAAACAATACATGTTCACTAAAATACAATTCAAAATAATACATGTTTACTTCAATACAGTGTAGAATCATATCTTTTTACTTCAATCCCTCTTTTGATCTCACCTCACGAGATCAACATATAGCATTTGAAACATTACCACTGTCATTCTTTTTCCTACTGTGTCTGTCCCAACATTTATATAAACCCATCAGAAGCTGGGATATAGAGCACTTTAAACCTTTAGGAACAGTCCACAACAACAACTTATTATGACAGTGGAGGGAGAATAAAATATGTCTAAAAAGCAAAGTCCTTGTCAGCTGAGTCATCTTTACTCTTCCCTCAATGGTGGAACTGATGAGTCTTAACACACAATGAGCAGATACAAGGCACACAACAACCACATGTCACTAAAATGGCAATAAAAGTAGCCACAGAAATTAGAAAAGACATTATCATACTTTTCCCTCTTTTGGTAACACATAGTTCTGTAGAATAAAAAAATACAAATCCCTTTTATGGGATATAAAAATAAAGTTGAAAGTTCCTCCAAAAAATGGATTGTTCAGACAAAGTTCTATATCAACCTGTTTCAGCGGGAAATGGAGTTCCCTGTGCCGTCTTGGTTTGCCATGTCTTCGTCCCCCCAGCCCGCTGACGGCGGCTTCTGGGGTGCCTGCTAGAGAGATGTGGCCTGATTGTCCTCCCCCGGCCCGCTGATGGCGGCCTCCGGGTCGATGCTGGAGAGATGTCCCGATCCTCCTCCTCCGGCCCGCTGATGGCGGCTTCCGGGTCGACTGCTGGAGAGATGTCCTGATCCTCCTCCTCCGGTCTGCTGATGGCGCCTCCTGGGTCGACTGCCTTGACGAGCCAGATCTGTTCTGATGTCGTCTAGGGTCCTCGCGACGAGGGCCAACTCTGTCCTGATGTCGTCTAGGGTCCTCGCAGGTGTTTTTCCCGACCGCACACTGGCTCCAGTGGTACCAGTTGTCTCCCTTTCCATCTAGGCGGACGGCATGGGAGGTCCCCTCCAACCAGACGTAATCTGCTGTGTTGGCCTTGTGTTTCTCGGGTCCCCCTTTTGCGTCAGCAGCCTGTGTGGAGAAGTCTCATACCAAGCCCTTAAGTTGCTGGAAATATGGTTTTGAAATCATCTTTTCTACTTCTTTAGTGTTTATTGGCGGCACCAACTAGACTGGAGTGTGGACAAGAGACTATGCAGAAAATAATAAACAAAAAATAAAATAAAATAAATAAAAAATAAAAATAGAACAAAAATAAAACAAAAAAGGAACAAACTAACAAAACAAAAAATAACCAAAGCTAGATTATTTTAAATGTATCAATTTCTCTTAAAAGCAACAAATAAAACAAAAAATACCAAAACTAGTATTTTAAATTGATAAATTTCTCCTAAAAACGTAATAATCTCACATACATATTGTCTGATGTATATCCTATCCTTTTCCCCCTTTTACTGAAATAGAACGCCGTTAACGGTGTTCTTATTTTCAGAAATATCGAGCCTTATACATCAGTTATTTAATATCAGCTATATATTTATTATTACTATTACTTATATATCAGGCATTAAATGTCAGCCTTCTTCCATGATTGACCTCGTCTATATTATCTGACTTATATTGATACGTGTTCGTTTGTATTTATTTAATATACTGGGCAATTATTGATAACTTTTTAATCTCCCTCTTTTCTTAACAACTGGAGCTATGGCTATCTTGAAATCTGACTTGGTTAAGAGATGATTTGTTTATTGGTGAGAGCAAAACTCTTCCCTTGTTGTGGGGTGGGGGTGGGTAGTTTGGGAGAGTTCCTTACAATCTCCAGATCTTCCTCTCTGTGTTAGGCCATAAAACCTTTTAATGGGCTCGCTCTCTGTTCAGATTTAGATTTTCTCCTCTCCAGAGGTCATGCCTGTCTTTGACCCTGCGTGTGCTGTGAGTCTGCAGCACCTCAGGAGCAGAGAAAGGGGGAGATCTCTTCCCAAAAGTGTAAGCTCCCTCATGAGCAACATAGCACCACATTTAACTCTCCCTGACTTGTTTGTAAAGCGTTCTTTAAGGCCTGAATTGAGTCTTCTGTTGTGTAACGGAAAATCCCATTTCCAAAAAGGGGTCAGTTTAATAGTCCTTATCATTTATCGCTCTGTTTTAGCTCCATATTAGCAGGGTTCACTAACATGGTTGGTTGATCCAGTTTAAGATTTTCAATATCTGCCATTACTATTTCCAACATTCCTTTTCCCTGAATATCAGGTCTAACAATGTGTTTTCTTTTAGGAGTATTAGATGGGATACTCATAAGTGGCATTTGTGAGCTATCATCTCCGTAGGGTGGAGGTAGGGTCTCAGACATTATACCACCTGCTTGCTCTCTGTCTCTATGTCTTCTGCAATTCTTTACCCACAGTTCTTTTTACTGGATTTGTCTCTCAAGTATTACACAGATTTGACTTAAAAAAAATCACACAGAGCTTTTCATACCTTATCATATTACAGTCAGGCAAATTTTTATTGTGCGATGTTTATTTCAACAGATAGCGTGACTTCCAGAAGCAAGCTTCTACAATCCCCTCACGGCGATTGCGGCTTCAGGCCAGGAGTTAAAACTCAGTCAACAAAATCTCTTTATCGTCACGTTTAATGAGCCTGATTATCCCCACAACAGTTTTGTGATGAGATTCGGTCGTTCCAAATAATTAGTTGGAGGTCGCGTCTCTCTCCTCCTCTATCACCCACCATATAACAATTACAGAAATGTTATACATTTAAAGCACCACGAAAGGTAACCGCATTAATCAATCTTATCATGATCTGCGGGGAATTTAACCCTTCTGTTTTTTACACCTTCGTAGTCTTTAATTAAAGCACTGTAAAGCAACCGTATTAATCAATGTTATTTTGACTTACGGGGAATTTAACCTATACTTCTTTTACAGCCTTACAGTCTTCGTATTTAGTGAGTGAAGGGCCGGGACTCTACCCGCCTCTCTCAAACACTATTTTTGCTCTAGGTCCAGGACTGAATACCCTTCTCTAAGCACTTCCCCAATATCCCCAACTTGTAATATGTATTGTATTTCCCACCGTGACTAAGAACACTGAGAACGCTGCTGACAACTCTAAATTTTTAGTATAATCAATCACAGATTTTTGATAGTCAAAACAGGTGTCTGCTCACCTTTTGTATATTGCCATGGTCTTAGTTGTCACCAGTATCTCTGTGTCCTCCCCTGGACTGGATTCTGTCCCCTGGCTATCGGTTCCTTTCTAGAGATCAGCTCATCACGTCGGGAGTCACCACTTGTTGGAGCAGAACACCTCTGCTACGCGCCGTTCGTTGGATGAGGCTGGATCTCTATTAAATTAAGAAAGGAATTGAAAACACCGGAATCAAAGTTATAACAAATTATCTGAGTTTACTTCTAGTAGGAAACCAAACACATATACAAGTTATACAGAGTACTCGAGTACTCCGGACTTCAGGTTGTGATGCGATCGGATAAAGTGTCAGGACCAACCAACTCATCAAACGAGATGAAAGTGACTTCAGGTTTGTGATGCGATGCGGACACAGATATCAGGACCAACCAACTCACAAACCAAAAGCATTTTTACACTCAAAAACATCAGTATTCATATCTATTTTTGGGGCGGAGATCAGTCGACTCTTCCTTCCCATTTTCCTCCCAAGCGAATCAGAGAGTCCGTGAGGAGGAGCTGTGTAAGCTGATCACCTCCCCCAAGTGTCCTGACTGGCTGGATTCGCTTCTGGCCGGGTTCAATCAGAGGTCTGACCAGCACGTGAGATCCTAAGTTACACCAGGTCAAAAGTCAACGTTTATCTCACCCTATCTACTCTACATTCCTTCCCTGGGTTCTTCACATAAACATCCCTTTCAGACATTTAAACTTTCTTCACCTATTTAACGATGTCTTTAACGACTTAAAACAACATCTGGCTTTTAGGGGTGAAAAGGCCAAGTTGGTGTGTGTTGTGAAACAGAATCTCTGGATCAGTGAGTTTGAAAGTAAGAATATCTTCTATATATGATTACCCAAACCGTTGTGATTACATAAAACAGTTCAAACAATACATGTTCACTAAAATACAATTCAAAATAATACATGTTTACTTCAATACAGTGTAGAATCATATTTTTACTTCAAGCTTCGTAGGGCAACGTCCTGACCCAAAGGAGGGCGTTTGTGCTTTTTTAAGTAATGTGTGTGTTCATTTTATTAATCAATTGTTCTTCATGCTGTGGTTGTGGGCTTGGGAAGTACAAATAGGTTTTATGAAGGAAAAAAATGTTTAATTTTAAAATAATAATAAATAAATATGAGAATAATAATATGTTTGTAATCAGACACAGAATACCATAAACAACAACACCATAAGTATATATGACAACAATATGATCATGATAATGACAACAACATCGACATATTAACAAATGAGCATTCGATAATAATAATATTAATAATTAATAATAGTAATAACGACCTGAGTAATCTGAAGGGGGCTTGAGAGGAGAGTCAGAGAGAATGGGAGTAAACGGAAGAAGAAATTGAATAAAAGGATAAAACAAAGACATATACAGTAGGGATCATGTAATATCTGTGATGAGAGTATGGCATGTCTGTTGTGAGTGGTGTGAGAGGCAAAAAGGGGGGGTGGCTGATATCAGAATGAGAATTACCAATGAAGGTTATCAATGAATGGGTTTGCATCTAAATCCATGGTGTCTTTTTTTATGCCGGCAGTTCATTTTTCCATTTAAATGTATTCTGTGGGGGAAACTTCTGAAGCAATTGGAGTCAGGACTCAAATACCCCATTCACACCAACGGTGTTTCGGGGCCGGTTCGGTGCTGGTGCTTGAAAAGCACCGGGTTTTCCTGTTCACACCGCAGCGGAGCAGCCTCTAAGCTCCGGAATCCGGTTCGTTTCGAGCACCAAAAAGTTGTCGTGTAGAAGCAAGAACCGCTTACGTCGGAGGGGGGCGAGATTAACCTGAGATAACAGTTAAGCGAGAGTACAGCAAATAAAAGTTGTAACCAGCAGTAGTGCTGAGCAAAGTGACTAGAACGCAACCACACACTTGTAAAAAAAACCACCACGCTTTAATAAGTCAGGCAACACTAACCAGGCTTCGTGTGATTCTGTTTTATTGTACCTTACTTTGACCATCCGTTCGCTGTTATTGATCATTGTGGGAGCAGGCAGACGTTTTGTTTTGTTATTATAGCAGCTATCGGATGGAATCAATACATGGGCTGCACAGGTTGTCATGTCGACTATCACAAGTAGAATCATAATGAAAAATACGCCGGTAAAAAGTGCCTGTATAAAACGGCTTAGCAAGTAGTCAGTTTAGCTTCGGTTGCTATGCTAACATCACCCATGTTATACCAGAGAAACTTTCATAACAGCGTTGTGATGCCAAACAGCGTCAATTCAGACTGACACAAACAGCGTCAATTCAGACTGACACACATTCACTTAAGGGGAACTGGGATATGTATCAGCTGCTTGTGTGACAGTCAGACAGTGAATACTTTAGAGCCGTGTGAGCTAACCCGGAGCTAACGGGAGAATACACTCCCGTGAAGAGCAGTCAGCACTGCAGCGGTCGGTAAATGCCGCTGAAACACATTAATAAACAATGAACCACGGCACTCTGGAGAAAAGTATAAGGTTGGAGAAGTCGTTATTTAATTTAATCTGGCATTCGTATGATTAAAAGCAACACGATCATCGACCCGACGCAGTCACCGGCCCGTTGTTGTGAGGTGAGCTCCGTTGGGGAGAAAAACTCAGCGACGTAACTGTGACGTCATGACGCAGCAGCGGCAGCACCAGTCGGGCTCTGAGCGGTGTGAAAAGAGCCGGCGCTAAACGAAGAACCGGTTCTGAACCAGAAAAGCTCTAGCACGGAGCTAGAAGGGAAAAGCCTTGTGTGAAAGGGGTAAAAAGAGAGACACGATGGGAGCTGGAGCTTTGATGGCAAACACTGACGGTTTATTTGGAGCTTTGGCCGGAGAATTCACAAGACATGTCACGGGCCACGAGTTGACCACAGGGTTGAGATGCCAAATCAATTCTGAAGAACCCTCCTGTAGTTCCAGGTTTTAACTAGTTCAGAGTGTAATAATCAACATTATTCAATAGATAGACTAAACAGCTGAGGACACTGAATCACATTTGTTGTCGCTTATGGCTCGGGGTCATCTACACCCCGAGAAGGATGTGTTCCAGGTGTCCCACAACATTAACTATCTCTCACCAAGAGTTGCCCGTCCATAAACTGGCAACATCAACAACTTGCTAGGGCAGCCCCTCCTTAAGGGAAATAACGGCTGATTAAGGTTGGTCAGCTGCATCAGAGGGCAAAAGGTAAACATGTAGGGCAAAATTATTCCCTGACATATTCCATAAATAGATTTTCCCAGAGTGTGATATTGCTTTTGTGTCATGATTTCCAGTTCATGAGGATAGTAAAAAAAAAGGACAATAGCTCTGAAGAGATTTTAATCCTTCAAGAGTTGAATGAAATGTCAGTAATGGATATAAAATACAAATAAATATGTTGCATGGATACTACTTGTTCAATGTTGAAGTGTAATGTGTACTTATTTAAAATAAATAATACTACGTAAAATAAATAAAAAAAGGCAATTATTGGTCGGTGAAATACACCCATTGACAAGAGCTGATTCCAAATAATTCAGCATTCGAAAAGTATTTTTAAGTAGTAAAGGACTTTTTTCTTTGTTTAGTCATCACAACTAAGCTGACTATACACTCTGCAAAATCTTTCGAATGACGCCAGATTTCATGTTTTGATTATATTTTGAAATTGTTTTTCATTTGCACTGCCGCCTGCGAGCAGCATGACATGTCAGCATATATCCAGATATGTCACTTCTTACCTAATATAATCAAAATGTTATATCGATAAGTATGTCAAGTATGTGAATCGGTAAGTTTTACCACTGTATAGCCTCGGACGCCGCATGTTACTATAGTCTGAGAGAGTGGGAGTCAGAACATGAGTACATATCAATGGGTAACAAGCTGAGACTGATTGTATGAGTTGGAGTTGGTGCGTGAACACTTGTGTGTATGTATCTACATGTGTGTGTGTGCCTGTGGCAGTAGCATGGGTCGAGCAGAGAAGTATTTCGCTTCACATCTTCAAACAGTGCCATGGTTCTTTGCAGCAGGCCCTGCAGACGGTCGCAGAGCCGGGGGGCGGAGAGGAGACACACTGCTTCAAAAAAATATGATCCAAGAACATGCCCTGCGCCACACCGCAACAAGGAGGAGAGAGGGGGACGAGGGGGACTTCTCTATTGGCCGCTGCTTAACTCTCTGCAGTGCAAACAAGAGAAGAACTGATGCTACCATTACAGCCTTCATGCAGCCTAAAAACCTCACACAACACCATCACCCTCCATCTCTCCTCCTGGGAGTGGAGAACCAGAAAATGTGCCATAAGCTACAAAATAATCAGTAATAAAATAAAGATATATTTTCAGCATGACTAGGTTTACATATAGTCTAGTCAAGTTAAAATATTTTAGTAATACTAGTTAAAAATGTGGCAGGGTAAGAAATAATACATAGAGTTGTTATGGTATAGCTGAGGTTTAGCAGCAGAGATTTAACCATTCAAAGTACTACAGTAGTAATTAGAGAATTTAGATTGAAATGATACATGAACACTGGGGGCTTGAATGTGTGATGAGAGAAGAAAATAAAGTAAAAAGGCTTGGAAAAGCACTACACAGGTGATGAATGAACAGTTAGCAGTTGAAATCGCATGAAGATTTGTTGAAGTCTGAGAATGTCTCCATTGACTTCCATGTTAAAAATGTGATGAATTATGGGATGTATCTCTGGAATTATGAAAGTTATGAATGATAAAAGTAATAGCCATCGATTCCCGACCGAGCTGAACGTTTTGATGTTTGAACGGAGTTTCTGCGATGTGGAATGTGGGAGGAGAAGACGGACAAAATAACTGGACGGAATAATAATAGAATTTTGTCCGTAGCATAACATATAGTTGGAATGCTGTATCAGCATTCCCACTGAATGATGGTACTAGAAGTAGTATTAATAGGAAAGTGGAAGTAATAGAGTCTTATAATAAAATGAATATGGCCACTGATATTGGTAATAGCCATAACAGAAGTGGTCATACTGTAGCAGTGTAAGCAGGAGGATGAATTAGCAGTAGGGTAGAGTGGGGTAAGTTGACCCCCCCCCCCCTTTATCTATGGAACTGTGCACATTTGTTGGTATGTGACCTTAAATTCATTCTCTTTTCCTCCGTACCAAAATCTCTAAAAACGGGGGTACAACGGAGCTGATCCAGATTTGCGTCCGATATGACGTAATATCAGAAATATGGGCTGGCTTTACACCCACGGCCCTATCAGAAACGTCGCTATCAGAAACAATGCACAACGTGTTTTGGAAGTAATATGGTCTGTGTTTACATTAGCAAGCATCGCTAACACTCAGAGCTAACGCTGTACTTGGAGAGTATGCATAAAAAAGCAGGAAATTAAAAAAGGAACTCACCTTGTGGTAAACCCGCAAGAGAGAAAGCATTTGAGCTCCATACTGTTTCAGAAATAATGCTTGATGTGGTTTGGAACATGATGGCGTTTAATCACGGCAGTGTTTAGCTCAGTTTCTGCTGGTAGACAGCCTTCTCTTCACAGAGCTCATTGCTTGCATGGGGATGCTCCAAAGGGGCGTGGCCAGCAGCAGCTCGGTTACATTTAAAGGGTCAGACCCAGAATCAGCACTTTAGTAACAGGGCTGAAATAGAGGTGTATGAGGCATGCTACAATGGGTGATCTGTTTGGTATTTTGAACAAAACACTTCAGAGACATGTTTTGTATTGCATTATTTTCATTTTCATTGAAGTAAAGGTTGTTGTTGTCATTTCACTTCTAGCTTGTTTTTTCGTGCCCAGAGGACAACATAAGTAAAAATTGGCTCATCGTACCCCACTCTCCCTATTAGAGAGACCAATAGCAGTATTTGTCCAAGTAGTGTAACAATACAGTAATCACTTTTGGTTTACCGGTATGTTTGATATGTGAGAGAAGTTGTCAAAGGTGCTGCAGCCTTTACGTATTGGAGGAAAACACGGAAGAGGAAGACAGCTGACGATCTTCATCATAATTCAATCAGTTAACTCTTTTTAGGGTGCAGCTATATGTTTTATTTATTTCAAAGTGGGCCCATTTTAATTATATTCATTTTCTTCAAATGTGCAGAGGACTCCCCAAGTGCTGTTTAATTCATTTTAAAGTAGGCGAGGCCTGTGTATTTTTTTGTATTCTCCTTATAAGAGTTCTTTGTTTATTATTAGAGGTAAACAGTTTTCTATAATGTAATAAATAATAAATGCAAAAATGTTGTGTATGATATAACAATATATACAACTTTATAAGCTATCAAGCTATCAAATATTTTTTGCGGCTCCAGACAAAAAAATTGGTGGAAAAGGGGGCAAAATGGCTCTTTTGGTCAAAAAGGTTGCAGACCCCTGCCCTATACGATCATAGCCCCGCCTCTCCCCACCTCTCCTGCTCACCCCGCGTCATTGCTGATGCGTTTCGCCAACAACAACAACAATGGCGGATCACAGGGTTGCGTTCGTGCTCCAGACGCTACTGACCATGCTACAGATGTTAGTGCAAAATCTACAGCTCCTCGACCACAACCATCAGCAACAAGTGGACATGGAGAACTACATGAACTACATGTTGCTAAATCCACCGCAGTGTTTAATTTCGTCAACGAAAACTATGACGAAAAATGTTCGTCAACGACCTTTTTTACATGACTAAGACGAGACGATAACGAGCTAAAAATAGATTCTTGATAACGAAAATTTGACGAAATGTATATTTAGTTTTCGTTGACGAGACGAGACGGGACTAAGGTGTTAATGGTGGACTAGCGGACATTCAAAATACAGCATATTTTCCCCAATTGCCCGTCTTGTCTGTCAAAATGCATCTTACATTTCTAACTTGCAATATCATTATTTCCGCTCTCTTCACTCCAGAAGCGCGATCTCCCTGTCTCTCTCTGTGTGTGCGGGGGGCGGGGCCTAACAGACACGCTGCAGCGGCACAGAGAGATCTGCCGGGGACGGAGCGTTCAGAAGTATAGAGACACTACAAGGCTCGATGTGGACAAAGCTCGTTTGCCATGTTTTCGCGTTAGCGCGTTGACACGAGTAGAGTAGTCTGTCCAAACAGCCGGCCAAAAGGCGTCATATTCAGTCGGAGAAATGCACAATTTTCGACTTCCTTAACTCGTAGCTCTGTTGCCCCAATTACGAGTAACGTTATCACATCAGGTGTGCAGAGGTGGGAGAAGTACTCAGATCTTGTAGCTAAGTAAAAAAATACCATAGTGTAGGAAGAGTTCCTCAAGTCAAAGTATGATCATCAAAATATATTTAAAGTAGCGACAGTACAAGTAGTAATTGTGCAGATTGTTCCATTTCAGAATAATATATATGATATGTTTTATAATGATTGATCATTAAAGTGTTCTCAAAGCTGGTAAAGGTGCAGCTAGTTTGAATGATATATTATATACAACCCGGTATCACGGCAAGACGTGAACATGTGACGATCTACCATGCTGGGAGACGTGAATATGTCACGGTTTCGTCCCTTCAAACGTGACAGTTACACGGTATTGTTAACATGGCCCAACCAGTGGAGAAATACCCGGAAGTGCCTAGCAAATGGGCCGCGCCTATTGGTCGGTTTTTATTGTCAAAATTAGATGTTTTTAATTTATTTTGTAATCGTCACACTCAATTTCGCCAATGTTCTTGTTGCCCTAGCTGGTCGACACCTCTTTTAGCAGAAACAAAGGCTACATTAATGTATTAAATCGATGTTAATCCATGTGTGTGGAGGTGAGGATGTGGAATTAACGGACGTGACGTTGTGTGATTGCGTTGCCAGGCAACGCAATTTACAAACTCTTCAACTACAACCGAATTATATTTTAAAACATTTTAAAATGCCTCACGAAGGCCTCACGAAATACTTTAATGTAAATTAAAATGTAAATGTGAAGGAATGTGTGTAATGTGGTGAATGACATTATTCACCCACGGATCTATGGATTGGGGGTATTGTTCCGCACGGACATTTTATTTAACCGGACTCCTGTTCATGTGAAATCCGAAAACATTTAAAAAAAATAAATACTTTATTCCGGTTTGCTTGCTTTTCTCTTTGGAGGTCATCACATAACGGCATTGTAATACACGGTTCGGCTGCATTAAATATGACATATCTGCCGTAGTTCTGTATTTATAGAGCCCTGATGAGAAGACTTCTGGACAAACAGGAAGCACTGCCGCCAAAACTGAAAACGTGACGTGGATCATAAATATATCAGCAACTAAACAACATCTTACATTTCTTTTCACGCAATACGTCTCCTTGCAGTATCAATACTAATTCGGTTGACTTTTATATTTGATCCAATTGGTAGATAGGTTATATTTACACCATAACGGTGCACAGCTGATAGAAAGGGACACCTACTGGTTAAAGCACGTTATTGCATTTTATTATTTTATTATTTTTCACAAAAATGAAACCATCAATAGCAAAAACAGAATTAACTGTCATTAGTAAACCACTCAAATAAAAAAAATCATAAGTGGTTTTGTTTTACATATATTTTAAGGATAATAATAGCAATGTAACACTTACTGGATAACACTGATTTGAAAAACATACAGAAAAAACTAATTCACTGCCCTTAATAAAGTATTTAAATATACATTTCAGGTGTGCTGTTTTGTTTAGATCATTACATCTGGAGCTCGTCCTTTTTGATTATTGTTACACCAGGTCTTGTCAAAACCTTTATTCCATATTCAATATCCATTACTAAACAAAACAGCAATTCTACTCCACTACAATTCAGAGGTTAACCTGGTATTTTTACTCCACTACATTTATTTTAGTTACTTTGCAGATTCTGATTAATGATGTGAAATATAAACAACCCTTAAATCAGGCTTTAGTTACACCTGAGTAAAATTCAGGGAAAGGTGATTGTCAAGTGCCAACAATAAGGAGAGATATTTGATAGTTGCTGCTTGAGAAGACTAAACATTTATCTGCAGATCCCTATAAAGTATATTCATTACTCGTTATTCTCTACTAATAGTTAATTAAAGACTGTATATAATGGCTATTTTGCATATCCCTTTCAAGATTTCAAGATTTTCTAAGGTTCATTGACATATACACAACTAATTCAATAACGTGCTTTAACCACTAGGTGTTGCACACAAGGTACACACAGCCATAATAACTTTGTATTATGAGTGTAGGACACTTGTGTATGTATAACATCTGAAGATGTGTAGTTTTATTCATGTTTTCACATAATTGTACAGGATATTGCTATATTATTTCACATGTTTTACTTCTAATATCTGATTTGTAAAACATCACAGACAGAAAGGTATATCCGTCATTTAACAGTAAGCTATTGCAATTCTGAATCCATAGATGTGTCTCCCATCACCCAAATCCCCTGACTATTCTCTCAACTCAGTATTTACATTCTTATATTCAAAGAAAATCAGTAATATCTTTAAAAACGACAAGTCCTTTTATATCAGCTGTCCACCGTTATGGTGTAAATATAACCTATCTACCAATTGGATCAAATATAAAAGTCAACCGAATTAGTATTGATACTGCAAGGAGACGTATTGTGTGAAAAGAAATGTAAGATGTTTAATTGCTGATATATTTATGATCCACGTCACGTTTTCAGTTTTGGCGGCAGTGCTTCCTGTTTGTCCAGAAGTCTTCTCATCAGGGCTCTATAAATACAGAACTACGGCAGATATGTCATATTTAATGCAGCCAAACCGTGTATTACAATGCCGTTATGTGATGACCTCCAAAGAGAAAAGCAAGCAAACTCGGAATAAAGTATTTTATTTTTTTTAAATGTTTTCGGATTTCACATGAACAGGAGTCCGGTTAACTAAAATGTCCGTGCGCAACAATACCCCCAACCCATAGATCCGTGGGTGAATAATGTCATTCACCACATTACACACATTCCTTCACATTTACATTTTAATTTACATTAAAGTATTTCGTGAGGCCTTCGTGAGGCATTTTAAAATGTTTTAAAATATAATTCGGGTTGTAGTTGAAGAGTTTGTAAATTGCGTTGCCTGGCAACGCAATCACACAACGTCACGTCCGTTAATTCCACATCCTCACCTCCACACACATGGATTAACATCGATTTAATACATTAATGTAGCCTTTGTTTCTGCTAAAAGAGGTGTCGACCAGCTAGGGCAACAAGAACATTGGCGAAATCGAGTGTGACGATTACAAAATAAATTAAAAACATCTAATTTTGACAATAAAAACCGACCAATAGGCGCGGCCCATTTGCTAGGCACTTCCGGGTATTTCTCCACTGGTTGGGCCATGTTAACAATACCGTGTAACTGTCACGTTTGAAGGGACGAAACCGTGACATATTCACGTCTCCCAGCATGGTAGATCGTCACATGTTCACGTCTTGCCGTGATACCGGGTTGATTATATATCTGTATACTGCTTGTGAATTTACTAAAGTCTGAGTTAACACTTGGTTATATTTCACATCATTCATCCACATCTGTAAAGTAACTAAAGGTATTAAATACATGTAGTGGAGTAGAAGTACACCATTTAACTATGAACTGTAGTGGAGTAGAAGTACACAGTAGCAAAACATTTAAATACTCCAGTAAAGTACAAGTACCTCAACATTTTACTCAAGTACAGTACAATATTTTAACATAATTATATATATTTAATTTTTTCACATTTTAAATAAAGCAATTAATTCGGTTAACAATTTGTTAGTTTTTTCCTTTAAAAAATAACAAAAAAGTAAATACAAGAATACCGTTAAAGTACCGGATCGATAAGCAGTATTGATAAGACTAGCAGTACCGTAGAAAACCTTAATGATACCCATCCCTAGATATTACACAAGTAAAGTGTTAAGAGAGTGAAATGTTGCTTTATGAATTTCAACACTTGATGCTGTCACCTTGATTACAATGTCAGATACCTGTATTTGCCTAACTGAATTGGTTTAAAGAGAGAAAACATTTTGACTAAAAGTTGACTAAAATGTAATTTTTCATCGACTAAAAGTAGACTAAAACGTTTTGAGTTTTCGTCGACTAAAACTAGACTAACACGTTTTGAGTTTTCGTCGACTAAAACTAGACTAAAACTATGAAGGAATGAAATGTGACTAAAACTAATTACCATTTTCGTCTAAAGACTAAGACTAAGACTAAATCAAAACAGCTGCCAAAATTAACACTGATCCACCGCGGAGAATAAACAGAAGGGCAACCAGGCAACCATGGCAACCATGCCCGGGGGGTCTTCTTCGCTGCTTTTGGTGTATTTTGTGTATCCACTTACAGGCCCGGCATATGTACTACAGCGTCTCCAGCGGGTCGAGTGGTCTCGTGTGGACGGACACGTTTCTTGAGCCGATTCCGTGTGGACGGAAGACTTTTTTGATATCGACTTCGGTTCATTTTCGTTTTCGTCTCCGTGTGGACGGGGCCTAAGAGAGACAGTTTTTCGGTGGTTAATGTCTCTATGTAACAGCCACAGCCGTAGTAGTAGTGATAATAATCACAGGGAGTTCCACATGCACTGAGGAGTCACACTGCTTCAAAGAGAGACCACTGCAGGGCACAGAATCTGATGAGGACACTATGACTTCTCTATTGGCTAACCCTCTCCTGTGCAAACAAGAAAGAATAAGTGCAAAAGTTACCATAACAGCCTGTCACACATCTTAAACATCCTGCTCCATCTCCCTCCATCACTCCTCCTGGGAGCGGAGAACCAGAAAATGTGCCAAAAGCTACAGAATAAATAAGAGAGAATATGAGGGGGGTGAGGGGTTGCTTCAAATGAATGCTAATTCTACCAACACCCCCCTATCACCACCACCACTGCACCCCACCACCAACAACTTTGTTCACATATTGATGCGTTCTGCAATCAACTTCAATGGCACAACCCATCTTGTGGAAAGAGAGGACGATCGAGCCAGGGAATGGTGGAAGTGAGAGAGAGAAAGTCAGATAAAGAGGGGTAAAGGGAAATGGGGGTCCCGGATTATTTCTTCACTTGAGCCCTACCACTGCTTTCATTAGCCCCCCCATTAATTAGCCTCCTTGAGCTCATTTGCAAGTCAATGGCTGTGGCTGTAGGACGGTGGGCTTTGAGCCGCAGCGCCCCTGTGATCTCTGGCTCCTCCAGCCCCTCCACCCTCACACACTGGATACAAGCCTTCCTGACAATTAGTACAAAAGAGATTCATGCTCCGTATAGCCAATACATTATTCATATTTTCTCCTCACTTAAATAAATCATAATGTTCTTGAGGGTTTTACTTAAACAACATGCTTTCTCTCCATCTCTCTTCCAGCTACGGCGCACTCTCTCAGCTAACATCCAAATCAAATTGGTCTGCAATGACCTTGCCTCATATTTGGGTCACTTCATCAACAGTTCCCAGATTCAAGATGATCATCATGAGTCTGAGAAGAGAGGACAGTTTGTCCACTAGTCCTCCCTCTCATGTCTAAAAAAGGACAGATAAGACCACGTGTCTTTAACTTCTAAGAATTCCACAGTTTCCAATGTATTGAAACAACGTCCAACGTCCTATGCAGAGTCGGTTTTGATGCTTCCGAATGATAAGTATTTTTTTCCCGCAGACTCTTGGGTTGAAAGTCGTCTTTATTTCTGACTGCTCTCCGGGAAACCAAGCAGAGGCTTCGTCTGGACTCTGGAGGATTATGGGCCTCAATGTCTCTCATGTCCTCTGCACTGATCTGTTAGCAGCGTTGTGCTGGACTAGAGCAGTCTGCAGAGCAGAGCAGCTGTCTCAATGATTTAGTAGCCCTTTGTACTATTATTCATCTGATTGGAGGGAGTCAGTGTCCAGCTGAGGGCCTGCATCTTTTATGACCACTTGCAGTCCATTCACACAAAGGTACCTCCATGGAATACTGTGAGGACCTGCAGCACATGTATATTGATGTATATGGCTGCATATTGATTTGGAAACATCTTTATTTCATTGTGAAAAGGAGGAGACTCGCTGTGCTAAGATATGCATTTCTTGGGCTACCTTTTACATTTTCTGTCTTGCTTGTTGACGTTGATATCATTAGACAGGTGCTGTCATATTTCCCTCCGCACTTGTCATGTTAGTTAATCCATCAATGCCTGTCCGACAGCTGTCTCTATTAGTTGTAAACTTCGCTGCTCATTTGGAAAGTTACACAGTGCGCTTCAAGGTACATAATCCTCCACTTTCTGCCTCAGAAGTTGCTCAGCCTCACTTTGGCTGTTGTATATATGAGTGTTTTACTCCAGCATTGTGGGGTCCAGGAGATCTGAGGCTTCACGTAGACATAGCTAGCCTGTCACTTGAGACTGGGTAGAAACAGGTAGAGCAATTAGCTAGCAGAGAACATGTTTATCTGTCAGCGCAAAGACAGGATGGGATAGCTCTGAGGAGAAGGAGTGGTAGGGGGGGATCGCTCTACCCCTTTTAACTCTGTACAGGCTATTAGACTATTTCAGAGAACTCATTTCCAGATACAAAAAGGGGAATGCCGGTGCTTCCATCACCCCCCCTCACCCAATTAGGAGAAGAATCCCCCTTCTTCAGCATTTATTACACCTATTCAGTATTCTGGATGCTGCTATCAGTTCTCCATAACTAGGCTGCACAAAGAGCAAACGCTCCATTTGGTGTGATTTGTTGCCCCGCTTGACCACTTCTTTGTCTCAGCCGGGCTGGCTAAGCGCTGTGGAATGGGTCACCCCTGCTGTTTTATCAAGTCTGCTGAATCTGTAATGAAATAAGTGAGGGTGACAGTGACAATGAAGGGAGGGGAAGTGGAGGTAAGAGCAACAGACCGCCTTATTTGAATCATTTAAGCAAGATGCAATTACAGCAGCGCCCGGCTCAGAGGAAACAGCCCATTTTAGAGGCAACACAAATCAATGAGCACAGCGATGGTGATGTGTTTGACAGAAGTGCCTGTTAGTGGTATACGGCTGCTCTCGAGGATCATTACACACCCTGTAGACAATACATTATCACCAAAATGGAAGAATGAAAACAGAGCAGTGGGAGGCAAGGATGGGCTGCTGGGCCATCTGTATTATGGCTCTGGACGGCCGTTTGGAGATGCAAAATGACACGCGCTTTGCACATCTTTCTGGTACTCCCCTATGCATTTGGCCCTTTTGCACATTTAATACAATTATTTGTAAGTCTCACTTTTCTTCAAGGGGCTTTATGTTAGACTTCATGCTATGATCAGATTAATTATGATCTGAGAAAATATTTGCATGTCTGGTGAAGACAAGGCAAGGGGTTTAGGTTCTGTTATATTTATTGAAACCCCATCCCAGCACTTACATGTATATGTTACCTATATCAAATCCACACTGGTAGTGAATTTAATTGAACAAAACCTTTTGCATATCTAAGAAATGAGTGCACCAGATGATTTAACCTGGTATTATATACTACTTCTAATTCATATGTATTAACATTAGTATAAGGCCCTCAAGTTGAAAAACTAGCTGACCAAATGAGGCAATAGCGGTGATGATTTGTATCCTCTTGCTGGTGCAGACTGTCCATCCCCTTTCCCCCGGACCCTCTTTTAGTTTATTACAGAAGGAGGAACAATCCTCCCCTTCTGATGGCACAAGGCTGCCAGTCTACAGTCTATTTTTGTATTAGCAAAGACCTATTTACTGATGAGGGGCTTCACCATTTTTTATGTCAAAGCCAATTTCCTTGTCACAGGAAGTGACAAATCTAGTGAAAACGGTTGTATAATGACGCCTGCATCAGGGAAATGTAGGGTCCACAGTAAAGGCCCTGACACACCAGGCCGAAATCGGCCATGACACGCCTTATTTGGCCTTTCATGGCCGACGCCACAGGCAGTCGGCCAAAGAAATCACTCTGATCAGCTGTTCAGCTAGCGAATCAGTGCATGAGAAGCGAAACGGTTGCTTGAGAATGTCTTCCACAAGCAACACTCCAATGGCTGATAGCTCCAGTACCGCACCAAACATGTTTTCGATGGACGAGAGTGAAAATGGAACGCACACGCTATTTGTTGTTTGTTTATATCACAGTCTGTTCTTCTTCTCTGTCTTGTTGCCTCTTTTGAATGACGAATACACACTACCGCCGCCTGCTGGTAAGGAGAGAGAGTTATTGCCACTCCCGCATGCGCAGTTCGTACGTGCTCGGCTGAAGTCTTTGCGGTGTGTTCCAGTGCGACACATGGCCAAGACGCAGGAGAACACGGCGACGCAACAGTCGGCGTCGGCGAGTTCTCTGGTGACTGCTTGGTGTGTCTGGGCCTTAAGGCATACAAGTCAGGGCAACTCAGCCTTTGCTGCCCCACTCTTTTGTTCACACCTTCTTACAAGCATACTGTATAAGAATTATTAAATAGTTTTTGTACCAAAATCCTAATCCAAATGTGGTTTATTTCAGACCTTGAAATTAACACTAGAACCGCCAGGGTCGCTGTATACCTAAAACCGCCAACGGGTCAAATGTACCCGCTATTAGAATGCATTGATTTTCAAGGTACAATGTTCTTATATTTATCATACTAGAACACAGGGTTAAGAGTGAGTTTTGATCGCACAGTGATGAAACCTATACCAATAGAATCTGTGGACTCTCAGCCTTCATATTATATCTATCTATTAGGCCTATATAGTTTGTGCAGATAGCATGAAGTATGAAATATCGCTAACGTGAGTTAGCAAGGTGTCTCTCTATCTATCTATAACTATCTATAACTATCTATAACTATCTATAATAACTATAACTAACTATCTATCTATCTATCTATCTATCTCTCTCTCTCTATCTATAAGGAACCGCAGTAAACAACAGGCGTTGCTATTGCAACACGTCATGTTTATGCGCGAGATCAATAGCGCAAAAATCACTGCATTTTCTATAAGGTAAATACTTGAATATTTTGTTGAAAAAAAGTTACATACAATCAAGAAACAGCTGCGGGTAAAATGTACCCGTTGGCGGTTCTAGTGTTAATAAGATAGAATGAAGAGAGGGTAATTAAATAAGGTTAACTTTAAATATGTGTTGTGGGATTTAGGCTTTTTCCGGTTAGTTAGGCTTACATTAGATGAGCCTCAGAAATATCCAAGTGAGTGTTGGATAGAACTTTGACTGAGCCTGGCACCTCTGGGACACGTCAGGCACCAGCGCTTTCTCTCTATCATTCTCTCTATCATTCTCTCTTTGTTTCGTGTGTGTGTGGTGTGTGTGTGTGTGTGTGTGTGTGTGTGTGTGTGTGTGTGGTTGTGTGTGTGTGTGTGTGTGTGTGTGGTGTGTGTGTGTGTGTGTGTGTGTGTGTGTGTGTGTGTGTGTGTGTGTGTGGTGTGTGTGTGTGTGTGTGTGTGTGTGTGTGTGTGTGGTGTGTGTGTGTGTGTGTGTGTGTGTGTGTGTGTGGTGTGTGTGTGTTGTGTCTCTTTGCCTGAAGATAAGTGCCATCTGCTGTGTGTTGGTGGAGCCAGGCCTGCTGACTGGAGTTTCTGCAGCCCAGGCCAGTCTGCGCTCTTGAACACAGCTCACTTTGTATATTGCCTTGTTTTGGCCAAAGAGCCTCGCTGATCCCCTTCAGCAGAACATTTTACATTTGGAACACTCCTCATGTACTCTTGTACAGACGAGCTGCACAGCGGCCGAGGCGTGGCTTCATGAATACAATTATCACATCAAAATATCAGTGGTGAAATTATCCGGTTCTGTCTGTGTGTCAGCCTCCCTCTCTTGCAGGGGGGGAAGAGGAGGAGGTAGACACTGGGGATTGAGAAGCAACTGAGAGAACTTGTCAGAGGAAATAAGAGGGGGTTTCTGGACCACAGACTCACTGGCTGGAAAACAGGAATCAGAGGAGAGATCCCAAGACTTGTGTCCAGCCGTGTGAAAAAGTAAAAGAATCTCGCTCCTTCATCGTTTTTTTGGGAGACATTTTTTTCCCAATTCCAGTTATAGAATCATGTAAACACCAGCCTCAGCCTGGCCTTATAAATGTGGAGCTCAATATATGCAAGGATTGAAGTGAACCCCTCCATCCTGTCTGTTTCAGGGCAAGTCTTCCTGTACCTAAAGCTCCCTGGCTCTCTATAGAAGACCGCAGCCGGCCATTGGAGCCCCACACAGGTCCCCCCCTCATCTATCAGTGACACTACTGGCTGACAGAGCACTTATTCATGCTCACTCATGAATATTCAATTTACTCTTTCTTCAAGGGTACAAAAGACATATCTATACACAGGAGAGAGGAGCGGTGTCTCTCTCTGTTCCCTCCTTTCTTGTATCTTCCTTATCCCTCTCTTTTTCTTCCTCTTCCTCTGCCTACCTCTTTATGCGTGTACAACCTAAACATCGGCAGCAATATGCCTAATATCATGCACATGTTTCATTAGAGGTGTCGACCAGGAGACTATTTTCCCTGACACTTTGAGCAAGCCAACACAATCCTGCACCGTTTGCGCGAAAGAAAAATCCCATTTGTCCTTTGTCAGCACAAACACTTTAATTTGAGGCTTTCACTCCTGAGTAAGCAGCCGATCTCCTCAGAAGCCCGGAGAGACACAGGAAACGCATGTGGGTCCTTCAATCTCTCTCATCAGCAGAGGCACTTCATTCTGCATGGCCTCCATGTTTTTATCAGTCAGCGGGGGCATGCATAAGTCAAAAGGAGAGGCAAAGAGTAGGTGTGTCAGCATATAAACAGCCGACGTGACCAGCGGTCACACCGTTGTTTTGAAGTCTCAAAATGCTACACGGAACGATTACTACATGTTATATTACAGTCTGAACACAATCACAAACATAAGCACAGTGTACATGCCATGTAGAAGACAACCTGTACATGGAACAAATAAATGTCCTTAGCTTACAAACCAGCCTTACTGACCTCTGTTCTCAGTGTCCCTCACTCAAACCAAAAGGGATTCGACTGGTTGGTCTCAACATGTAAGCCAAAAGGTCCACAAAGTTCCTTGTGTATTTCTGTATAATGTTTATAGACATTGGATAAGAAAAGGGGTGTCAGTGTTTCTCCAAATCCACAATATTTTGATATTTTTTTTTGTCAATATTTGACTCTTCATTTAAGTCTTGATCACAGATCACTGACTACTGTCAGTTACATTTTCCAAAAAGATAAAACCACAAAAAACGACGACATCAAAAAGAGCCATTAAATGTCCTAGGTGTACTTCACCATAACAGCTCTATTATATCATTATTTTATACATATAACTGTTGACTCATTTGAATTGCTATAGCCAGGTCAGATAAACGCTAATAAACTAGCATCATCTAACTTTAACCTTGACGATAGCAATGTGATAATCGGCCTGACATTATGTTTCAGTGAATGTTTAATAAGCTAATTATCTGTAACTCTAACCCTGCAAAGCCTTCAAGGTAATTGGTTCATTTCAAGCTATATTGTTTTTTATGATACTTGTTTTCTCAATGAAAATGTTGTGTTGCTGTCAGGTTAGACTTCTTTTCTGATATTGTACTTCTACTTCTCGAACATGACGGATAGCAATGAAAGAACGAGTTGTGTACATGATTTAACCTGGAGGAGAGCTACAGTATGATAATACATGACAGAGAGTTCAATGTATTATTACTATTAGTCTTAAATTACCTTCATCATTAAACAAATATGTGTTTCTATTGAGTCATAAATCAATACCTATCATTTGCTCATTTACAGGAAAACAAAGTGTGGAACAGCTCAGCGTCTCTGCTGTGGAACATCTGATGCCCAATACACAGAAAGTAAATGAATAAATCAGTTTGAATACTACATGTTTTCTTAATATAGGCTTACATAAAATAAAGACGCAAACTACTGGAAGCTTCCATAACATTTCTGTGGTCATATGTAGTGAGATGGCAATAAATGTCATGAAGTCTTAACTTCAGCGTGAGGGAAGCATGTAGTCGCCCTAGAACATCCAGGGAACGAGGGACGTGTGGAGGAGCGACTTGAAGTGACCCAATGTGTTTAGCCCAGGGGGGGCCAAACTACGGCCCGGGGGCCTACTGCAGCCGTGGTCCATATGTAATAGTCCACAGCTAATTCTAAAAGTATAATGTAATATGGCCCACACATGAAACTTCTTATATTGTACTTGTATGTAAACATATAGTATTCATGTGTAAGCAAGCCCACATTTTGTAATTCAGTCAATCAAAGTTGAAAACATTTTCTAACAAATATGAGTTGATAAAAAAAGGCCCAATAACTTATTTCCATAACCAGCTTGAAATATACCCTTCCTATTTCCCCTTATTATAATCAATCTGAGGCGTCTGTTTTAAGGGAGGAGCTGCAACACTGTTAGTAACTAAATAAATGAAACCCTCTGGAGAGCTGGGATGGAGGCAGTTTGTTTCTTAAAGCATATTCAACTATCAAGCATCATTTAGCTACATTTGACTGATTTTGCTGACTTAGAACTTAAACTAGATGAATTGTAGTACATACAAAGTAAGGTTTTTTTATATTTCATTAGTGTACCGTAAAATAAAATGCGACAATCACACACACTCACACACACAAACTCACACACACACACACACACACACACACACACACACACACACACACACACACACACACACACACACACACACACACACACACACACACACACACACACACACACACACACACACACACACACACACACACCCACACCAACGTAGGGTGTGAACGTCTTTCTATAGCTCTGTATTTTATTCTTCACACAAGTACATGTGATGGAAGCGTTCAGAAGTGATGAGTGAAGGTACGACAGTATGTATCATTTTACCCTTTTGTTTGTTTGAGTTAAGAAGAAACCAGGGGAAGGGGTCGCATTTTCAGCACGGACCAAGGTTGTTGTTGCACCAACGTTTTAATTAATGTAGTTATTCTGTGAAGAGGTGTGCCACCAACAACATCAACAGACTTGACTTCATAGGAAAAGTCTGCGGAAAGATTGAATGAAAACTCGTTCCCATTATATTACATAATTTTCTCTGTCATTTCTTCCTGACGCTTATTGGAGATACCTCGTGGTGAAAGATCTCGTGGTGTGTCACCCTGTCGCTGGCCAGTCCTGTAGTGTGAAAACAACAGCACCTTCAAGTGTGAACAGCACAGCCATCTAGCGACTGTGAAAGTTGTGTTTGTGAACTTGGCATTACTCAAGACAGCATACAGTACGAGAGACCTTTATACAGTCTATGGTAGAGACTTGGCTTGGGTAGCAAAGGCTTCAAGTCCCAGGATGACCCAGGTTTACATCGGCTCATCACACTGCTTGCTGGCGCTGTATGGGTTAAATGATTATGGGTAAATGCATTCTGTGTACATGTGTGAAGACAGTTTTGCATCCTCCATTTAGTACAGAATCCATCTCAACTGACATGGCTGCTGTCTACAGTACAAAACATGTGCCTTTCGGGAGGACTGTGAGCTGAACTTGAATCTGTTCAGCAGCGCCAGTTATCACCCCCTGCCCCGCAGATACTGTGGACTAAATGATCTGTTGTGTTCTTCAGCACTAAACAATTGTTGGCTGAATTTCTTCGAGCGTTTAGAGCGATATTACATTAAACCTGCATTCAAAACTGACCTCTGACCTCTTGTTCCTCATAAGCAGGATCTTTTTGTATTGTGTTTAAGCAGTATGTACGATTTACCTCCAGGCAGCCCAGTATTCACAGGATTAACGTCATTATCAAATAAGCAGCGCAGAGTTTATAACCATTTGCGACCAATCCATAGATTCACTACCAATGCAAGCCGTAGTGTATCCTTACTGAAGTGAGATGGAAGTAAGTGTTTTTTCTTAATACTCTAACATTTATTTTCATGATGTTTTTGTTTATATTAAATGTATAACTAATTATTGCAATTATTAAATGTATAATTATTTATTGCAATTATTTGAGTTCAAGTAATTGTTTGTGCTTTTATTTTGAAGGCAGCTTTGGGCACTGGGGGATTTGGGGACCTGGTTTTAGGTATAAATGGGAGACAGGTGGCAATGGGATTAGAGCACCAGCAGGCATATGTTTTGTTGGTAAAACAAGCATGCCACAGGAAAGGCTCAGGGCACATTGGAAACTGTGGGAGAAACTTCTGTGTAGCAATGCAGTGGGAGTCACCGACTCAGGAAGGAGACACGGGGAGAGCTGGAGCTCTGATGTCAAACACTGATGGGTTTATTTAGGAGCTTCGGCCGGAGAATTCACAAAACAAGTCAAGAGTCAGAGGTCTGACTTCACGGTAGAGTTGCCACGTCAATTCTGAAGAACTCTACCCCAGACCCGTGTATTTAGCTAGTTCAGAGAGAATAATCAACATTGTGCATAACAAGATAGAATCATAACACCTCTATCAGCTGACGCCAACAGGCAGGAACAGGGAGACAAAACACTGAGAGCACAGCAGCCAAGGTTACAGGTGCGTGTGCTCAGTCAGGACAGTATGAACTGATAAACTGGGTCAAAGTTATGGGCCTTGGGAAATATTTCCCCAACAGAAACTTTGTGATGTTGGATGATATTGGATCAACAAATAAATGTAACAATCTACCATCTTGCTGGACTTCCATCATTCCTGTGTACGCCTCGCTAACTGGTGCCCCAGCTGCAGTTTTACTTTTGAGTTTCATTTCAGTTTCATTTCTCTATGATTTTGGCCGCTACGGTAAGGATGTAAAGATTGAGTATTTATTGCATCACTCCACAGATAGAATCCAGTCAGTGACAATGAAAATGGATGGATTAATGGTGGTTGCATTTCAGTAGGGGATATAATGTACAATGATGGTTAAAGAAGGCTTTTTTTTACAAAATGTCTGAATTACAACTTCTGGCATGTGAAGTTTACCTGCCTATCTTCAGAAATATTAGTAGAAGCCACTGATTTGTCACAGCTTTGGATCACTAGCATGGCAGCCGATTGAAGTGGTCCCTAAAACTCTCACAGCTGATGTTTCTGCAGAAGCACGTGGTGACGAGGACTTGACTCCGACTTGTATTTGTGATGACTAGTGCTTGTAGCTCTCAGGGTGTGATGAGGACTTAATTAGCAGTTGGTGGATTGCATAGAGCATTGCAGCGCCGAGGTTGGGGCGATGAGCGGGCTAAGTGCACACCTCTGTTCTCATAATTGCACATCTGTTTTCCATCGCCTGCTCCTGTAATTGCCTCACCTCAGTCATCTCTGCGGGGCCGGCTGCAGGTGACTGCAGGTAGAACGGGACCAGCAACCTGTCAGAGACATGAGGGACAACTGGGACGGATGTTTTGACAGCTTCTCCTGGACAGACACACACACACGCACACACGCACACACACACACACACACACACACACACACACACACACACACACACACACACACACACACACACACACACACACACACACACACACACACACAGTGAGTATGTTCACGTTTCAAGAAACAGTCAAGTCCTACACCAGAGCATCCCCTGGTGGATGAAGAGAGACTTGCAGGTAAAAGTTGAGCAGATGAAATGAAGACACTCCTTTGACACAGAAGCACGCACTCACCCGTGGGGACACATTGAATATATTGCTGTAATTTATGTCCTTCAAATTCTTTCAAGAGGCAGATTTGTGTTGAATCAGAAAAAAATGATAATAGAATATCATATCATGAAGAAATATGGAGAAAAGAAACATAGAATAAATGATCTAATTCATCTTGTTAAAGTAATGCGTTCAACAAACCTTTTTTTTTAATGTTTTCTTTACTTCACAACAGCTATACATAAATCAAATGCTCTGGCAAAGGAAATGATCTGGTGTGTGGCTGTCACAGATCAGTAATACTGTGCACTCACTGCATGTCAACAGTCTTCAGTTGTGAGCACAAAACAACAGCCATGTTTGTTGTTCTGCTTTATTTACATGTGCACACATTGGATAAGTACCAGTCAGTGCATGGTGTAGAGAGTAACGAAGTACATCTACTCAAGTACTGTGCTTGATTACTATGTTGAAGTACTTCTACTTTACTTGAGTATTTCAACTTTGTGCTACTTGTACTTCTACTCCACTACAGTTCAGAGGTACATGGTGTACTTCTACTCCACTACATGTATTGAATACCTTTAGTTACTTCACAGATGTGGATGAATGATGTGAAATATAATCAAGTGTTAAATCAGACTTTAGTTCCACCTGGAGTAAATTCACAAGCTACCCTGCAGTATACAAAGTCATTCAAACTAGCTGCACCTTTACCAGCTTTGAGAACACTTTCATGATCAATCATTATAAAACATATCATATATATTATTCTGAAATGGACCAATCTGCACAATGACTACTTTTATTGTCGCTACTTTAACTATATTTTGATGATAATACTTTTCTACTTTTACTTGAGTAACATTTTGAATGCAGGACTTTTACTGTAACAGAGTATTTATACACTCTGGTACTTCTACTTTTACTCAAGTACAAGATCTGAGTGCTTTGTCCTCCTCTGGTATCAGTGTATAATATATACATCCTGTGTATGTGTGCATAAGTACAAATACATCTATCCTGTCTTTCCATGTGTAAAGAAAATACTTCCTTGGCTTCACTTTATTAACACTTAGGTGTTTTACATTTTTACAGTAAAAGTTATTACAATTTAGTTAAAATGGTGTGATCTCTTTGCTAAGAGGTTACATCAATTAGGTTAAGGGAATTGGGGGATAAGAGCGTAGTTGTGAATGAATGGGCAGGTTGTGGTGTGAGCAGCAGAGTGCCACATGGTGTCAGTGTGGCCTCATAAAGAGTGAGCACACTGACACCTGCTCCTGCTCTCTGTCACACCATCTTTGAAAAACTAAGTTAGGCCACTTTTGTATAGTGGTCAAATGTAACTGACTACATTTGAATAGTCATTTTTAAAATGATAAACCTGAATCATAATAAGGAGCAGTTTATAAAAGGTATGAACAAAAAGAACGTTATTAGTGCTCCAGCAATTTAGCTTTTTAATGCTGTACACAATGTGGCTTTTCTTTCTATTTTAAATACCATGTTGGTCAAATTAAAATATCAGTCAAAACAGCATACACTCATTGTAAAGGTTTTCTTTTTTAACAAAGTCTTCCAATACAGGAAATGTACATGTAAAATAACAGTCTCTGCAAAAATAAAAATATGCGCGAATAAGTTCCTATTAAGGAAATACCTGCTATAGACTGGTAACAGTGATCCCCGTCACATTCATTCCCTGCAGTCTCATAGGCCAATAGTTTCATGGTTTACATTCTCCCACCTTCCCTTTACAGCGGCTGCTTTTTATTTCCAGTTTTCTCTCTTCATGTCATTTCATATCGCCAGCCTTTTCCTTTGAGGATTCACTATAAAAGAGACTCACATTATCTGATGTGATATACACAGACACATAAAGCTCATCTGCTACAGAAAGGTCCAGAAACCGAGGCACATGAGTGAATCTATTTGAATCCATATTGTACCCATTATCACTAACACATATTTTTAGCAATATTACAAAAAAGATGGGATGGAGAGGTTTCTATTTACAGAAGATGACAAATGGTTTTAGAGTCTCTATGTATTTACGTAATTGAATATCTGTATAGAAAAGCAGATCAAGTTAAGCTCAAATATACTAAATTGTGTTTATATGAGATGGCTAAGAAAGACAGTGTCTGCCAGTCCACGTTATAAATGTTGGTTTTGACTCAGAGATGTATCACAATGAGCAACTTTGACCAGCCTTTGCTATTGAAACACTTCAGAACACTTAGCAACACTCTCTTCATGTTCCTCTTGAGCGTACCACTTGCCACTCCAACTGCTGGAAACTACTATTACTGTTTCTACATTTTTGATATGAAATATCTTGGTTTCTTCTTTTCTAAGTTAGATGTTACATACACTAAGTAAAAAAATATCTTATTGTTATTTATTTTCTCTGTTTATATTTGCATTGCACTTGATATTGAGGTAATCTAAAAGAAATTGAAAGTAATGAGATTACTTTTGTAGCGTAAACGAAAAGGGACGTTTTGATTTATTTTCTGGCCTCCCGGTATGCAGTTAGTCGAAGACCTTAAAGTACGCAAGTAACCAGATCATTTTGTGCTTGGTAGCTCTACTGTAATTACTGCTGTTCTCAACAGTCACGCGTTAAAGACATCTGATTAGTGTAACGCGTTACTTTGTAGCACATTACCCCTTACACTGCCCTAAACAGTCAACAAACTATAGTGTGTGTCTCAGAATTACAGTATGTGACAACAAGCAACCATTTGTCAGCCCTTAAAGCTCAACTATTATGCTATATTTGAACAATATATTATAAGGCCATATCTATACAAAACATGTCTCTGAAGTGTTTTGCTCAAAATACCAACAGAGCACCCATTGTAGCATGCCTCATGCGCCTCTATTTCAGCCCTGTTATTAAAGTGCTGATTCTGGGTCTGGCCCTTTAAATGTAACCGAGCTGCTGCTGGCCACGCCCCTTTGGAGCGTCTGCTCTGCATGCAAGCAGCGAGCTCTGTGAAGAGAAGGCTGTCTACCAGCAGAAAGGTTCAAGGCTCAAGTCAAGGCTCAAGGTTTTTATTTGTCATACGAACATAGCTACAGAGTAGTTATGTCGATGAAAATCTTAGGTCACAGGCTTCTCCAACAGAGCAACACAATAATACAGATAAACAGAAATATATAGTGCAAGTAAATATTAAAAAGTAAATAGAAAAAGAAAAATAGTTTTAAAAAAGTGAAATAGTGAAATAGTAGTCTATATGCAAGTTATTGGAATGATATATTAGATAAATAGATAAATAATTACTAAGTAGCAGATGAATGTTATGGATGTTGTTTCAACAGTTCAGGTGTTTAACAGTCCTTATTGCCTGTGGGATGAAACTGCCTCTGAATCTGGTGGCTTTTGTCCTGATGCTGCGGTACCGCCTGCCAGACGGCAGCAGACTGAACAGTTTGTGGCTGGGGTGATGGGGGTCTTTTATAATCCGGAGGAATTTCTTCCTGAGCCGCTGGGAGTAAAGGTCCTCCATGGATGGCAGCTCATCCTGGGATGTTCTGTGCAGTTTTCACCACCCTCTGTAAAGCCTTACGATTGAGGGCGGTGCAGTTGCCGTACCAGGCCGTGATGCAGCCAGTCAGGATGCTCTCTATGGTGCACCTGTAGAAGTTGCTACCTGTAATCCACAATCAGCTCCTTGGTTTTGCTGACGTTGAGATGGAGGCTGTTATCCTGGCACCAAGATGTCAGGTTTTCGACCTCCTCTCTGTACGCCGTCTCGTCGCCGTCGGTGATCTGGCCGATGACGGTCGTGTCGTCAGCAAACTTCACGATGGTGTTGGAGCTGTGTGTGGCCACACAGTCGTGAGTGAACAGGGAGTAAAGGAGAAGGCTGAGCATGCAGCCTTGAGGGGCTCCGGTGTTGAGGATCAGGTGGAGGATGTGATGTTTCCCACCCACACTGCCTGGGTCTGCCCGTCAGGATGTTCAGGATCCAGTCACAGAGGGCGCTGTTGAGCCGAGGTCACTCAGCTAAACGCTGTGAAGATGTTCTTTGTTCAAAGTCCAGGAGTAAGGTTTAAAAAGGAGACAAATGGGGTCTCAGGAAGTTTAAAATAATATTTAATTAAGTAACGTTGTATTGGATCAAACAGACAAGTCAACACAGCTGTGTGGGCGAAGAGAGAGAGCGAGCATGGTCTCCCGTACACTCAAGTATATCTGATTTTCCTCTTCTTCTCATTGGCTGCTTCGACGACGGGCGTGTCTTCCTCCCGGCTTCCTTCTTCTGTGACTAATATCGCGTCAAATAAGAGGATTTAGACGTTGTGTGTTTATTGTATAACTCCACAAGCCTTTACTCCTTATATTCTCATTCATAACATTCTGTTCTCTTCATTCTAACGGCAAAAACAAAGACTACATGAAACCGGAAGTGACGTAATATGTAAACATCTGGTTTTCTTCAAAATAAAGCTTTTCAAAATAAAACGGTGCATTTATTTAATATTCACGTCACATATTGATTTTATATTCTTACAGCTGCCGTGATTAAATGCCATATTATGTTCCAAACCACATCAAGCATTATTTCTGAAAGAGAATGGAGCTCAAATACTTTCTCGCAGGTTTACCACAAGGTGAGTACCATTTACATCCGGCTTCTTTACACATATTCTCTCCAGTACAGCATTAGCTCTGACTGTTAGCGATGCTTGCTAATGTAAACACAGACCATATGTGACTTGCTCTATCGAAATCAGTCGCATTGACCCAAAGACACACTGTTGTAAAGAGGAGATTCCTAGCTTTCTAATATCAGGATTGTTTTGTACTCCAAATATTAAGCAAAATGTCACATTATATAATGACTGTCACCGAGTCATCATTTTGAGAAAAAGGACTTCAAAGTTTCCTCTTCTCTGGAATCCATCGATCTGATTGATTATTAGCGGCTAATAAATGAGGTTAAAATGTTAACATAGGTTCAGGAGCATGGCCACGCCTAAAACTCCGCCTCAAACCACGGCCACCCCTATTTATATCCGGCAAAACTTCCGGCCACCGCTTGTCTCCATCCTTTCAAAGACTGACAGGCAGACCGTGATTCACGCTGCGCGTCGTCACGGTTCAACACAAGCAAACACTACCACGAGAAATTCTACTCACCATGGATCCCGAACTGCTGATCAACTCGCCGGAGTCAGATGAAGATCTCTTCGA
The DNA here is from genome assembly GCA_012861695.1 of Trematomus loennbergii. Classification (NCBI taxonomy): domain Eukaryota; kingdom Metazoa; phylum Chordata; class Actinopteri; order Perciformes; family Nototheniidae; genus Trematomus; species Trematomus loennbergii. The sequence continues at coordinate 240,576 of JAAOOA010000493.1, read as the reverse complement.
CATCGGCTACCCGCCATCCTCGGGTCAGCAGTCGGATCCAAGCCAAATATCCGAACGGAGCCGCGTGCGCTCGGCAATCAGTGTCCCACACACCAGCCGCCACCGCTCCCACTCAAGCTCCCCCAACGAGATACCTCCAACTCCAGACAGGTCCCAGGCTTCGTCTGCTCCGCCAGCGAGGGCAAACAGCCTTCAACGTTTCCTGAAGGAAAACGGCATCCACTTTCACCGAAATGACAACAAGGCTAGACTGTTCAACCTCTACAAAGCCTACAGCACAACGGCAAGAACAACAACACACACAGCTCTTCCCGCTTGTTGGAGTAGAACACTTTTCTGGTGGCTGAATAGCCCCCCCCTCTCCGCGCCGTTCGTTGAATGAGGCTGGATCTCTATTAAATTAAGAAAGGAATTGAAAACACCGGAATCAAAAGTTATAACAATTATCTGAGTTTACTGGTAGGAAACCAAACACATATACAAGTTATACAGAGTACTCGAGCACTCCGGGCTTCAGGTTCGTGATGCGGTTTTACAGGTAGACAGACCAGCTTTCAGAAAACGAGAAGTATGGACTCCAGGTTTGTGATGCGGTTTACCGTCTTCTAGCACCAGCTTTCAACAAACCAGAAGCATTTTTACACACACAAACATCAGTATTTCTATCTATTTTTGGGGCGGAGATTGCTCAACTCTTCCTTCCCATTTTCCTCCCAAGCGAATTAGAGAGCCCCTGGGGAGGAGCTGTGTAAGCTGATCACCTCCCCCAAGTGCCCTGACTGGCTGGATTCGCTTCTGGCCGAGGTCAATCAGAGTTCCGAACAGAGAGTGAGATCCTAAATTTCACCAGGTCAAAAGTCAAAGTTCATCCCACCTTATCTACACCACATTCCCTTTCCATGCGTTCTTCACCTATTTAACGATGTATTTTAACGACTTAAAAACAGCATCTGGTCTTAGCGGTGATAAGGACGATGTAATGTTGTCTTTAACGACCTTAATGACGACATCTGCTTTTAGGGGTAAAACAGGCAAGGTTGCTGTGTTTGGAACACAGAATCTCTGGATCAGTGAGTTTGAAAGTAAGAATAACATTCCTATTCTATATATAATTACCCAAAACCGTTGTGATTACATAAAACAGTTCAAACAATACATGTTTACTTCAATACAGTGTAGAATCATATATTTTTCCTTCACGCTCCAGAGTCAACCACCGCGCGTGCGACATTCATAATTTCAGCCGGAGGAGGGGGAGCGGCGCTGCGGAAGATCAGAGTGCGAGTGAGAGGTGCCTCTCATCTTCCCTTTACAAGCTTCAAAAATGTATTTATCGTGTGATTTTGGAAATAAAAGTTTCATATTCTGAAAGCCAAGACTTTGTTTATTTAAAATCAAACAAAACACACCGAACCCCGAAAAGTCCACGTTTATTTTTAAATGAGCCGTTGCGACTTCCGACTGATTTTGATAGAGCGGGTCACATATTACTTCCAAAACACGTCGTTCATTGTTTCTGATACAGCACATAGCTTGAGATGTTCTTTATTCAGTGTTTACTGCTAGAACAGTGCCATTGTATGTATTATATACAGTGGCGTTTTTATATGTACAAAAGTGGTGGGGCACAAAAACGTAGATGTCTATATATAAGCTTCTGCAGTGACGTGCAGTGAGGTTCATGGCTGGTGAGGCACTGGCACTGACTCTTCAGGTTTACAAATATGAATATATATTTTGACCTCAACCAAAATATAATATTATTTTCAAAAGCTTTTTTGTCTGATGCTTCGATTAATTTTAAACAGACAGTTCAACAAAAGGATACCCAAAAAATTTAATTTTATCATTTAAATATTGAATTGTTCTCTCTTAGTAAGATCCCATTTTCAATAAAATGGTGGTCTTACCTTGACTTGAAGATGAAGTCCATTTGCCTATCCTTCTGGACAAAAATCTCTATTACTTTTTTGTAAAAGTCCTCCTTATCTTCTGGTAGTTTCAAAAGTCTATCATAAATCTAATCGATAAATTTATGATTAAAAATGATAAAAGTAGGTAGACATGTGGATATTATCCGCTGAACAAAACGTGCATTTATCTAACAGGTACGTTTCCCACAGATCTTATTTCGAGCTATTTTCTAAAATCCTATGGAGAAATCTCATTGCTTTTTTGTCGAGGGAAGCCATGCGCAGCTTACTTCCGGGTTTTAGGACGCGTCACTGCAGCTCTCTCGTCTCCTCTTCACACACCACACTTTTCGCGGCACACATACTTACAGCCAATCAGCTCTGAATTATGTGAGATGATGTATGGTGGGGATGGCAGCTCAGTGCCCTATGGTCATTTTTTTTTGCCACACACATTAAATAGGAAAATACTCTGAGCATGCGCAGTGTGGTTTTTACAGTCACCGTTCTCTTAGACAGTGAGAGGGAGGGGCATGATCAGGTTTTGTCCCACATGGCTCTAAACAGCTCAATAGGCACACACTGTAGACACAATTAGAAGAACACAGACTAAAACAGCAATGTACAGACAAATCAGATGATTAAACATGATCTTAAAATATATTTTATTTATTATTTATTTATCTTTTGCATTTTTTGTAATCATTATTTGTAATACTTTCTGCTGACACTAGGTGGGGCTGTGCCTGCCCCTAATGACCAGTCGCCACTGATTATATATATATATTAGGGCTGTCAAGTTAACGAGTTAATAACGCATTAACGCAAAAAAAATGAACGCCACTAATTATTTTAACGCGATTAACGCATGTGTATTTTTTGTCCTCGGCCGCCGTAGTTTCAGAGCGCATCGAGTGTAAAATACCATCGACAAGCTGATGCTGACAGCCCCGCTCCTGCTGCCCGCTTGTGGCAGACCACACTTCCACGCTCACTGGCAGGCCCGGACTGGCCATCGGGAGGACCGGGAGGGAGTGTGTATGTGTGGCGCGACTCGCGCGAGCGAGGCACACCTTACGTGTTGTTGTTGTTAGCATCTGGTGCTAGCTAGCTGCACTAACGGATATAAGGAGCTGTTTCAATGACATTTCGCCGACAACTGCGCCGAGCACTTGACTTTATGCAGGTAGCCAGACAGTGGGACATTGTACGAAAAGTCAGCACACTCAGCACGGATAGTGCGCGCAACATGATTGCAGCGTCCAGGCAGCTCCCATTCGAGCATATATGCCTTGAGCTGCACATAGCTCCAACGATCACACACACACACACACACACACACACACACACACCACACACACAACACACACACACACACCACACACACACACACACACACACACACACAACACACAACACACACACACACACACACACACACACACACACACACACACACACACACAGTATTATTGTATGAGAGAGGTTCCAGGTTGAATTGAGGCGAATATTTGTAATGTTCAGGTTGTTGTGTTTAATATTCATGAGAATATTTGTCATTGTTCAAATGATAATAAACAAACATATAAAGCATATTTGTCCACTCATATGTTGATAAGAGTATCAAACTTGAAAGATATCCCTCTAAGGTACATTTAGAACAGATAAAAAATGTGCGATTAATTTGCGATTAATCGCGATTAACTATGGACAATCATGCGATTAATCGCGATTAAATATTTTAATCGACTGACAGCCCTAATATATATACAACAACTTTACTCTAAGTCCCTCTCGTAGACATCAGGCTGAACACACAGACACACAGCTGAGGGAGGGGGTTCAGCTAGCGACTGTATATGGGGACGATAGGTTGGGACGTGGACGGGACGTTGCCAGGAGTTCAAGGTAAAGCCAGCCCACATTTTAGTAATTTCGTCATGACCGCAGCAAATCTGGATCAGCTCCGTTGTACCCCGTTTTTAGCAACAAGTCCTCCAACTCATACGACCAAATAGGTAGATTGTTTACAAGCTTATTACGACCTATAATCACATTTTAAAGTTATTGACCTCTAGTGCTCCCGTTGACTGCAAACGCTGCGGGGGTCGTATATTCACAAATAACCCTCTCTGGAAAATCTTAAATTGTAGGATAGTTTGGCCATTAAAATGCTTTTTGATTACATTTCTAGCGAGAAGTGTATATCGTACTTTTAGAATCCACGTCCAGTGGATGTGTAGGATCTATAGTTTGATAGATATTACGAAGATAATTTTAGGTCTCGCCAGGAGAACGTGTACATACTACGTCTTTCCCCTATTCATTTCTATTGACGGACGCTAACCATGTAAAGTTAGCGTCAACCCTCACGGGGTGAAAACAGTATTTCCGGTCTCGAAGTTTTCATAATGAAACCGTATTCCCCTCACTGTCAAATGATTTTACAGTGATATTTGCAGTACTCATCCACTAAAACAGATCAGTTTATCCTTGTTAATTACACAACATTAATTGGTTTAAATTTTGTACACTGCTTTTGTGTTTTTCCCATAGGTTTTTCCCTTTCGATTCTGAGAGACACATTTGTTTTTTTCAGAGGTTTTGATAGGCTAAAACATTGAACTACCCATAATCCTCAGCTATCGTTCAAGCTCGGTGATTGGATGTTTAGCCGCAATGCACGTTGGGATATGGTGTTTATGCGATATGAATCCGAAAACATAAAGAAAATAATAATAATTAAAACTGCGGTCGCAGAAGTGCGCGCAGTGATGAGCGGGCCCTCGCGTCCGTGCGCCTGTCGGGGAGGGCAGCTGGTCGTCCCGGCGTGAAGCAGACGCGTGCGAGTCCTCAGAAATTAGCCGTTTGTCATTTCTATAATTTTCGCGTCCCAGACTCCCAGGTCCTCCGGCAGCGACCTGGAAACGGATGTCGGCGCGACGTGTCGAAGGAAAACAAATTTCTCTAAAGGCTCGTCGAGGATCGATTATCGAGGAGGCTGTGTGGAGGAGCCGTAACCGAGGATACACTGATTTAGAGGAGAGAGGAGTGTCTCTGGAGGAGCTATAACCGAGGGTACACTGATGTATTCTCCGGAGTCGATTTCAGCCAACAGTGATGTTTAAAAGAGGCGTGACGCATGGATGGACTTATGTCAACGAAGCACAGCTCTGCAAACTGTTCCCGTTGTGATTATAAGTTATTTAAGATGATCAAATGTGCATCAGACTTTCTGCCCTTTACCGTTTGTTTACTCACTAATCACATCTCCCGTGGATGTTAGGCTATTTATTATACATCTGCTTTCATTGTGACGCGATGTTTACAGTGAGAACAGCTGCTGAGGTCAGTGCAGAAAGCAGAACAGTGTGTATAATATATATCGCTCAATAATATATTGTTGGGATAGAACACCTCTGCTACGCGCCGTTCGTTGGATGAGGCTGAAATCTCTATTAAAATAAGAAAGGAATTGAAAACACCGGAATCAAAGTTATAACAAATGATCTGAGTTTACTTCTAGTAGGAAACCAAACACATATACAAGTTATACAGAGTACTCGAGTACCCCAGACTTTAGGTCTGTGATGCGATGCGGATAAATGCGTCCGGACCAACCAACTCATCAAACCAAAAAGAAATTGGACTTCAGGTCTGTGATGCGATTCGGACACAGATATCTGGACCAACCAACTCACCAAACCCAAAAGCATTTTTACACACACAAACATCAGTATTTCTATCTACTTTTGGGGCGGAGATTGGTCATCTCTTCCTTCCCATTTTTCTCCCAAGCGAATCAGAAAGCCCCTGGGGAGGAGCTGTTTAAACTGACCACCTCCCCCAAGTGTCCTGATTGGCTGGATTCGCTTCTGGCCGGGTTCAATCAGAGGTCTGCCCAGAGAGTGAGATCCCAAACCACACCAGGTCAAAAGTCAATGTTTATCTTTACCTTATCTCCACCACATTCTCTTCCCATGCTCTTCTCACCTAAACCATCCTCCTTCAGACATTTAAACTCTTCTCCACTTATTTTACGATGTCTTTTAACGACTTAGTGACCGCATCTGGCTCTTAGTGGTGATAAGAAGGATGTAATGTTTGTCTTTAACGACCTTAATGACGACATCTGCTTTAGGGTGAAACCCAGGCAAGGTTGGTGTATGAAACACAGAATCTCTGGATCAGTGAGTTTGGAAAGTAAGAATAACATTCCTATTTATATATATAATTACCCAAACCTTTGTGATTACATAAAACAGTTCAAACAATACATGTTTACTTCAATACAGTGTAGAATCATATCTTTTTACTTCAATATGTAACAGGCCTACATTTCACACTTTATTTGTAGGCTTTACAGATGGAGCATCTTATTTCAGACTCCAGCTTACTGCTTCCTGCCTACTACCTGTCAAGGCAAGGCAAGGCAAGTTTATTTATATAGCACCTTTCAACACAAGGCAATTCAAAGTGCTTTACAAAAATGGAAGACATTAAGAAAATGGCATTTAAAATCAGTCATTAAAAAGAAAAGATAATAAAATAAACATTAAAAGAAAAAATACATGGATAAAAGTTACAGTGCAGTTTAAGATGTGAATAGTTCAATTAAAAGCAGCGGCAAAAAGAAAAGTCTTCAGCCTGGATTTAAAAGTAGTAAGAGTTGCAGCGGACCTGCAGGTATGTCAGTTACCTGCCTAAGACCTGCCAAAGACCAGTATCTGGGAATGTTAAGCCCTCCCACTATTTTCCAAGAGGGCGTTGCCAGATTTTCAATTTCAGGATTTAACCAGGAGATGGCGCTTCCTTCACAAAAACAGGAAGAGAACTTTCATAGACTTTCAGTTTTGTTTAGAAGAGCATTTGAACACATCAATATTTTAGATCAAATAAAGTATATCTAATCTTGTAATTCAATAATATATAGTCTTTATATATTAAATAACTATGGCCAAACTAAGACTTCGTTTTTCACAAGAGAAAATGCAGATATTATATAAAAAACTAAAGTTAAAATCTTGTTTTTAATGCCCCAAGAGCAATAAAAACACTTGGTAAAAAAATCCTGAGTGAGGCTTTCATAAATTGCATTTAGCTGACGCTTTTATCCAAAGCGACTTACTATTTAATAAATTATAAATGATTATTCATAACAAATATGAGTGATGTGTGATTATTATTCATGCTATATCTGATATAGGGCTAAGTAAGCAATCAATCCTGCAAATTAACCCTTAGTTGTTCATATATTTATTCAGACAATGTGAGTAGAAATACAGAAATTCTGCTCCCACCTAAGGCCAACGTTGCAATATTACAACATTTCCCTAAAAACTTACCAAAACGTAAACATTTTTAAAACTCTTTCATTTCTGCTCCAGAGGCCAGGGGTTAAATTGGGATTTGATATGTGGGGGGGCTCTGTTAGAAGTTGCGACGGGGGGGGGGGGGGGGGAGGGAGAGAGTTAGATGCTCGTGAATTGTCAACGGGGGGGGGAGGGGGCGGGTGTTGTCGGCCGTAAGCGAACCGGGCCGTTAGCGTCCGGCCGTTCTGTGATTCTCCAGAACTCACAGCTGGCCAGGGATAAGTCCTGACTCTCCCGACGGCCAATCCGTGCCTCCCCTGAATGCACGTTGCTGACACACACCGCTGCAAACTCTCTGCACGGAGGAGCCGCGGAGGAAGAGACACACGTTCACTAAGCCGAAAAAACGATATCCGGTCACAGTGATCTGCTATTTTAAAGTAAATTCAACACATATCGACCCTAAATATAGCATATATTAAGAACGAGAAAGTGTTAACATCGTTTTTTGTAAACTATGACAAATGTGCGAGGGTGATGACATCAGAGCATCGTCCTATGGGCTTAGCCCCGGACAGGTACAACAGGTATTCACTCAGAGGGGGGTAGGTACTAAATGCCACCCATTTACATGTAGGCAAACAGTCAAAAATCAACATACAGTAGGGGGGTGGGGGATGGTGAACGGTATGTGGGACACTGAAAAGTCTATGTTAAAAAGCCTCAGTCACCTTAATTCATGTAATAAAAACATCTCAGGTCAGTAACACTGAAAGCTAAATGTGCAATACCATGTTCAGCTATGTTACTATTTATACTGTTATTGTTGTTACAACAGAAGATGTTTTTCTTTATATTGAAGTTAAATGCATCAATCTGGTGCACTTTGAGGTCAAAATTAAGAGATTTATGGATACCGCTGGAAAAAGCTGCAGTACATATGCCGAGCCTGTACGTAGCGCTGTAACTTCCTCCACAAAAGCAGCCTTCTGTTTATTCAACGTGGTGGGGGCCGAGGGAACCGGGCAGAGTTTTTCGCCGGTCAACGTGTGTGAAAGTTTAAATCTTCCTTATTGAGCTTTAAAACAAATGAATAACGACTATATATAATAATAAAATAAACACCAGCTGTTGTTATGCCTGCTGTAACGTTAAATTACTCCGTTCTCCGCTTAAGTAATTATGCCGTTACAAGCTTCATAGTTGTATTTATCATCTAAATTTGCCGAAACAAGTTTAATATTCTGAAAGCCAAGACTTTGTTTATTTGAAATCAGATGAAAACAAACTGTAACGGACCCTGCCGTGTTATCTATGATTACTATATGCCTTACTGTACATTCATAATTTCAGCCGGAGGGAGGGGGCGGCACTGCGGAGGAGCAGATTGCGAGTGAGGTGCCTGTCATCTTCCCTTTACAAGCTTCAAAATGTATTTATCGTGTGATTTTGGAAATAAAAGTTTCATATTCTGAAAGCCAAGACTTTGTTTATATATTATACGTGGGTAGCTATGACGTCAGAAGGAGTTACCGTAAATGAGAGCTGCCGTAAAAGTGTTTCTAGGATTTCTAAACGAACTATTACAGCTGTTATAAAGCATTAAATGAAAAGTCATGAGAGAGATAAGGAGGAGAAAAGGTTTAAGGAAGTAAGCAATGAATACAGAATGTCGAAATCCTCTGTTTCACGCGATGTCGAACATTGAAGACAGAGGACGGCGGTCCCCCAATCTACACAGCGGGAGAAAGACAACTATTTTTTTAAATCAATAAAAACATTTTCTAAATCCATAAAAGCATTTCAATTAATATTGGGAGTCATGTCGTTACTTTGTTGAGAATGTGGCCATGTAATAAACGGGATAATTTGCAGCGACTTGGTCATTGTGGGGAAAAATAACACCCATCCTGATCGTTTCAATGAAGTTGAATACAGAATATTCATATTTGTCAGTGATGTCATGTCAATTCGGCGAACATAAACATAAATGATCGTGGTGAAGATGATGATTAAATTAGGATTACAAATCGGGAGAGTCGGCTGCATTTCCTCTCGTTCGTTTTTTTTGACTAAACAACATTATTTTGTTAAATAACAACATGGTGATGTTTTGTAAATGATTACATGTCTTATTTAGCACAGACTATGATCGTATCCCTGACATATGGATCTTAACAAAGATCCGCTATACATTAGTACCAGACATACTGTACATCCAGTTTACTGTATCGAAGTTGATTTCACATGAGCTCCAGTGTGGAACCCACTGCACCCCCTGGTGGATCAATGATCCATTACAGCTGGCTTCACAATAATTACATTTATTTATCACGGGGCAGTATCAAGTCAGACTGGGGGCCGGCTCTTCATCACGAACCGATCACGGGCCGATCACGGACCAATCACGACCCAATCACGACCCTCGCATTTCAAACTGTCTGAAATAAGATGCTCCATCTGTAGAAGATATCTACAAAAAAACAGTAAGGTTAGGGTTAGGGTTATGGAGTGTATAGGTGTCTGTTGTAATGAATATGCCGCCAGCAAAGGGTGTTGTTGGACAAACAGTAGGTGAGTGTGTGTGTGTGTGTTTGTGTGTCTGTTTGTGTGTGTGTGTGAGAGTTGATGTGCCGGGCAGACAGGCGGGTCTCAGTAGTTTAAGGTAATATCTGACATATAAATGGTCAAAAATGGTACATTCTCCGTTAGCTTACAAGCTCCATGTTCAAGCGATCAACTATTCCTTCACAATGTAGCATCACATTGGATATGCGCTTAAGTTGCCCTAGATTGGAATTTTTCCGATCATTTCCCTAGGAGGAGTTTGCAAAAATGTCCTTAATATGGCTGAGAAACGCACATTTTTCAAAATGGTCGACTTTCTGGGGGCGTGGCTAATGAAAAGCAATTTGAAATATGTGTGCAATCATAATAGCAATGTGTATACAGCGTTTCGTGAATATTATGCAAAACTATATCCGAGTCGTTTGGACTAATTTGCGACATATAAATCGTCAAAAATTGTGTATTCGCTGTTAGCTTACGACCTCCACAAGTGATTTTTCAAAAATGTGCTCCGCAATTAAGTATCATATTGGATAGGGGCTGAACTTGTCCTGCATTGGAATTTTTCCGATCATTCCCCTAGGAGGAGTTTGCAAGAATGTGCTTAAAATGCATGAAAAACTCACATTTTTGAAAATGGCCGACTTCCTGGGGGGCGGGGCTAATGGAAGGCAATTTGAAATATGTGTGCAATCATAATAGCAATGTGTATACAGCGTTTCGTGAATATCGGAAAAACTATATGCGAGCAGTTTGGAGCAATTTGCGACATGTAAATCGTCAAAAATTGTGTATTCGCTGTTAGCTTACGACCTCCACGAGTGATTTTTCAAAAATGTGGTCCGCAATTAAGTATCATATTGGATAGGGGCTGAACTTGTCCTGGACTGGAATTTTTCCGATCATTCCCCTAGGAGGAGTTGGCAAGAATGTGCTTAAAATGCTTGAAAAACGCACATTTTTGAAAATGGCCGACTTTCTCGGGGCGGGGCTAATGGAAGCAAATTAGTAATATGTCCGCAATTCCATGAGGAATGTGTGTGCCAAAATTGGTGAAGTTCTGAGAAACTATATGTGACTACCACACAATAGGGGGCGCTAGTGAGCAGTTTTTTTTTTACATTCTGGAAAAGGTCGTGGGCTTTGACCAAGCGGCAAACTCTGGGGAAGAGCCGGGACGCCAATACGGAAGTGCCACAAACTGCAGTTCATATATTGGCCGATAGGCGATGACTGCAGAAAGGAGCAATTTCCATAGACCCCCATGTTAAAATGCCCAATTTCACAGCAGAAAAAACGTTTCTAGCCCTGGATGCAATAAATATTATTATGTATATAGTTAGATTCCACCTTCATGATTATGAATCTGTGAGTGAATTGTTTTCTAACATGACCCTTTTATTTATATTAGGTCTTAAAGTTTTTGCATAAATTAGGGCGTGGTCACATTGAGTGACAGCTCTGTCAAGTGACTGCTGCTGTTAGCTTCTTGTCTCTCTGCTAGCTGCTCCGTCTCCGTGAAGCTACAGGGACTCTGCCTGCTCAGTTCATCCAGGGAACACAACTTGACCCCGGCCGTGTTTGTTTGTTCTTCATGCTTATATATCGGACTATTGTGACTCGCTCTGCGGTTAAAACAGACGGTGCATGAATGCCGTTTTGCGGTAAGTGAAATTCGAGTACTTTATTTATGTGTTTATGATTTCAATCAGCTACGTAATGAATGTTAAGGCTTGGGTTAGCGTGTAAGCGAGTGGTAGCTACATCGGTGCTAACGATGCTAATCTTAGCCTCCAAGTTAACTTAAAACCATAGACTGTATATATAAAGGTTAAAACGAAATAGACAAGTGTTAAGCGTTAAGTGGGATAATACTGTAGAAAGGCTTCTGTTTGAGGTTGATAAAATAAGGTCATCCTTGTAACTTAGAGAGATATTTTATTATGTAGGTAGGAACTGTATGCATCGCTAAGGTTAATTTAAATTGGCTTATGTAGACAAGCTAACGTCGAAGTAGTGTATGTGAAATCAACCTCACAATAAGATGTGTGTATATTACAATTATTAATGTCATATTTCAAGATGATTACTTAGATATTACAATATGGTTGGTTGAGCTGGAGTTCATTATTGAGCTTACACGTTAACGTCACAGTCATCTGAAGAACGAACCCAAACCTTGTTGTTTTTATTAATTGCATTACCAAATTGGTATCAAATAAACAGTAAGCATTGGTAACACAACTTCCAAAGTTACAGTAAAATAAAAAGGACCCTGACTCGGACAATACACAATCCAACATGTTCAACAGAAGATAATAAGTTATATTGTTTGTACACATGGTTCTTTACATATATATCTGTTTGTTTAAAGTGTCCAGGTGATGCAGACAGGCTGGACCAGAGAGTGAGAGACAGAACTGGACTCCTCACAGCAGTGAACTTCAGCACAGGTACAAATACTCTTTTTTCATACTGTACAAAGAATCAAGAAAGATATTGGTTTAAATAAATGAAGTATTGACTTTAATACACTGATATACATTCCATTAAACAATACTAAATACTAGATCACCTACACATCAGTGAAGTTGAGGGTTTTTTCCATGCAAAGGGTTACATTTAGATGTTAACAAGCAATATGACTGTCAGCTTTCTAATTTAATGTATTGAAGGCAAAGATATTTAACGCATAGTGACAACTGCTATTTATCTCTCAATATTGTCTGTAAAAACGTGGTAAAAGTTATTCTTTCAGTGAGACAACAGAGCAAGCTTGTTTTAATAACAGTTAAATATTATTTTGATAATAAAATACATTTCAATGTTGATGAATTTCATACTGTTCATTCATAATCTGATTGTCTTTGTAGCTCACTGTTGAAATAAAAAAAACATTACAATTACAAAATAATTATATCTACAGCCCCTAAACACAAACACACCTCTTTCATAAATAACACACTTGTTCTGCAATAATATGTTTTATGTTTCCTGTAATTTTTGTTAGGAAAGGACATGCCTGAAAGACACGACTCAGCATCTCCTTTTCTCCGAGGGTCAAGAAAACATCCAAGAGGAAAATTAAAAGCTGATGTTATGAGATTTAAGACCAGTACAGGACATTCACTAAGAAACTACTTTTATTGTGAAAACACAGTCAGCTGATCGAATGCACCTATTTCCACATCTACACTCCATCAGCTGATTATTTCTATTTGCCTCACTTATGAGCTTCACAACATGTACCTTGTACCGCAGAGTTTGCAACGCAAATAAATGGGGCCAATCTTCAGTCGGATGTGAATGTGTAATCTAACATTTTCAGTAAGAATAATGGACAAAAGGAGTGCAAATACAAATTCAATTTATTGAAATGTGAACCAAAAGTTAATCAAACATGTTTTAAATAAAAAGCACATATGGACAGAAGGTGTAAACCTATTAAATGTATAAGTAAACACATTTAGTCAAATAAAGTGACAGACTAGGCCTGTGCAGTGGTATCAGCTAGCATGGGCTCCTCCATCAGGCCTGGTCCTCCTCACAGAGGAAAGACCCTCAGTCCTCTCCAAACCAACAGACAGGACGTCCATCACACGGAGGTTTCTCTGAAGTCTCTGCAGCTCTCTGGACACCACGCTGTCTCAATCCATCCACACTGAATATGAGGGGGAAAAATGAAAATAATAAATGCTTTAGACAATAAGAAATATAAAGTTGACTGTTGAGTTGCTCAGTTTTTTTAGATTGTCAATACTATTACTGTATAACTAATATCTCAGGTTAAGAGGCACCTTCAAATAAAGATTGGTCTTTAAATACATTTTGTCTTTTGAATTGTTTGTCTAAAGTCAAGGATCTAGAACTGGTACTTGTAGTTTTAATGATACAGTCTGGTTATAATGCTGTTTGGAGGAGGCCTCACAGGTAAGAGCACTAACTAGCTACCATCACATGTACCTTAGCTTAACTTAAATGTATTAAACGTATAATTAAGTGATGGCAAAATATAAATAACTAATGTCATGCAAACATATTAATATTTGCTTGATTCCAGTGTTTAATTTAGCACATTGCATACAAACGTTAAGGGATTTTAAGATTCTGAAGTATTATGCTAAAAACTCAACTTAGATTATTATTTATAGTTTTGCTGAATAGTCTCATGTCCGCTTACCTTAGAAACGTAAAATGCGACGGCAGTGTGCAGATGGGGAGCATGTTAGCTTAGCTTGGTAGCTTGAGCTAGCTCTGAACTTCCAGCCCGGAGGCAGCAGGTCCCGCCTCGGCTCCGCCTCTTTGCCCTTATTTGGAGCAGGCGGGAGTGGAACTCTGACGCCACTGTCGAGCCGTTAGTGGCCGACTCCGCCTACTAAGGGCTTCTCGGCAACTCTGCAGAATCCTATGGGTGACGTCACGGACCCTACGTCCATTTATATATACAGTCTATGGCTTTGACGTGTGTCCAAGTTTTGCGTTCCGAAGCACATTTTAGCACATTGTCATAAAAAAAAAAGTACAGGCCACGCCCACATTTGTCATTCGTTGCAACACTTTAAATATAAGTTCATACTCACCCCCAGAGTATGTCTAAAAAATAAAAAAATTATTTCGTCAATCAGTTCTTGAGTTATACATTTGTCATGTTTTTGCGCCCCCTATAGTCCAAAAAGAAAGTTACTTGTTGTGCCTATTCCCCAATTCAGAATTAACCTTACCACCAAAATGTCTGTTTTTTGGATACATTGTTGATGAGTTATGAGCATTTATATCTAAGCCCCGCCTTTTTGCGAGTACGTTTTGATTCATGGCGGCAATATTTATCGTGTTAAAATCCTCATTTTCTACGGTAATGTGTCTGACCTCCAACGATGCTGTATACTAAGTTTGGTGTTGAAAAACAAAAAATTGAAATTTAAGTGAATATTTAACTGTTTTTAAAATTATGCTAATTTAAAAAAAAAAAAGTAGGCGGAGCTTAGGGGTTCAAGGAGATTATATGTAGAGCAGGTCCACCCAAATAAGTGTGCAAAATTTCAGGTCATTTGGAGTTACGGTGCGACTTTGTACATCTTTCCAAAAATGGAAATGGCCATAGGTGAGCATAGCATAGAGAGCATGTTGGACAATTTGAACACATTGACTCCAGAATGTTGAATTTTTCACCGATTCTGGAATCCGTGCAAAATTATACAACTTTTGAAGCATCCTAAAGACCTCAAAAACAGGAAACGCCAGCACCATAATAATAAGAATTCCTCCAATAACAATAGGTTCCTCGCACTTCGTGCTAGGACACCGTTGGGTCCTAGCGCTCCGTGCTCGGGCCCTAATAATACTTTATTCCGCTTGTACTTGCTTTTCTCTTTGAAAGTCATCACATAACGGCATTGTAATAAACGGTTCGGCTGCATTAAATATTACACATCTGCCGTAGTTCTTTATTTATAGAGCCCTGATTAGAATACTTCAGAAAGAATCATTAGAAAGGCTAAAGAGCGACCGCAGGCTGATGTGTTTTAACCACACCACACCTACACACACACACACACACACACACACGATTTAAACGCAGACTTTTGTTCCTCCATGTTTCGTTGTTATTGTTTCACTGAGCGGACCCGCACATTTTTTTCAAACGCTCCCTTTTTTGGTCCATCTGCGGTGGTAATAGGTTTTGTGCGCTGTGATGATTCGGCTGTACCTTTAGTAATGAATATTAAATGTTGTGAGGAAATCTTTCCACCAATAATTCCAATAAGTAATCCAAAATGTATTCACTTCAGGTTTACGAAAGTAACTGTAATCACATTACTCGTTTTTCAAATGTAACGCGTGCTGAATACAGTTACTTGATTTTTGTATTCTGATTACGTAACGCCGTTACATGTATTCCGTTACAACCCAACCCTGGTTACACGGTATTGTTAACATGGGCCAACCGGTAGAGAAATACCCGGAAATGCCAAGCAAATGCTCTACCATGACGGCCGGTTGTTATTGTCAATATTAATATAATAATGATTTATTTTTTAAGTCACACTCGATTTCGCCGATTTTCTTGTTGCCCCAGCTGGTCGACACCTCTTTTAGCAGAAACAAAGGCTACATTAATGTATTAAATCGATGTTAATCCATGTGTGTGGAATTAACGGACGTGACGTGCGATTGCGTTGCCAGGCAACAGTTTGGGTTCATGTTAATTTACAAACTCTTCAACTAGAACCGTAGTTATATTTAAAAGCATTTAGAAGGCCTCACGAAATACTTTAATGTAAATTTAAATTTAAATGTGAAGGAATGTGTGATTGTGGTGATTGACATTATTCACCCACGGATCTATGGGTTGGGGTATTGTTCCGCACGGACATTTTAGTTAACCGGACTTCCTGTTTCCGCCGGTCTTCGCTTCCCGGGCTTGAAGCTGTTTACATGTTGTTCTGATGCTAAATAAAAGTCTAGCTTGTACCTTTGATACCCCGCCTCCGACTCCCGTCTCTCGGCACTACAGTATAACTAAATACATCCGTCATAAACAATACCGGAAACAGACGTAGGCAAGATCCTCAGCTCAGTGATTGGATGGTTTAGCCGCAATGCATGCTGGGATATGGTGTTTATGCGATGTGAAATCCAAAAACATTTAAAAAAAAAAAAAAACTTTATTCCGAGTGTGCTTGCTTTTCTCTTTGAAAGTCATCACATAACGGCATTGTAATACACGGTTCGGCTGCATTAAATATTACATATCTGCCGTAGTTCGCTATTTATAGAGCTGATGAGAAGACTTCTAGACAAACAGGAAGAACTGCAGCCAAAACTGAAAACGTGACGTGGATCATAAATATATCAGCAATTAAACAACATCTTACATTTCTTTTCACACAATACGTCTCCTTGCAGTATCAACACTAATTCGGCTGACTTTTATATTTGATCCAATTGGTAGATAGGCTGTATTTACACCATAACGGTGCACAGCTGATAGAAAGGGACACCTAGTGGTTAAAGCACGTTATTGAATTTTATTATTTTATTATTAGATATTAATAGGAGGATGTGCAAAACAGACAAACTAATAAGGCTTTATTTAAAAGCCGGCCCGTCCAGCTGATGCTCCCGCGGTGCTGGCCCGTCCAGACGATCCGGCCCGTCCAGCTGATGCTCCGCACAACCTGGTCTCACCAGAATGCGTGACTCCACCACGACTCCTTAACACCGCAGTGCGTGGTGGAGTCACGAACTTTGCTACATTTACGTGTCTGCACCACGCAAACAACCCCAATGTAAAGTGAATGAGGCTCCTTTGTCGTGGTGCACACACGCATTTCTACAACGTCCCGCAGTGAGCTTTTATTCTATAAAACGTTTTTAAAATCTACTTTATAGCTTGTAGTAACTCACGGGAGGCTTCTTTTATTTTATTTGTATTCATAATCATTTTTATTTTTCGTCAGAATGTATTATGGTGCATTATTACAATTTTGTTCTCAAAAAACAGTGCATTGTGTGTAATACAACTGTGATTTTTATTAAATTAGTTAGTTTTTAAGGAAGGCCAGAGCTTCAGCTGTGTCAAATAGATTGTTCCCTTTAGTTAACGTTATTTAAAAGATAATTATATTCCTATTTGATCATGTCCCCTTTATTGTATTACGGACAGAGCAATGTGAGCGTCCATTCCCATTCATTTTACACCCGGAAGTAAGTATTCTCCTTACTGTCGATTGATTTTACAGTGATATCTGCACTACTCATCGACTCAAAAACACCAGATTATCCTTGTTAATTACACAACATTGATTGGTTTAAATTGTGTGCAATGCTTTTGTAATTTTCCCCTTCGATTCGGAGAAACAAATATGTGTTCAGAGTTTAGGATGGCCGAAGACACTACACTACCCAGAATCCTCAGCTATTGTTCCGCTTTGCCTCAAGCTCTGTGATTGGTTGACCTCCAACTGCATTCCATATGAAAAAAAACGTTTCGTAAAAGATAAAATCATACTTTATTCAGCAGTGCTTGCTTTACTCTTTGAAAGTCATCACATGAATGCATTGTAATGAATGGTTTGGCTGCATTAAACATTACACATCTGTCGTAGTTCTTTATTTATCTACAGAGATCGGGCCTCAGAATAGACCGGAAACTATTCTTTTACCGTTCTGTTTTAATTTCACAATAAAGTTAGTAGTAATAATTTGTTTTGATATTATTGTTTTTTATTAACTACTAGACCGCTGGGTCATGTTAAGACCATCTTTTCTGTGTTGCTGTGGGTTTTTTACATCGCTTTTGTGTTACAAATATCAAAACAATAACAGAATATATCCGTCGTAAACTAAACCAGAAACAGCAGTATATTTTATTTTGTTAACACTGTAAACTTGACAGCTTTTTAACCCGCACCTCCTACTGGTTAAAGCACGTTATTACACGTTTAGAGTAATTGCAATGCAGGTAGATTGTGTTGCTTTTTAATGACTGTTTTAAAATGCCTTTTTCTTAATGTCTTTCATTTTTGTAAAGCACTTTTGAATGTGTTATATTTGATGAAAACATTTAAATATTAAGAGTACATACTCTTAATATAGTGGGAAAGTGGAAGGTCAATGATATAAATAATATAGAATAGAAAATATCAAGAAGATACTGTAAGTGATCTCTACAATAAAACAGTTTAGTGCCTGATAGGAGGATGTGCAAAACAGACAAACTAATAAGGCTTTATTTAAACATTAAAGAATACTTTAGGTTAAGGTCTTCTTTTAAATAAGAAAAAAGCTTTGGGGGTATCTACAGATATTAAGCCTGACAAAGTACTTAACGTCTAATATATTGCATGGTTTGTTTTGGAACTTGACAATCAACTTTCCTGCAATGTTAACTATGTTGAAGCACTTATTTTAACTGATATTATACATATTAATTATACTCTTATAAGATGTATGTAGATAGTATAAGAAATGTGCAGAATATGTTTAATGGTGGAGGTACACAGATATCGATAGATGTCTTGTAATGCACTGTTGAGGAACCTGTGACCCAAGTTTTTCATTCATTGCATAACTACACCGTAGTTGTGTATATGATATGTCAATAAACCTTAGAAAATCTTGAAATCTTGAAAGGGATGTGCAAAATAGCCATTATATACAGTTTTTAATTAACTATTAGTAGAGAATAACGAGTAATGAATATACTTTATAGGGATCTGCAGATAAATATTTAGTCTTCTCAAGCACCCACTACCAAATATCTCGCCTGATTGTTGGCACTTGACAATCACCTTCACTGAATTTTACTCAGGTGTAACTAAAGTCTGATTTAAGGGTTGTTTATATTTCACATCATTAATCCAAATCTGTAAAGTAACTAAAATAAATGTAGTGGAGTAAAAATACCAGGTTAACCTTAAAGAAAGCCTCAGGATTATAAAAGACCCCCATCACCCCAGCCACAAACTGTCTCTGTCTGGCAGGCGGTACCGCAGCATCCGGACTAAAACCACCAGACTCAGGGACAGCTTCATCCCACAGGCCATAAGACTATTAAACACCTGAACTTGAAACAACATCCATAACATTCATCTGGCTGCTACTTAGAAATTATTTATCTAATATATCATATTCAATCACTTGTATATAGACTCTTATTGCACTATTTCACTTTTTACTATTTTACTATTTTTTTTTTGTATTTACTGCACTATTTTGTCTGTGTATCTGTTTTATTGTGTTGCACTGTTGGAGGAGCCTGTGACCTAAGGGGGGGGGGGGGTAGGACACGTTCTAAGCACATGGTGTAGTCCCATAGCTGAGGATTCTGGGTAGTGTAGTGTCTTCTGCCATCCACACACGAAAATATTTGTTTCTCCGAATCGAAAGGGGAAAATACAAAAGCATTGCACACAATTTAAACCAATCAATGTTGTGTAATTAACAAGGATAATCTGGTGTTTTTGAGTGATGAGTAGTGCAGATATCACTGTAAATAAAATCAATCGACAGTAAGGAGAATACTTACTTCCGGGTGTAAAATCCTCCGTTATCCAATGGGAATGGACGCTCATGCTCTTGGGTCCGTAATACAATAAAGGGGACATGATCAAATAGGAATATAATTATCTTTTAAATAACGTTAACTAAAGGGAACAATCTATTTGACACAGCTGAAGCTCTGGCCTTCCTTAAAAACAACTAATTTAATAAAAATCACAGTTGTATTACACACAATGCACTGTTTTTTGAGAACAAAAATTGGTAAATAATGCACCATAATACATTCTGACGAAAAATAAAAATTATTATGAATACAAATAAAATAAAAGAAGCCTCCGTGAGTTACTACAAGCTATAAAGTAGATTTTAAAAACGTTTTATAGAATAAAAGCTCACTGCGGGACGTTGTAGAAATGCGTGTGTGCACCACGACAAAGGAGCCTCATTCACTTTACATTGGGGTTGTTTGCGTGGTGCAGACACGTAAATGTAGCAAAGTTCGTGACTCCACCACGCACTGCGGTGTTAAGGAGTCGTGGTGGAGTCACGCATTCTGGTGAGACCAGGTGTATATCAAACACATTTAAACTGGCTCTATTAAATGTCAGGTCTTTAGCAGGTAAATCATTTTTAATAAATTATTTTATCACCAGCACAATCTGGATTTTATGTGTTTAACTGAAACTTGGTTAGACCAAAACAACAGTGCAGCTGTTCTTATAGAATCAACCCCTCCCAACTTTAGTTTTATGAGTCAGGCAAGACTGCATAAGAAAGGGGGTGGGGTTGCTATTTTGTTTAATGACTTATTTCAATGCAAGCAGACTATGTATGGAAACTTTGCTTCTTTTGAATATGTGGCCCTTCAGCTGAAATGCTCCTCTCGAGCTCTGTTCCTAAACATCTATAGACCACCTAAATATTTGATGATTTACCGAGTTACTGTCTATCGTGTGTATTGACTTTGACCGTTTAATCATCGTTGGTGATTTTAATATCCATGTTGACAATCCCCAGGACAGAGGGGCTAAATAACTGTTTGTGTTATCGACAATTTTGGACTGACTCAGCATGTGAAGGGTCCGACGCACAATAAGGGGCACACTCTGGACTTGATTGTATCAAAGGGTCTGAACATTTCTAAGCTTGTGGTGACTGATGTAGCGCTCTCCGACCATTCCTGTGTTTTCTTTGAGAGCTCTATTACCGTCCATACAATTGTTAAGAAAGAGGTAACCACTAGACGTCACTTAACTGAAAATGCAGAGGAAATGTTGCTCAGATTTTTACTCCCTCAATTGCCCATGCTAACTTCTTCGTAAATGAGCTAGTTGATAATGTCATGGATACCATCGCTCCCATTAAAACAAAGGAAGTATCTAGCAATAAAAAATCTCCATGGAGAAAAGCCATGACTGTGAGAACAGCAAAAACTGAGTGCAGAAAAGCTGAACGCAGGTGGAGAAAAACAAATCTCCAAGTTTACTTCGAAATATATAAAGAGAGACTCTGCGTCTATAATCAGGAAATAAAAAAGGCACGACAGTCTTTCTTTTCTGACATCATTACCAAAAATAAAAACAACTCACGTGCCTTGTTTGCTACCGTCGACAGACTAACAAACCCCCAGTGTCAGTAGCTTCAGAATTTCTATCCACCAGGGCCTGCAATAAATTTGCCTGCTTCTTCACTGACAAAATCATGAACATTAGACAGGCAGTCAGTTCCTCTGCATCAGGTACAGCAAATGTACTGCCCCTATGTTCACCTAAAGTCAATCCAGACATCATGACACAATTCCGTCTGAAAAATGCTAATGACCTGGAAGACATTATTCAACATCTGAAATCCTCCCCGTAGCCTCAAAACTGTTTTTCACTGCATGGCCTCAGATATACTACACATAGTAAACAAGTCTCTTCAAACAGGTGTATTTCCGCAGGCCCTGAAAACTGCAGTAATTAAACCGCTCCTAAAAAAGCATAACTTGGACACAACCGTAATGAATAATTACAGGCCAATATCAAACCTTCTGTTTTTAAGCAAATTGATTGAAAAAGTTGTCTTTCAACAGTTGAGTCATTTCATGTTTTTAAATGACGGTTTTGATGTGTTTCAGTTGGGCTTTCGACCAAACCACAGCACTGAAACTGCACTTGTAAAGGTCTTAAATGACATTAATTTAAACACAGACAGTGGCAGAATATCAGTTTTAGTATATTAGATCTTAGCGCTGCATTTGACACAGACCACAACATATTGCTAGACCGTCTAGAAAACTGGATGGGAGTTTCAGGAACAGCTCTAAATTGGTTAGTACCTACTTAAAGGACAGAAAAAATGTTGTCTCAATAGGCACCTACACATCAACTTTGACAAATATGTCATGCGGGGTTCCTCAAGGCTCCATCTTAGGACCTTTACTTTTTAATATTTATATGCTACCTCTGGCTGAAATTATTAAAAAGAGCGATCTAAGCTATTATCACATCTATGCAGACGACACCCAGATTTATTTTAAAATCACACCAGGAGACTATTCTCCGATTAGAACACTGAGCAAGTGCATTGAGCACATCACTGACTGGATGACTCAGAACTTTCTCCAACTGAACAAACAAAAAAATGAGATCATTGTTTTTGGAGCAAAGAAGGACCGATTAAAAGTAATCGCAGAGCTTCAGTCGGCAGACTACAAAACCACTAATAAAGCCAGAAATCTAGGTGTAGTGATGGACTCAGACCTGAATTTCAACAGCCACATTACAACAGTCATTAGGTCTGCTTATTATCACCTGAAGAATATATCGAGGATTAAAAAAAATGTCACAACAGGACTTAGAAAAGCTTGTCCATGCTTTATTTCAGTAGACTCGACTACTGCAATAGTGTATTCACAGGGCTGACAAACAAATCCATCAGAAAGCTGCAGCTGATTCAGAACGCTGCTGCATGTCCTCACTAACACTAAAAGAGTGGATCACATCAGTCCGGTTCTGAAATCTTTACATTGGCTTCCAGTCGGCCAAAGAATTGATTTGAAAGTACTATTGCTAGTTTTTAAATCATTACATGGTTTAGGACCAAAGTATTGATGAACTCCTACACAATTACGAGCCATCAAGGTGCCTCAGGTCTTCTGGGACGGGTCTGCTATCGGTTCCGAGAGTAACAACAAAACATGGAGAGGCAGAATTTAGCTGTTATGCCCCGACACTCTGGAACAAACTACCCAAATCATGCACGTCCTCAGAAACGCTTACCATTTTTAAATCGAGACTAAAAACATATCTCTTTGCCGCTGCTTTTAATTGAGCTGCTCATATTCGAACTACAGTATGCCTTTTAAACATGTATTGTATACCTGTGGTGTTTATTTTTATTATTTTATTACTTTGCTTTCTAATGACTGTTGTAAAATGCCATTATATAATGTGTTTTTACTGTATTTATTCATAAAAAGTATTTTAATTGTTTTGTAAAGCACTTTGAATTGTCGCGTACAGAAAAGTGCTATATAAATAAACTTGCCTTGCCTGCCTTGCCTTGCCTAAGAAAAAGCTTTGGGGTATCTACAGATGACAAAGTACTTAACGTCTAATATATTGCTTTCCTGCAATGTTAAAGGAGAGGTGTCATGCTTTTCCGGTTATTACCCGTCCCCTTGTGTGTTATGAAGGTTTTTATGCATGTAAACGGTGTGCAGAGTCAAAACCCTCAAAGTACACCCTGTAGCGAGAACAACTCTAACACAGAAAATACCTCCCCAAAACGCCTCGTTGGAGATACGTCACTGTCCATTTGATTCTTCCGGGTACGGCATGATGTCATGCGGTACCCGGAACAAATTGGACCAATCCGGAAGAGCTATGGCCACACCCAGCGGCGCTGGCCGCACCCTCTGCCAGCCTAACATTTACTGTTGGAAGCTCTGGTTCAGTTCACAATCGACCCAGTCATGCCAATGCCAAGGACCTGTTTCCTGAAATGTGAGGAGAAATCTGAGCTGTTTGTCCTACCGACGGAAGAACCACGACGAAGTCAGTGGTTGAAATTTCTTTTTAACACTGTTCCTTCAGAGGTTCGAAGAACGTTACTGTGTGCGCGGCATTTCACAGATGAAAGCTTCCAAAACATTGCCCAGTTTGAGGCCGGATATGCACAGCATTTGAAACTGAAGGACGATGCTATTCCTAGTTTGTTTGGACCGTTTGGAGCAGGGGAAGATTCGGGTACACAACCTGTAAGTTTGCATTGTTATTTGTGTATTTATCAAACAAGACTGTTTAAATGTGTAAACTGTGTCGGACTGCTAAGCCATTGACACAGTGCTAACTGTGCTAACTAAGTTGCTAGCGTTTCCATATATCAACTCTAATATCAGCAGATGGCCTTACATACATGTATCTCATAGCAGGAGAATGTCTGCATTCACACACAAAATACTCATAGACAGTATACTCCGGTGATTTACCGTACGGTCAGTACATTATAGTTGGCGTTCCTGGCGTGTATGCTACCAAGCTACCGTTCATAGCGTGTATGCTACATAGCTAAACAACAAGGCTAACTAGAGCTAGACATGCTAGGGAAAACATTGTTTTCATGCCAGCTACAATGAATGACCGAACGTAGCAGACTACCCGTATAAGATTGCAATTGTAAACATGTTCTTGCTAGCCTAGACTAGCTGTTGTTCATAGTAGATTGGCATATTACACTGAACAACTAGCAAACGTAGGTTAGCATATTAGCTGGCAAGCTAACTGTGTTGATTAGATAGATAGATTAGATAGATACACACTCCTACCACAACTACTACGAATAATCTAAAACAACTAAGTTTCTCTAATATTTTGTGATTTGCATTTGATTTCGTCCAGCCAGATCAGGAAACTCCTGGCGTATCTGGCGGACAACACACACACGGGATGACCCACTCTGATGCCTCGTCCTAAAAAGCCCCGGCAGCCGCTTACAAAGCTGCGATAGGCAAGATGCCGAAAACGCCTATAAGGGGAGGAATGGATGATATACAGTGTATATATGTATATTTACGCATGTTCATTTTGTACATTTCTAAAAATAAAGTTTGATGGAAATACTTCGTAGGCCTATCCTTTCTTCCCTGAATTATTTGCTCCTATAACATATCATTCATATATAGCAAACCATGATTTGATTTCTCATCAAACAGTAGTAGTTTATTACAGGTAAAAAATAACTTACTCTTCTATAACAACAGTTGTAGGTACAGTTCGGTTAGGTAGCGTATAAAATATACGGCTGTACCGAGGCCATTATAAGACTGTTGTTCCGCTGAGGGCGAGCCGAAAAAAGCACTGTTAGACATGGGCGGAGCCTCTCTGGTGGTTGACTAATCAGAACAGAGTGGCCGAGCTGACCAATCGGAGCACACTAGGCTCACAGGAGGGGGGGGCAAGAGCTCCAACGAGCCGTTTAGTGGAGAGAGTGAATACTGCTGAATACACATACTTTACAGAGATGCTGTATGCGAAACCAATGTGAGTTTGGAAAATTGCACAGTATAAATCTATTTTAGTATACCTCAACAATGGAATTATGATCAGTGGAAATGGCCATGACACCTCTCCTTTAACTATGTTTAAGCACGTATTTTAACTGATATTATACATATGTATTATACTCTTATAAGATGTATGTAGATAGTATAAGAAATGTGCAGAATATGACAGTTTAATGGTGGAGGTATACACACATATTGATAGATGTCTTGTAATGCACTGTTGAGGAACCTGTGACCCAAGTTTTTCATTCATTGCATAACTACACCGTAGTTATGTATAATATGATATGTCAATAAACCTTAGAAAATCTTGAAATCTTGAAAGGGATGTGCAAAATAGTCATATATACAGTCTTTAATTAACTATTAGTAGAGAATAACGGGTAATGAATATACTTTATAGGGATCCTATTAATATCTACCGTAATTTTCGGACTATAACGCGCACCTGAATATAAGCCGCAGCAGCTAAATTGAATGATGTGTACATATATAAGCCGCACTGGACTATAAACCGCAGGTGTTTTAATGTTTAATTACCATATGTAAGGGTTCGTGCACAGAGGGATTGTCGGGAAAGAGATGGCTGTTTGAGGAAGCTCCCATTTATTAACATTTCAACAAACAAGTTGCATATTTGCATAACGTATTCAAGTGCATGAAAACTTCCTTTACACAAACTGTCTCGCTCTCGTAATGTCTGTCTGTCTTGCTCTCGTTTTGTCTCTCGTACCACTCTCGGTTCCACTTTTACTTTTGCGCGCTACCTGTCTCACTCTTTTCCGGCCTCCAGCTTTTCCTGCTGGAGCCCGCCGCTTAAAGGTGGGGGGCGCGGACCGGCCATAGAGCCCATAGAGTTAAAGGTGGTGGACTGTAACCTGTAAAATCCATAGATTTAGGAGGTCCCCTAGTGGTCATTAGCTGTACAAATCCATAGATTAGCCGCACCGTTATATAAGCCGCAGGGTCGAAAAATGGGAAAAAAGGCGCGGCTTATAGTCCGAAAATTACGGTAATAATAAAAATAATAAAATTCAATAACGTGCTTTAACCACTCGGTGTCCCTTTCTATCAGCTGTGCACCGTTATGGTGTAAATACAGCCTATCTACCAATTGGATCAAATATAAAAGTCAGCCGAATTAGTGTTGATACTGCAAGGAGACGTATTGTGTGAAAAGAAATGTAAGATTGTTTAATTGCTGATATATTTATGATCCACGTCAAGTTTTCGGTTTTGGCGGCAGTTCTTCCTGTTTGTCTAGAAGTCTTCTCATCAGGGCTCTATAAATAGCGAACTACGGCAGATATGTAATATTTAATGCAGCCGAACCGTGTATTACAATGCCGTTATGTGATGACTTTCAAAGAGAAAAGCAAGCACACTTGGAATAAAGTATTATTTTATTTTTAAAAATGTTTTCGGATTTCACATCGCATAAACACCATATCCCAGCGTGCATTGCGGCTAAACCATCCAATCACCGAGCTAAAGATCTTGCCTACGTCTGTTTCCGGTATTGTTTATGACGGATGTATTTAGTTATACTGTAGTGCCGAGAGACGGGAGTCGGAGGCGGGGTATCAAAGGTACAAGCTAGACTTTTATTTAGCATCAGAACAACATGTAAACAGCTTCAAGCCCGGGAAGCGAAGACCATGGATGTATAATAAGAACTGGATACAGCGTGGGAGGCGGGGCCTCATTCATTCCTATGAGAGTTGCTCATTCGCGCATGATGATAAAATGGCC
Source organism: Trematomus loennbergii (assembly GCA_012861695.1). NCBI lineage: Eukaryota > Metazoa > Chordata > Actinopteri > Perciformes > Nototheniidae > Trematomus > Trematomus loennbergii. The sequence continues at coordinate 213,478 of JAAOOA010000493.1, read as the reverse complement.
CAACTTTTGAGAGAGCGAAACGTCACAGATTACCCGGCATGCCTGAGAAGTACCCGTATGTGCGCTCATAGCGCATGCGCAACTTTAACCATGCCCCCCAAAATGCTCGTTCACATCAAGCACGTCAATTTGCGTACACGTAACAGCACCGCACGTTCATGACAGCATGGTAATGGTTTGTTATTATGATAGATTTGATATTAACGAGGCGGCAGTTAGCAGCGAGCGGTTAGCTAGTAATTATGCTAATTTACACATCAATCGTTATGTACTTTTATATTACGCTGTAACAGGATCTAGTGATATCCAAGCAACAGAGCTTCATTTAGCATGAAAGAATTATTGCACTGTATATATATATATATATAATATATATATATATATATATACACAGTGCAATAAGCTTCTTAGTGCAATAAGAAGCTACAGGGACGTTAATCTACGTCGGTAATATTAACTTTATTTAATACAACATTTACGGTACAAGATTTAATCATACAGCCCATGTAGATAATATTTTACAAATGATGAATTACAGCAAACATGTGCAATATATTGTTAGAAATTAAAATCAATGTTAAACAGCATAATTCAGTCTAAAACATATCGTCAGTTTAAAGCTGTTTTATTGTGGAAAAACCCGGAAGTTCTCAGGAAATCAATGCCAAGCTTTTATTCTGAAAATCTTTTATCTGGTTTGCATGTGACTAAATGTTGCGTTTTCTGAATGTAAAGTGAAAGTGACTTGGAGTGTTATACACCAAAAACGAACGGACTTTAACACTACATCGATAGACGTTAAGATATTATTACTGCTGAATATTAGATAAAGGAACAGTTGATCATGGAGTGTTTACACATTACGTGAGTAGCTATGACGTCAGAGGGAGCTACCGTAAACGAGAACGGTGTCGTAAAAGTGTTTCTAGGACTTCTAAACTAACGATTACAGCTGTTTATAAGGTATTAAATAGAAAGTCATGACAGAGATAAGGAGGAGAAAATGCTTAAGGAAATAGGCAGAGAATATCAATGTCGAAATCATCTGTGCTCTCGCGATATCGAATGAGAAGGTAACCACATTTGCACAGCGGGAGACGACGGGAGATGGATAAAAACAGCGGACAGGACGCTCGCTCTCTTTTCTACGCTGCAGCCTACCTCCAAGACATCACCGGCTTTGTCTTTCCATTACCATGCTTGTTCTTTAACCATTACTTAATTAAACTACCCATTTGAACCTTTTACAGAGACTCCATTAGTCTCGTTATTTTAAGTTTCTTTCCTGGGAGCGAGAAGATCACGAATTATCAACAACTGGCTGACCCGACATGTGATATCGACACTGGGAGAGGAATAGCTAGTTTCGACGGAGATTTGCGAACCCAAAACACACAAAGGGCCCATACGCGAACGGTAAGGAGAAGCCAGTTATATCAAATTCTTCAATAGCTTATATAGAACCATTTAGATTTGTGTGTTTTGAGGCGAGCAGGACATCCTGAGAACAGCTGTAAATGTAATGTTAAATATCTAAATTTAAACCAAACCACGTGGCGTTGTTTTATACCAAGCAGGGTGAGTCTATTTTCCTTTCTTTGTTCATTAACCAACTGCATGTTTTTTAAACCAACTGCATGATTATAATGTGTGTGTTTTCCAAGCCGGATATATTAATGTGCTTTTAAGCCGGTATTTATATAATCTTTTAAAAAAAAAAAATTAAAAAAAAAAATTAAAAAAAAAAAAAAAAAAAAAAATCCCAGATATTGAAGTTAAGTTCGGATGACATAGGATAATTGTTATCAGGAGCGAAGGTACTATTCAGTGATTAGTGATTCATCTTTGATACATTTAAGGACTATATCCAACTACTTATTATATTGTGTTTGACGACTTATAGATGGACTCTTGTCGTTTTGTATATTCTCAAGACAGATGGTATCTTCTTGACAGAGAAATAGATGGTATCTTTTCTCATTATTAGCAAGTTAAAGATGGAATCTTCTTGTTAAAGAGAGTTGATGGCATCGTCTCGTTTTTAGTCTCAAGATCAGATGGAATCGTCTTGTTTCATTGTCCCAAATAAGTGAGATGGTCTCTTGTTTAATTGGTGATAAGAGTCTGTGGAAGTCTGAAGTATACTCTTTACTCATTACGTGTGCATTACGGAGGGAAATGCGAAATTCGTGCGTTAGATAGACGATATTCTTCTAATAGTGTTTGACTGGCTATTTGGTCGCACAATAGCGTGAGAGTTGCCCAGATGACCATAGGCTAAATAGTTTTTGATGGTCTCTAACTATTTTGTATTAACTTGTTTAAATTGTATAGCATATTGAGAGAGTCGTGCTGTTATACTGCTCTGAAGTTTAGCCTGGAATGAGGTCTCCCCAGTTGAGATCAACACCTCCAGGATTTCAACGCATCAGAAACAGCCATTCTTCTTAAAAAAAACTCTTTGTTCTGCAGGTCAGCATTTGAAATCAGTTGCCATCTTGTTTTGACCTCATGTTGACAAACAATTACATGGCAGTCGCCATTCTGTGAAATGCTAATTCAGAGGACCAGTTGTCTTTTTGAAATCCATTCAGTTTCACTCACATGAGGCTAATTCAATATTCATGACCTCCATAGTGTGTAGAAAAAATCATTCTTCTTGAGTCAAAGTTGGAATTAGATATTCCATTTTGCTGAATCAGGTTATCTATACCGTTGGAGTTTGGTCTTTGAAGAAAAGGATTATTGTATTTTCTAAAAAGCTCAAATCTGATTTTTGAAATATTAGTCCTTGCAAAGGAGTTTTACCTGCTTATGTTTATACTGTGCAATGTGATGGCTGTTTTATGCTTTGTCGATTAATCCTAAAAATTGTGTGTGCTGATGGCTGTTTTATGCTTTGTCCATTAATCCTAAAAATTGTGATTGCAAGTGTATTCGCTGGTTTAAGTTTGACTGTTTAATCATAAAGTGAATTTCTTTCCCATATCAAAGATAGTTTTTAAGAAAATAAGCTTCTTGTTAAAAAGAAGTCCGTTTTTAGAAAATTTAAAAGGGGGAATTAAAAGCTGAAAAATTACAACAGCGCACTCTGCTGGTTGTACAGAATTGTTGCACAAGAAATAGGGATAGAGGGACAAACGTATAAATACAACACCAATTGATTATAATTATGCTAAGGTTTACTTTCAAGTATTATAGATGAACACGTACTTCATCACACATAGATAGAATCACAGGTGGTTCCTGATATTAAGATAAGAAAATAAGTCTTTCAACCTAGACTGTAGAATACCTAAACACCACACAATTGAAGTAAAAACATAGTTTATGACATTAGCATAATTTCATGCACTTTGGAATACACTATACACAGTAAAGCTAGATTTTTACGAGATTTCTATTTGCATATTTCAAAGCCAAGCCACTGTAGAAAAAAAAATGTTACTTTATTAAAAAAAAAAAAAAAAAAAAAAAAAGTGGAAGTTGAGTTCGAATGACATAGGATATTTGCTATCAGGAGCGAAGGTACTATTCAGAAGATTAGTGATTCATCTTTGATACATTTAATAACTATATCCAACTACTTAAGCAATATGTCGCCAAAATACACTAAGTTAGGAGCACCCGCAGAGCCAGGGTCAACTGCAGACATCAAGGCAAAGGTACATGTCAGATCAGATGCCACAACACATGCATCAGACAGACAAAATATCTGGAAACAGATACAGGAATTGTTTGATCAATGGCAGACGAGAGGATTGATTCCAGCAGATGATCAACCTGGCCCAACAAAAGCCCATAGAAGAGCAGTACTCGACTATGAACAGGAACAATGCCTACAACAGCTAAATGTATGGAGGGAAGCTGAACAAAGGTTTATAAGAGTTACAAGTCTAATACTCCATCTGGAATATGCCAGCCTATTGACAGACAGCATAAATGTGGTCCAAGTAGCAGACCTACCAGTGAGGGAAGACATAGCAGAAAAAACTAAAGACGCTCAAGTTATCCAAACTCCAAAGCTGTATCTAAGCCCGGCCGAAGTCCCTCCTCCCTTCCCAAGTGTTGGATTTATAGAAGTATTGCAGTTCAATGGAGGCTCCACGGACAAAAGTGTCCAAGAATTGGAGTATGAAGTAAGAGTGCTAACCAGTAAATCCAAACAGCTGATGGAAGAGAAAAGACGATTAGAAGAAATCACAGAAGAAAGACGACGAGAAAGAGAAACACAAAACACAGAGCGGGAAGCGCTACAGATAAGACTTTTGAAGATACAGGTAGCTGAGAAAGACATTGAGGCTTGTAGGAAGAAGACAAGGAGAAGGGAGGAGAAGCTTTCAGAGATAGCCATAGAACCAGAGAAGGCAGGGCGAACACCTCTAACAGTTCAAACTCAGGAAGAACCAGAGAATCAAATGCAGAACCAACAAAGCGGAGGAGGAAGTTTCAGAGGAAGACGTTTCCAGAATGGTGGCTGCTACACATGTGGTCAGACGTCACATTGGTCCAATGAATGTCCCACACAACTCCAGCAACAGCAAGCACCTGTGTATCTTCCTACCCAAGTACAGCCACAAGCACCACAGTATCTTCAACAGCAAACACCTGCATATCTGCCTACCCAAGTACAGCCGCAAGCACAGGTATACCCTCCCATACAACGAAGGGGCAGAGGAGGAGGACGTTTTCAATCAACAGCAAGAGGTGCCCAAAGTGAAGGATGCTTCAAATGTGGTCAGCTGACACATTGGTCCAGAGAGTGTCCGCAGAACATTGCACCAAACAACGGCCCTCCACACAGTTACCCCAGGGGAGGTTTCCATGACTATAACAGAGGCAGGGGGTCTCAGGGATGGCAAAGAGGAATAGTATTTCCAAACATGAATGTGTTGAATGTTATTTAACAATAGTGAGTAGCATATTGCATTTAAATATAAATCATCCACAGATCAGATAAGAAGATTAAAACATAGTAGAACATTTAGCAGACTATTTTTGTAATTATGAGAAGGAAAGAGATTACGAGTGATGTTGTTCCCCCACACAGAAAACTATTGTGCCCACACAGCTAGAGAGGTCAAGAAAATGGGTTTACGCCCAAAATATGAAGATGAAAGCCTAGTCCTCGTCCAAGAAGGAGGGTCCTTACCAAGTCCTCCTGTTTAAATCGACTGCAGTTCAAGGGGCAGTTCAGGCTACACCTGATGTGCAGCTGCTGAGACCTGAAAACAGAAACTCGATTCTGCTGTGGTGAAGTCTGGCTACAAAGGGAGGTGTTTCAATAAGATCGCTTGTCTCAAACCAGTGAAGAAGTCAACAAGAACCCAGCAGAACTAGAGAGTGACTGTTAGCGGGAGAACAGTGACAGAGTGACAGAAACTGGCACAACATTTACCAGCCAGTACATAGATAGACCCCGTCAGAAGACCGGGGCTGTGTTCAAAGGGGAACTTCATTTATTAAGTTGAGGTATATATGGAGTCAGATTACATTCTCTCATAAACACATTTTTATAATAGGTCTGAAGTTTCTGATTTAAGGCATGAGCTGCCAACTAAATAACATAACACTGAGCTTGGATGGTTTTTACAACAGTTTCAAGAATCAGTCTTCATTTATTTATGTTCAAGTGAATTTGCTGATTTATAAAGTAGTGCATAAGGCAATATCTATTTTTAAGTGAGGGACATCAGCCCTTCATGTTCTTCTGCGTGCAACCCTCTGTGAGAGTAGTTCGTATTTCCCTCTAGTTTAAAGAATTATTATTTTGTCATGATTTGTTTGTTTAACAGTGTCAGCCAATCTCTAATACTAGAGCTATTAAGACGTATTAGCAACAGCAGTGTGGTTTTTTCGCAGTAACACTGATACATAGTACCATGACAAAAGCCATTATTGAACTAACAAGAAGTAAAAACTATATTTTTGTACTAATGACAGATTTTTAGTCAATGTGCATTTATACCATTGGAAGACGATACATCACACAACATCTTTGTACGCCTTGTGGGTACACAGAGGATTTATGTGTTTGCTACGACGTTATGGGTTTTTCCATGTCCTATTCATAATAGAGTAATCATTGCGATATTAATTGAGCATTTTATGCTCAAAGGAGGGAAGGTCATGATTAGTCAGATAATGGATTAATAACATGTTGTCAACAATAGCTCGCATAACAACAAAAGGTATACCAAAGCTTGGGCCTCCTCCAAGGAGTGGGGTGGTCCAGTTTTAGATATTAGACAAATAGAAGTGGATGAATATGTCAGAGCTCTGAGTAATATTTTCCAAGTTTTTGTCTACACAGGCTAGGAAAGACTGCACAGATACCAGACGAGACATCAGAAGAGACTCCTGTTCGGCCAGGTGATTGGGTGAGGGTGAAAGTTCCCAAAACACAGTGGGCTGATCCCCGGTGGTCGGAACCGTGACAAGTTGTAAGAACTTCACACGCGCTCCGGTTTAAAGGTAAAGAAAAAGGAGCAAATTGACACCACCTCACACATTGTCACCCTTCACTGGCAACTTCCAGAAAAGTTATTGGAAGCTAGGACTGATTTGGCAGAGCTGGAACAAAACAATAAATATAAATACGATTAAAGATAGCAACAGCTCATAAGACGAATTGTCTTTAGATTTTTATAGATTGTACACTAAAGTGAAAACCTATTTTGTTTTTTCACCTGAAAGAGTCCAACATTTTGTTTCTATTTTTCGTATACGTTATTTTTGTACTCATTTACATTTTATAACTGACACAACCATGGATAAAATGTCAAGAACAAAGCCAAAGCAATTGTGGGGTCCCCTAAGGATAAGAGTCAGAATAGCATTGTTGATTGTGCTCATTACACTTGGCACCTTTCTGGTTGGATGGGGAGTACAATATCATGAAAGACATGGATCCATTAGTTCACTCGTAGAAAATGCCCACATCACTAACAAAACACCAGCTGTGTTTCAGAGACTTTCACTTATCCCCAGAGCCAAAAGATCAGTTGAGCAACAAGAGGAGGAGTTAGAAATACTCGTTCCCAAAGAAGAGGAGGTTACAATCAAGATGATTCACCCCCCTATATGCAGTTCTTGTACCAAATGATGAGATGGGTTTAAGTGATCGGAATATGTAAGTGATGGGAATTTACAATTTAGGGGAATCTCCAAATACACTGGATTCATGTTTTAGTCTGTACCAGAAACACCCCCGTTAAGACTATGGACAACCGACTGGTGACCTGAGCACAATTATTGAAAAGTTATTACAGTAGAAACAGGGTACTAACCCACGAGGACAACTGTATGTACAAACTCTATGAACAAAATTCCCCAACAGATTGTGGCGACTGTGCACAGATGTATCCAGTCACAAAAGTTACTATTGCTCTAAGTAATAGTGAGATTTAAAATATTGGAGAATATATGGGGACGTCCTTTTATAGTGTGTGAAACATGTGGTGTTTGAAACATGTAACTATTTCAATTTATAGAAGAAAATGGTTTCCTGAAAGAGTTATTTGGAGTAGATGTGTTACAGTGGGAGAAAAAACAATGTTTAGAGATATAGTACATTTATTAGTAGACATTAATTGTGTTTAGATGGCATTTAACATTTAAAACAGATAGTATGATTAGAAGATAGAGTGGAGAAGGTTGGATTTACTTTACCTCAGTGTGTTAGAATTTCTATAGGTAATGCGTCCCGAGACCTGGACTCTCTCTCTCTCTGCCTGTCAGACTGCTACGACCCCTATCAGACAAAAGACCTCACTATAGGAGACTCCTCCTCCTTCTCCATCGAACAGACAGAACCAGAGCTGAACCAACAACGACAAGACTCCATCCAGAACCTTCTCCACCTGAGGCATCCAGAACCAGAACAGCATGCTGACATAGAGGCATACTCTCATCAGTCGCCACAGGACATGAAGTTCCAAGCTGAGCCACGAGATTTGGCACAAGAGCAGAGTGTGGGACATGAGAGCAGAATACGTCCTCCATACAACAGCGAAGAGACTGTAAAGAAGGAGATGAAATGCAAAGCAGTTGGGCCACTGAAAAGAGTACCAGCGGAAGGATTCAAGAGCTGATGGACTGAGGAGAAGACGGAACCTGAGAAGACAGAACCAGAGGAGTTGGCATGGTCTAACAGAATGTGAGGGGGTCGTGGCTTGAGACAACAAGAGGAGGAGAAAAGGACAACGGGAGTGAGTGAGTTTATACATAAACACACTTATTCACAAACAAACTTGAATTGACTTGATAAATACGTAAAGACAAAAAGATTTATTAGCCATGAATTAATAAATTGGTAAATTAAAATAGTAATAAAGAGGAAACTGTTAAAGTAAAATGAGGAAATAATCCTAAAACACACTGAGGGTACTGTGAGATAAAGGGGTAGACATGATGGAAATATTCACCACACTTTACACTTTAAGCAGTGAGTGTTGGGACTTAGGAGTACAGAGTAGAACATATTTTTCAATCTTTCCATCATGGAAACGAATTATTCCCTAAGAGATTTTATTCATGGGTGAATTTGGTAGAGATCTAATGTGTTACAATATTGATCTACAGCTAAAGGGATAGTTTTAGTGACCACTCTATAAGAACAGACAAATCTGTGTTAGTTGGAAAATGTTAAAGGGAGAGCTAATACCAAGCCAAATATAGTATCCCAATCTAAAGTATTGTTTTCGCCATTGTAGCATAGTTATTACCATAGGAGAACTGTTGAGGTGGAAATAACATTTGTTTGTCCAAGATGTAGAGTTTTAAAGGACACTGGGCAAAGAGCGATTGCAAATTTAATTTTGGAAAAAGCAATATAATTGGGAGTAATACATGCGGGGCCTTGGATCACTCATTGCAATGATGCATATTTTTGACAACCCATATCGTTTAGGGAGAAGGGGTCACTCAACCCACCCAGCAGTTGTTTTAAATCTTACTTGTAGCTTCACAGGGAGCGCACGGCACCAAATTATGAGTTTAAAAGACAAGCGCCACCACCTCCTGATGGTCATCCATTTAATCAGGGATGACCTGAAATTTAGAGATGTTATTTAAAGTAGAAACATATCCGCCATAAGTGAAAATTCCTAAATTGAACTACAAACCATTGATGAAGTAACTTCTGTTTTTAAAATCCTTGATAAAGGAGGGAGTAACTGTTACATGCTCGGACACCCAGGGTTCCACACACTGTTAAAGGGGTTAGCATAGTTCTTTAAGTAGACTAGAATTGAAGATAAATTAGTATAATGAGTTATTGATATTCCACCGGTTTTCACACCATTTAAGGAACTTTATCACTGCATTAGAACAGACCACAGGTAATGAAGTAGGAACCATAAGTGATGAAATTCTCCAATTGTTGTAACTGACCAAAATCTTCTCCCAGAAATGACTGTCTGAAATGCCGTATCCCAGAGTAGATGTTTGATGGTAAGGATAGCATAGGGGGGCCCAGGGGAGTGCTAGATGGAGTTGCATTCCATGTACCTACCCTAACGTACCGATTGATCACCACGGCCTTTTCTAGAGAACATATTACTTTCATACTTTAAAAAGTATGAAAGGGGGGAGGGTACATTTCTCATAAGGGAACAGTTTCAATTGCTAGCAGAACAAGACGACCCAACCCGTACACAGATATAGATGAAAATGATGAGTTTGTTTAAATGATGTTAAATGATAGGGATGTTCAGAGATGAGATTGTTCAATGAATGTCCAGCGAATGTCCAGCTAAGCTGATCTTTTAAATGATGAAATCATGTAAAAAAGTGAACCAGTTGCAATACTAAAATGGAGTGAATCCATTTCAATTTACTGTACACTATTCCAAGAATAGTTTATTTTTATTTACTTTATACCATTCCTACACCAAGTTTTGTGTTTTTTCTTTTTCTTACCACACTATTCTAAAATAGTTTCTCTTATGTTTTATACTGTTATTAGTGATGCGATTTTTAAATTGTATGTTTTTTATGCTTTGTATAACAAGTGCCTTAACAACTGAATGTGGTATGGGAACGGTTTCTGTGAAAGGAGGGAGTAAGAAATGTTCCAATACCACAAGTTGCTGCTATATTGAATGATTAAAACTAGAAGTTATGCACAAGGGAAAACTTTTATGTTTGAAGACCAGCCAAAGTATTTTTTGTATTTGTTGTATTTTTGATGATGGTTATTTAAGCCATTACATTCTGATTGTATGTTTTTTGATATGAGATATGTACTATGCACAGTTCAGATGAAGAACTCATTACTTTCAGTATTGTGTTCACACCTTAAAAGGTGTGAAAGGAGGGATTGTTAGAAATTAAAATTCAATGTTTTATGGCATGATTTAGTCTAAAACATACCGTCAGTTTAAAAGCAGTCAGATGAAGAACTTATTATTTTTAGTATTGTGTTCACACCTTAAATGGTGTGAAAGGAGGGATTGTTAGAAATTAAAATCAATGTTAAACAGCATAATTCAGTCTAAAACATATCGTCAGTTTAAAGCTGTTTTATTGTGGAAAAACCCGGAAGTTCTCAGGAAATCAATGCCAAGCTTTTATTCTGAAAATCTTTTATCTGGTTTGCATGTGACTAAATGTTGCGTTTTCTGAATGTAAAGTGAAAGTGACTTGGAGTGTTATACACCAAAAACGAACGGACTTTAACACTACATCGATAGACGTTAAGATATTATTACTGCTGAATATTAGATAAAGGAACAGTTGATCATGGAGTGTTTACACATTACGTGAGTAGCTATGACGTCAGAGGGAGCTACCGTAAACGAGAACGGTGTCGTAAAAGTGTTTCTAGGACTTCTAAACTAACGATTACAGCTGTTTATAAGGTATTAAATAGAAAGTCATGACAGAGATAATGAGGAGAAAATGCTTAAGGAAGGCAGAGAATATCAATGTCGAAATCATCTGTGCTCTCGCGATACGAATGAGAAGGGAATACCTACATTTGCACAGCGGGAGACGACGGGAGATGGATAAAAAGCAGGACTGAAGACCGCTCGCTCTCTTTTCTACGCTGCAGCCTACCTCCAAGACACACCGGCTTTGTCTTTCCATTCACCATGCTTGTTCTTTAACCACGTTACTTAATTAAACTACCCATTTGAACCTTTTCAGAGACTCCATTAGTCTCGTTATTTTAAGTTTCTTTCCTGGGAGCGAGAAGATCACAAATTATCAACACTATATTGTGATTTTTGTAGAAGCGTCGATAAAAGTATGGATAATACAAAGATAAATGCACCTTGTTTGTGTAAGGTGGCTATTAGTTTATTTGGGTGATTACTGTATCGTGCGAGTGATTTCAGATAACGTCTGCCTACTGCATCCGCGGCCCAGCAGCTGTTACTAGTCTTGCCTATATGCTTATGAAACTGTTTTATCTTTATTATAATAAGGCATTGCATTTTCTTAAGAGGAGTGGCCTACCTGCCCAACTTATGTGTTGTCATATTTATGAGGGAACACTTGATGATGGCTAGAGCAAGTAAAGTTGAATTTTTTTGTGAAGCATGTTAAATATTTTCAATATTTGTTTCACAGCACCGACTGCGCTAACGGAGAGAAGTTGAACGAAGATAACAAAACAGAGGAGGTACATTTCATTATTTTATTAAACACTGAAACAACGGTGCCAACATATTAGTTTGCTTTATACAAGTTTAAGAAATCGGTGAATAAGCTAAATGAGTTGCACCTTGATTTCGACCATGTTTGATTGCAAAGGCCAGGAAGCACTTGTTAGAAACATAAACAGTGACTATATACAAATATCTAGGACTTGATAATACAAACTGTTACTAATTAATACTACTCCTGCAATTGAGGATCCTGGCTCTGAACACTGCAACTTCAATCGTTTTTATTGACTGTTTTCCAAATGTTTGTGCAATTACGGTAGATGTTCCATTGAAGGTGGGGTAGGTAATTTTGGAGAAACCAGCTCGAGATCGCTAGAATTTGAAAATACACAGCCGGAGAAAATCTGCCACTTCCTTACAGAGCCCTCCTCCAACACACACCTACGCGCACATGACCAATGAGGGCACGAGATAAGTTTGTGCACAGATGGAAGGCTGACAGGCAGGTAGGCCATCCAGTTACTTTAGCCGGGCCGACTAAAATGATTGGTTGTGCTTTTTACAGTATTACGGCTTCCACAGATGACATTTTTTTATGGATTTTTTGTCAAAGCACTTAAGATATTCATTGCTATCGGGATGTTAAGAGCATTCCATGGAATATAACAAAAAGTGTATCTCAAGCCGGTTTCTCAAACTTACCTACCCCACCTTTAACTATAGTTTGGAGTAGATGTAATTATTGGCATCAATGAGTAAATATAATTGGGTGTCATTTTAAAGCTCTGTATGATAAAACATATTAGTCCAAAAAAGTATGTAGGTAAATGGAAGTAGCATTAAACCAGTCTGTTTGCTCCATGTGATAACACTATTTATCCTCACTTTTTTAGGTTGCAGCTTATGGGATGGCAATGTAAGCTCTGCACATGTGTGGCTTCAGCGAAAGGGTCACTTCTCAAGCACTATCGATTGAAGTACGGTACCTTTGGAATCTGGGAGAAGATGTGAGTGCCTTGATCAAGGACTTTGAGGTTAGTACTATGGCTGAAATGATTCCTCAAGTAACTTGATTACTAAATATTATCGGGCAGTGGGACAGACATACACGCACTCAGTCAAGCAGACGAACAGACAGACAGCGTGGCACAGAGGTGAGACCGAGGCCGATACAGATGTGATCAGTTACAATTATAGTACCCTTATATGTGTAGCCCAGAAGACGTATACCTTTTTTTTTTAAAGTTATTTGAAAAAAAAAACAATAATTATTAGTTTTTGCATTTCAGAAAATGGGTTCTTTAAACTTAATGCACTAAATGGGTCTAGTTTTGACATAATATTATTGTATGCAATTTAAACAATAACAATGTGGATTTTTCTTGTTTTTCATTTTGAGAGGCCGGTCTTATTTTCTCTCTTCTATATTTACTATTGCTCTTTTAATAAAGCAAAATAATGTATTATCCGATTAATGAATTCATCGTTAGAATACTCTATAGCTGCAGCCCTAGTTAGTACAATAGTTTTCAGGATTTTTAACAGTGTTAGTTTTGAAGTTTTAAATAATGTAATCATGGATGACTGTGAGATGATCAAGAACATACATAGTGAGTGAGCAGTGAGGAATTGCTCTTTGTGTGTCTTGTAACATGCAGGCTGAAAGTAAGCACTAACCAGTTATCTTTTCAATGTCTGCAGGATGCTGCTGATGCACCTGTCAGTGTACAAGAGGAGTTGGCAGAGGAGGTGATGAAGATGTACCTGCTGCAGAACCAAGATGGGTCAGTCGATGAACCTACTGATGTAGGGATTGTGATTGAGGGCATCCCTGTCCTCAGAAGTCTTGGGAATCTTAGCAGAGCCGGCTGCTATCTGTTAGGACTAACCTATGCCTTGGATCTGAGATACCCCAATAATCTCAAATATAGTTTTGAGGTATTCCAAAAATTACTGTTGGAGCTGGATCCTGGCAACCTTTCAACCAAGGTTCAGAGACTGAAAAATTGCCTGCATATGTAGTTGCCGACTACTGTTCAGCAAGATGCTAAAAGGTACGAGTTGAGAGTTCCATTGATTGAATTGCATTTTGGACTGGTATTGTGTCAAAGTGTCACTGTTCTTGGTGCATTTCAGTCATATGTAGAGTTCAGTTCAGCCCGTTGCTCCCATAGCTCAATGGAAATGTTCACATGCTCATTGGCAAAAATATACCTGGTTGAAAGTTAAGCTAGATAAAATGCCTAAAAGTTTTAATGTTAAATAATCAAATTTGAAATTTCCATTGATGCTAAGATTTCTCTGCTGCAATTGGTTGCATTTTACCCGTGTTTAAAAGGACCGCTTAGTTATATGCAGAGCTCAATTCAGCTCATCGTTTTTATAGCTTGGCCATTGTTACCAGGGCTGCCCCTTCTTAGTCGATTAGTTGACTTTATTTGTAGTTTTGGTCGATGAAGATTTCTTTAGTCAATTAGTAATCTTTTAATGTATTTTTTTCATGGTGAATGACTTATTTGTGAGAAACTTATATCTATGAGTGGCCGTTAGGGACATTATTCAGAAATACCGTTCACATACACATGTGAAGCACTTTACTTTACTAACTTTACTTTACTAACGTTACTAACTTTACTAACTTTACTCACTTTACTCACTTTACTAACTTTACTTTACTAACTTTACTTTACTAACGTTACTAACGTTACTAACTTTACTCACTTTACTCACTTTACTAACTTTACTTTACTAACTTTACTTTACTAACTTTACTTTACTAACGTTACTAACGTTACTAACTTTACTAACTTTACTCACTTTATCACTTTACTACTTTACTTTACTAACTTTACTTTACTAACGTTACTAACGTTACTAACGTTACTAACTTTACTAACTTTACTTACTTTACTCACTTTACTTTACTCACTTTACTTTACTCACTTTACTTACTTTACTAACTTTACTTCCGTTTCAACTGAAATCCCTCTCACACAACATACCGAAATCGCATTTCATGTGTATATGATAGAGTTTCATTTGTGTATAAGAGATTGTTTCATATGTGTGAGAGCGTTTCACATGTGTGTATGAGAGATTTTTACATATGTTTGTAAATGATTTTGGTTTCAGTTGTGTGTGAGAGTGCTTCAGAGTGTATGTGAACGGTATTTCTGAATAATGTCCCTAACGGACCCTCCTAGATATCTCTGGTAAACACAAGGATTTAAAGTTGTGTTTTTGTGTGATTCTTTGTGAAGAATATGTTGATTTAATCGATTAGTCATCACATTTTTATGAGTGTTCGTCGACTAAGAATGTATTTTGTCAAGAACAGCCCCTAATTGTTACAAATGTCATTTGAAAACTAAACCAGGTTGAGACTTAAAGGTGGGGTAGGTAATTTAGGAGAAACCAGCTCGAGTGCACTAGAATTTGAAAATACACAGCCGGAGAAAATCTGCCACTTCCTTATAGAGCCCCTCCTCCAACACACACGAACGCGCACATGACCAATGAGGGCACGAGATAAGTTTGTGCACAGATGGAAGGCTGACAGGCAGGTAGGCCATCCAGTTATTTTAGCCGGGCCGGCTAAATGATTGGTGGTACTTTTTACAGTACTACAGCTTCCACAGATGACATTTTTTTATGGATTTTTGTCAAAGCACTTAAGATATTCATTGCTATCGGGATGTTAAGAGCATTCCATGGAATATAACAAAAAGTGTATCTCGAGCCGGTTTCTCAAACTTACCTACCCCACCTTTAATGTCATGTGTTATATTGGTCAAATTTGAACAATAAATGTGTAATTAAAATGTCAATGTGTACATTTGCTTATTGTGTTATGTTTATCATTTTGGTTTTATTAGATGTATTGAGTCAGGTAAAGCACTCCTGGAGTAAAGGGTAAATACAGTTAAATAAGTAAATGTAACACATATTTATATAATTAATAGTCCAGTTTTAATTAAATGTAGTTAAAAACATAGAGAAAATTTCACACATTTGTTTTGTTAAATAATAGTCTCCTTTTCAGTTACATCTACCTAGTATTTAAGTGATATCTACTAAAAAGAAATTGTGGTTTTGACTTAGGGTTACTATTGCATTGACTTAGGATTTTAATGATATTTACTCAATTGTATATGTTATGGTACTAAATGTAGTTATTTAGACCTACTTGATTTTTTTACTTGCATTTACTCAATTCATAAGGTACATTTAAATGATTTCACAGCTTTAAGATTTACTCAATATTTTTAAGTGTAAAAATGTTTCACCAATTAAATTGAGTACATCATCGTTTTTGTTTTTTGAGTGTGGATTATGTTCATCCATCACAAAGTACCCAAATTGTCACATTTTTTAAAATATATTTTCAGTGCTATTCTTTGTATATTCAATGCAGTTATTCGTGTAAACCAGTAGTCTGAGACAGTTTACAGCTTAAAATTGTGTTTTTTTGGTGACATCCGTGTTAAAATTAACAATTGTATTACACTTTTTTATAACAAGATGTTTGTTACATATTTATATGTCCAGTTAAGCATTTTGGTATTTGTGCTTGGTTACAATTCTAAAATGAATCACCTTTCTGCTTGTATGTTGTTCTTGTTTCAGTATCAAGTGTGCTCCGAGGACAGTGAAGGATGCACCACATCCTCTGTAAGCCCTGTTCTCTGGAGCTAGACATCTGCTGCAAGGAAGTGTGGGAAGAAAGAGAAAATTGTGTGTATATGTTGTCTGTGTGCAGATTCATGGGTAAAAAAGATAATTACATTCTCTGTTCTGACCTTAAGTAAATGATCAACTTTGCTGCTTGAGATTGGGATAATCTATTACTTCAGAGCCAATGCGTTTAATTCCCAAATTGCCAGTAGTTGCTCCTTAATGAGCCATTCATAGCATGTGTCGTTACACAGTGTGCATGAGATGTGGTACATGTGTTCTTTATCTGCAAGGAGGACTACATGTATGTATGTTATTAAGTTACTTAACATTGTTAATATGTACAGTATATCCGTCAAGCACATTCAGTGAACTCTAGTACAAGTCTGCCATCTTGTGGACAAAAGGATGTATTGCAACCTAGTCTTAACAACTAATGACAACATTTTAGCTCCAGTCTTTACTTCTCCATTTAATGCCCTTAACACTCAATCATTTTGCCATTGCTCATGTAAGACTTAAAGTCGCAGATGCCACTAAATCTAACTTCTTTTGTTCTCTCACTGTGCAGAATTAACTCAGAAGGGGACAATAATGATGAAGAAGAAGGAGGACAAGGAGAAGTAAAAGGAGAAGAAAAAGAAGTAGAAAAAGGAGAAGAGAAAGATGAAGAAGGAGAAGTAAAAGGAGAAGAGAAAGATGAAAAAGTTGTTGAACAGAAAAGAAAGTACGAGTACAAGCGAAGAAGGACTTGGATGACTCAGACAGTGATGATGATGAAGAGAGAGAGGACTTTCATAGTGGCTCAAAGAAGACGCAGAACAAGTCTGATGATCTCCCAGATGTGTCCCGACTCCGAGTCAGATTTAATGACGAAGGACGAGTTTAAAGTGAAGTATGAGATTTGAGAGGTGACCATACCCCAGCTAACCAAATCTAATAACAAAAGTTCCTAGTTTGAGTTGAGTTAACAAAAGCTACCAACTAATTCACTGTGTATCTTTGGTGAACACGGACCAAAATGTTTCACTATCTTCTGACTTTTCTGATTTAAAGAAACAAAACAAAAAATGAGAACATATTTGCCAGATTATTTTCAAAGATTGCCTGCCAGCTGGATAAGTGTACTGTAATTAAAACATGTACATTAATGACATTCATTTGAATTTTATGTTTCCAAACTACCGAACTTCTCACATCACTGAATTAATAGAGACTTGAAGTATCACTGAAAGCAGAAGTTGAGGCTTTGCATGAACTGACTCTGAAATATTGACCCTGTCATGCACAATCTATATTTACCCTCAGAGGACTACTTATCAGTTGCTCTTAGTCTAATACAAGCATCCTGCATCAAATAGATGTTGATTCAACTTTAGAGCCTGAAGTTTGATTCAGAAGAAAATTGTATTGTGTTATAATAAGTGTTTTATGCACGTATATGACTGAGCATCAGCTAAATATTAGAAACACATCTCGGACAAGGAAATCATACAATACTATTTTATTTTTATTGCAAATAAAAGTATAACATGTTCCTCAAAATGACTCGTATGGTTTATGTCTCACATTTTTTTTAAGTTATTCCAAACACCCATCTTCAATGTTTTTGTGTTACTGCCCAAGACATTGTGGAACGCTCCACTCCACCAGTACAGCTTTGTAACTTCGCCACTTTAAAAACCTTTACATCTTTCACCTCCATTGTGTTCACATTCCAATGATAAACACAACATTATTGAAGCCTTACATTTTGTTCACTGCTACAGCTTCCCTGCAGAGTGCTGTGATGCAGTGCAGTCATACACTTATCTAGAAGAAAATGATCATGCATGATGTAAACAAATTGTTATTTTAAGCTGACATTTACACTTTTTGTCACTGAATAATAGGGATGGGTATCAAAAACCAGTACTAAATTGGTGCAAGTACCTGATTGTTCAGAGTATATTTACAAACTATATTGACAGTGGTTGAATCGGACTGGATGGAAATGAAAGCAGTGCTCTGTCAAAGTACAATACAAACATTTGTTTCACTTATTTTATTTTCCAATGAATAATATTGAAAAAGATCCTCAACATTGATCAAAATAACCGTTATCATTTTGGCCATACATATGGTCATGGAGGCCTGTGGAGCAGTGCACTAGTGCGTTGGTGTTCGGATAAGGGGGGCACAGGTTCAAACCCCACTGCAGTCAGCATGTCGTTGTGTCCCTGAGATACTTCACCCCAAATTGCTCCTGTGGGGATTGCCCACAGTATTGAGTATGTAAGTCGCTTTGGATAAAAGCGTCTAACAAGTAATGTAATGTCATGGTCACACACACCACCTTCAAGACAGAGCCCCCTCCCACACACAACAAATCCCAACTGAACCCCTGGGGATAGATATGTAGCATCGGTATTGATAAATTCCTGATGTATATCAGATGGCTCTGTTCTGCTTTTACTCTCATGACTGGATTAATGTTGACTCTGTTCCAAGCAACAGATTTACTGAAATAGAAGCTGGTCTATTGGTTTTAAATGTTTTTTAAAAGGATGTTTAAAAAGGTAAACAAAGATAAATTGTTTCTTGTTTATGTTCTTGCTTAATACCACATTACCGTGCAATAGGATAAGCCAAAAATAATACCCTGCTTTTGCTAAATTATTACCCAAAAAATGAAACCCTTACATTAGCAAACATAAACTAACTTGATTTATATAATGTCCCTATTTAAAGTCAGCCTTTTCAGATATAACCACTCTAATACAGTATTACCCCATATAAAGATGTACAGAGCTGGTAAAATATGCTATGAGGAAATGTTATAACATATAGGTGCCAATGATTGGTCATGCATCAGGAGTGACACATTTCTGGTGCCCGCCATGGAGAGTACTGAGTAGTGAAAAGATGGACTGAGAAATCAGGCCCGGTTACTCCTTGCTATGGCGAGCTCTCTTGTTGGGCAGGGCACTGTAAAAAATGTTCATGTCTCAAATTTGAAACACAACTTTCAGAAATCCTTGGTGTTTCAATACCCTCGCACATTGTTGCCCTGAGGCAACAAACCAACCCCTGGTTGAGGGGTGTGGAGGGGTCACACATAATATCAGGGACCCCTAAGCTCCTAAACCAACCCGGTATCACGGCAAGACGTGAACATGTGACGATCTACCATGCTGGGAGACGTGAATATGTCACGGTTTCGTCCCTTCAAACGTGACAGTTACACGGTATTGTTAACATGGCCCAACCAGTGGAGAAATACCCGGAAGTGCCTAGCAAATGGTCTACCGCGCCTATTGGTCGGTTTTTATTGTCAAATTAGATGTTTTTAATTTATTTTTTAATCGTCACACTCGATTTGCCGATTTTCTTGTTGCCCTAGCTGGTCGACACCTCTTTTAGCAGAAACAAAGGCTACATTAATGTATTAAATCGATGTTAATCCATGTGTGTGGAGGTGAGGATGTGGAATTAACGGACGTGACGTTGTGCGATTGCGTTGCCAGGCAACGCAATTTACAAACTCTTCAACTACAACCCTAATTATATTTAAAAACATTTTAGACAGCCTCACGAAATACTTTAATGTAAATTAAAATGTAAATGTGAAGGAATGTGTGTAATGTGGTGATTGACATTATTCACCCACGGATCTATGGGTTGGGGGTATTGTTCCGCACGGACATTTTAGTTAACCGGACTCCTGTTGATGTGAAATCCGAAAACATTTAAAAAAAAAAAATAATACTTTATTCCGAGTTTGCTTGCTTTTCTCTTTGGGGTCATCACATAACGCATTGTAATACACGGTTCGGCTGCATTAAATATGACATATCTGCCGTAGTTCTGTATTTATAGAGCCCTGATGAGAAGACTTCTGGACAAACAGGAAGCACTGCCGCCAAAACTGAAAACGTGACGTGGATCATAAATATATCAGCAATTAAACACATCTTACATTTATTTTCACACAATACGTCTCCTTGCAGTATCAATACTAATTCGGCTGACTTTTATATTTGATCCAATTGGTAGATAGGCTGTATTTACACCATAACGGTGCACAGCTGATAGAAAGGCACATCTAGTGGTTAAAGCACGTTATTGAATTTTATTATTTTATTATTTTTCACAAAAATGAAACCATCAATAGCAGAAACAGAATTAACTGTCATTAGTAAACCACCCAAAAAAAAGATCATAAATGGTTTTGTTTTATATATATTTTAAGGATAATAATAGCAATGTAACACTGTCTATGACACTTACTGTATAACACTGATTTGAAAAACATACAGAAAAAACTAATTCACTGCCCTTAATAAAGTATTTAATACATTTCAGGTGTGCTGTTTTGTTTAGATCATTGACATCTGGAGCTCTTTTAATGTCCTTTTTGATTATTGTTACACCAGGTCTTGTCAAAACCTTTATTCCATATTCAATATCCATTACTAAACAAAACAGCAATTCTACTCCACTACAATTCAGAGGTTAACCTGGTATTTTTACTCCACTACATTTATTTTAGTTACTTTGCAGATTCTGATTAATGATGTGAAATATAAACAACCCTTAAATCAGGCTTTAGTTACACCTGAGTAAAATTCAGGGAAAGGTGATTGTCAAGTGCCAACAATCAGGAGAGATATTTGATAGTTGCTGCTTGAGAAGACTAAACATTTATCTGCAGATCCCTATAAAGTATATTCATTACTCGTTATTCTCTACTAATAGTTAATTAAAGACTGTATATAATGGCTATTTTGCATATCCCTTTCAAGATTTCAAGATTTTCTAAGGATCATTGACATATCATATACACAACTAATTCAATAACGTGCTTTAACCACTAGGCGGTGCACACAAGGTACACACAGCCATAATAACTTTGTATTATTAGTGTAGGACACTTGTGTATGTATAACATCTGAAGATGTGTAGTTTTATTCATGTTTTCACATAATTGTACAGGATATTGCTATATTATTTCACATGTTTTACTTATAATATCTGATTTGTAAAACATCACAGAAAAAGGTATATCCGTCATTTAACAGTAAGCTATTGAAATTCTGAATCCATAGATGTGTCTCCCATCACCCAAATCCCCTGACTATTCTCTCAACTCAGTATTTACATTCTTATATTCAAAGAAAATCAGTAATATCTTTAAAAACGACAAGTCCTTTTATATCAGCTGTGCACCGTTATGGTGTATAACGTATTTTTTTTCAACAGTAAGTCCGTTTAACTAAAATGTCCGTGCGGAACAATACCCCCAACCCATAGATCCGTGGGTGAATAATGTCAATCACCACATTACACACACCCCTTCACATTTACATTTTAATTTACATTAAAGTATTTCGTGAGGCCTTCTAAAATGTTTTAAAATATAATTAGGGTTGTAGTTGAAGAGTTTGTAAATTGCGTTGCCTGGCAACGCAATCACACAACGTCACGTCCGTTAATTCCACATCCTCACCTCCACACACATGGATTAACATCGATTTAATACATTAATGTAGCCTTTGTTTCTGCTAAAAGAGGTGTCGACCAGCTAGGGCAACAAGAAAATCGGCGAAATCAAGTGTGATGATTAAAAAATAAATTAAAAACATCTCATTTTGACAATAAAAACCGACCAATAGGCGCGGTAGACCATTTGCTAGGCACTTCCGGGTATTTCTCCACTGGTTGGGCCATGTTAACAATACCGTGTAACTGTCACGTTTGAAGGGACGAAACCGTGACATATTCACGTCTCCCAGCATGGTAGATCGTCACATGTTCACGTCTTGCCATGATACCGGGTTGCCTAAAACACATGGTGAAACATTTTTTTCCTCCCAAAATAAAAAGTCATGCGATAGAGGGTTGGTATCCAAAACCTACAATAAAAAAAGTTTATGTCTCATTTTTCCTCACAACACGGACATCTGGCTAGCGGGCTAAGATACTTTATAAATGATAAAACAATTGCAATTAGTTTCTATTGCCTTTTCATTTGTCTTTTTATTCATAATGTTTTTTTATAGTCATCTTTCTTATGATCTTCTTATAGATGTGGAATATTGCAAGGAGCAAAATTAACTATATATGTATATATATATATATATATATATATATATAAATATATTAGGGCTGTCAAGTTAACGCGTTAATAACGCGTTAATAACGCGTTAATAACGCGTTAACGCAAAAAAAAATTAACCCCACTAATTATTTTAACACGATTAACGCATGTGTATTTTTGTCCTCGGCCGCCCCGTAGTTTCAGAGCGCATCGAGTTTAAAATACCATCTACATGCTGATGCTGACAGCCCCGCTCCTGCCGCCCGCTTGTGGCAGACCACACTTCCACGCTCACCGGCAGGCCCGGACTGGCCATCGGGAGGACCGGGAGGGAGTAGTGTGTATGTGTGGCGCGACTCGCGCGAGCGAGGCACACCTTACGTTGTTGTTGTTAGCATCTGGTGCTAGCTAGCTGCGCTAACGGATATAAGGAGCTGTTTCAATTACATTTCGCCGACAACTGCGCCGAGCACTTGACTTTATGCAGGTAGCCAGACAGTGGGACATTGTACGAAAAGTCAGCGCACTCAGCACGGATAGTGCGCGCAACATGATTGCAGCGTCCAGGCAGCACACGTTCGAGCATATATGCCTTGAGCGGCACATAGCTCCAATGTATGAGGTGTGAACACACACACACACACACACAGTATTATTGTATGAGAGAGGTTCCAGGTTGAATTGAGGCGAATATTTGTAATGTTCAGAGGTTGTTGTGTTTAATATTCATGAGAATATTTGTCATTGTTCAAATGATAATAAACAAACATATAAAGCATATTTGTCCACTCATATGTTGATAAGAGTATTAAAAACTTGAAAAATATCCCTCTAAGGTACATTTGGAACAGATAAAAAATGTGCGATTAATTTGCGATTAATCGCGATTAACTATGGACAATCATGCGATTAATTGCGATTAAATATTTTAATCGACTGACAGCCCTAAAATATATATAATCTACATGGGTTTAATGTAGTCACTGAAATGTCGTGAGGCAAAAAAAGCCCCTCCCTTGCCCCCTTTTTCTCTCCTATCAACTTCTAAACATAATACAATAACAATGATTAATTATTTAATAATATAATCAAATTCTTACACCTATATGGTAACTATTCTATTAACAGAAAGTAAATAGCATAACACAATTCATTAATATTGTCTCATAATCTGAAGTTTAGAGTGTAGGAAATTCCACACTTAATCATCTTCTGGTAAGAAACAAACAAATCTACAAGTTTAAACCAAAGTTGTGTTATTTAATGAAGAGTAAAAGCTTTTAACAGAATTAATCTATTTCCAGCTGGAAGGACAGACCTATCTCTTTACTTCCCCAATTTTAAAAAATATTAGAAAAAGTATTCAACAACAGACCGGACGCATTCATAGAAAAGCACAAATTAATCACAGACAGTCAATACGGATTCAGATCAAACAGATCAACATCACTGGCAATTATGGAATCAATTGAGGATATCACAGATGCCCTTGAACACAACAAATATGCAGTAGGGATTTTTATAGATATTAAAAAAGCTTTTGACACAATCAACCATGACATCCTAGTATATCAATTAGAAAGGTATGGTATCACAGGTATAGTTTTAGATTGGATTAAAAGCTATTTAAGCAATAGACAGCAGTATGTGAAGATGGGAAATGACTGTTCTTCATGTTTGGACATTGCTTGTGGTGTCCCCCAGGGGTCAGTGTTGGGTCCTAAATTGTTTATACTGGACATCAATGACATCTGTAGAGTATCCAATGTACTGAGGCTAGTTTTGTTTGCTGATGATACAAATTAAAAACATGGTTTGACGAAAAAAACTATCATTAAACTTGAGTAAAACAAAAGTAATGCTGTTCGGTAAACATATAACAAAAACACAAATGCAAATAAAAATAGATGGGGTTGAAATTGAAAGAGTCCATGAAATTAAATGTATTGGGTAATAATAGATGACACAATAAGTTGGAAATGACACATAAAACATATACAATCAAAGCTGTCAAGAAGCATTTCCATACTAAACAAAGTCAAACAAGTTCTAGATCAGAAGTCACTTCGCATTCTCTACTGTTCACTAGTCTTACCATATCTGACTTACTGTGCTGAAAGCTGAGGCAATAACTACAAAAGTTCTATACATGCAGTATCTATTCTACAAAAAAAGCCATACGAATCATTCACAATGCCAAATACCTTGATCACACTAACGAATTATTCCTGCAGTCAAAATTGTTAAAATGTACAGACCTGGTAGAATTCCAAACGGCACAAATCATGTTTAAGGCAAATAATAACGTTTTACCAGGAAACATCCAAACAGTATTCACTCAACGAGTGGGGGGATATAGTTCAAGGAGACAATTTCAATTTGAAATTCATAGGGTCCGTACAACCAGAAGAATTTTTTGTATCTCAGCCTGTGGAGTGAAACTATGGAACAGTGTGAATGTGGAGCTAAAGCGATGTCCAGACATTAACCAGTTCAAGAGGAAATACAGATACATTATTTTCTCGAGGTACAGGGATGGGGAAGGTGTTTGACTATGTGTATCTGTATATGTATATATGTGTGAGTATGTAGGTGTGTATATGTATATGTGCATATATGTATATATGTGTATGTGTATATATGTCAATCAACAGGTAAAGAAGATTCATAATAATAATAACAATAATAATTAATAATAATGACAATTATTGCAGATTATAGATTATAAATAAATCATTTAGGGACAAGGGGGTGAGATTAAATAAGTTATAATTCTTCTCACTCCTTTTCGAACACTAGATGTGGCACTGTTTATGTTGCTAATGCTGTTGTTGTTGTTGTAAATGTCATTTTTTGTTTTGATTTCTCTTACATTACTATGCACTGCAACATTTGTTTTGTTTTGTAATTATTTATTTTACTTGTTCGAAATAAAATGTATCAATCAATTAAGACCTCTGTAATCAATAAAAGGGCGTATTATCCTTTTTGTCCACAAAAAAACACCCTGCCCAGCAAGAGAGTCAGATATGAACCTCTCCATGGCCTCTTTTTCTGGCCTTGAAAGATTGTACAGCTTGCTAGAAGGGAAGTCTATCTAGCAAATCTATGGAACAGTCATAGGGCCTGACGTGTGTGGTAGTAAAGATAATGTGCGGTCCTTGCTAAAAACCTCCTGGAGGTTGTGATATTCAGAGTTTACGGAGGTGAGATCAATTGTTTGGATAGTGACTGTGGCACGAACTGCAGAGTACAAACAATGTGAGTGACAGAATAAATGTCATTAACATGGATGAGTTAAGCCAGTCTATGGGAGAGTTGTGAAGTTTTAACCAAGGAAAACCTAAGATGAGTGGTGACATGGGTTAGGGGATAACGTACAGGGAGAACATCTTGTGATGGTTACCAGAGAGCTTGAGGGAGACTGGAGCAGTACGGTGAATGACCTGGGCTAAGAGTCTCCCGTCTAAAGCAAGCCTAGAGGCTCAGAGGGGAGGCTAGACTGTCAATACAATTATCAATTGTCTTTTTTTCATCTTAATTAGTGTGTTCATTTTTGCCAGGAAAAAAATGTTTACGAGGATGAGACCCGCAAAGGACCTGTGGTATGTCATGTGATGTGTAATGTGACATTCAATGTTTAAATAAGTATATAAATAAGTATATGTTCATTACAGTTTATATTGGTTCAGGTTTATCATTCTCTGTTTTTTATAACTTGCACTGTTGAAGATGTAAAAGCCAGCATGGTCACATGAGGTGCATTGAAGCAGGAAACCACAGAGTCCGTGCTCAAAAGGAAGGACACTTTTCAATCAAGAATGATCCATATAAATGTCGCTTGAGTGAGTTACAAATGAGTTATCTCTTGCCACTGCTTTCTGTTAATGAAGATAGCAACTGCTAGGTTACACCTATTTAATGTAGTAATCGTCTGTAAAATCCAACCTTAATAGAGCCTAGTAACCGTTTGCAAAGGCCAAACTTAAAAAACACTTAAAACAACCAGAAAACTTAAGGCATCCAAAACCTACAATAAAATAAATAAATAAATAAAAGTTTATCATTAAAATGTATTTTATGAAGTTATAGTTTTTGCTCAGTTTTGCATTTTAAGATGTTCAACATCAGACAGAACACTTTCTGTTACACGGATAGAACAAATAATATGTTTGTTCTTCTCATTCACAGAAAGTAGATTAGATTAAAATATTTTCTGTGTCTTTATTGCAGGATATGAGACAGCATTTGTTTCCAACAAGCCACATTTACACGTAATAAATGTCTCCATAAAGTGAAACCTTTGATAAGGTTACTAACATGTCGTGACAATAAAATGTGCTCTGAAAACAGACCCCTCCTCTATGCATTTCTTGTAAATCAGCTGCTTTAACTGAACAAGGAAAAAGAAAGGAAACACGATGAACACTGATTGGTTTAGATGCTGTCACTCACTGCAGGAGAAGGTTTAATTGGCCACTGCATTGAGTGTCTAAGGGGCGGAACTCTTTAAAATGTGAACCCATACAACAGCGCAGCAAAGAAGTTCAACTTTCTTGCTGAGTTTCAAAGTTGCAGGTGCATCATACGGTAAGGCATATATTTCAAATGAATGTTTAATAACATTACTTGTTTCTGACTGTTAGAGTTGCAACCGTTTACTATCCAGTTAATATGTGACTTTTGCTCACTCCTTGCATGTTTATCTTTTGTGCTTTGACTTTTAGTTTTTTTATGTAACCTATTAAGAATCTTGAGTTCACAATGGCTATTCTAGGGTTTTAGGACAGTTCTTAAGCTTTCATTGTAGACTTCACAGTTTATTAGAAAACACATATTTTTATGTAAAGTTTGGATATTGCAATTGTGTTATTATCAAACTCATTGTTTCTGTAAGTTTGATTAAACAGGATGTCTTTTTAAATGCTCAGGTCACCAAATGAAAATAGTGAGATGACATTCTGTTTATTTTTATTTTTCAAGGAGAGCTATGGGGATCCATTTGGTAAAGAACACATAGATACATTAAAAAAATTGCTGCAAACCAATGTCCCCGCAGCAACTGCACAGATCAAGGCTTATTTGGAAGAGCAGGATAACATTCCACTAAACATCGCCATCACAGGAAAGGGTGGCTCTGGTAAATCCACCTTTGTTAATGCCTTTAGAGGCTTAGACAAGAAGGATAAGAGTGATGCAGCAGCCCCTACTGGTTGTGTAGAAACCACCACGGAGGTCAAATCATACCCCCATCCAAACTTTCCCAATGTTACACTGTGGGATCTTCCTGGTATTGGCACCATCAAATTTCCAGCTGCCGAGTACCTGAAGCATGTTGGCTTTGAAAGATTTGACTTCTTCATCATCATCTCAGCTGATCGCTTCACAGAAAATGATGTGACACTTGCTCTGGAGATCCAGAAGATGAAGAAGAAGTTCTACTTTGTTCGCTCAAAGATTGATGACACCATGCGGGCAGAGGAACAAACTCAGAGCGAGTTCAACGCAGAAAAGACTCTTTCAATCATAAGAGAAAACTGCGTTGATGGTAAGTTTGGAGAAAGGACACATGCCTAAAACCTAAAATCTTTGGCAACAAGGGTCACAAGTAGACACTGTTTAATTTTAAAACAACAACAATTTTACTTTACAGGAGCTTACAAGGTTTATAAAAGTTTATAAAATGAGTTGTTTGAATACTGCATTAATGGTTTGTTCATGTGACCGATCATCCTCTCAGATTTTAAACAAACAACCCATTGTTTTGTCTGTCCTGCTGATGGTTGCTGGGAATTTTTCTAACTTGGTTTCAATTTCATCATCTTGAATTAACTTTGCTGTTCTGTGTGTGTGACACAGGTCTTCTACAACTCAAGATTGAGTCTCCACAAGTCTTCCTGGTGTCCAGCTTTCATCTCCACCTGTATGACTTCCACCTGTTAACAAAGACCCTGGAGAAGAGCTTCCTGCACACAAGAGAGATGCTCTGCTTTAGCCATGCCCAATGTTGATTTGGAGATCATCCGCAAGAAGAAAGAAGCTCTCAAGGCAAAAATAAAGTACCTTGCTTCTTTATCTGCACTCACAGCAGCTGTACCAGCTCCTGGGCTCTCTGTTGCTGTTGATTTAGCCATTCTGGTTAAAGCCACCAATAAGTACAAACATACTTTTGGTCTTGATAGCAAGTCAATGGAAAATCTTGCTCTTAAATCAGGTGTGCCTTTGACTGATCTCAGAGCAGTGACGACCTCAAACCTGTCTGTAGATGTAATAAACAAAAAGGTCATTATTAAACTGCTGCTAGTGTCTGGGTGTCAAGTTGCTTCAATGACAGCAGAGGAAGTGTCCAGATTTATTCCATTAATAGGAATACCAGCAGCAGCGGCCTTCTCTTTTACCTGCACCTACAAAGCTCTCGAGGATTTCCTCAACATGCTCGCTGAGGATGCTGAGAGGGTATTCATGAAGGCCCTGGGTTCAAACAGCTCTGGTTGATATTTTAAAGTGAACGGCAATGGCACTTAATGTCACATATAAAACTGCATTCTACTCAAGACATTTGTGTTAATTGTGTGAGGGGATTGCATTGCATTGTATTTTTTTTAAATCAAGCAAATAATAATCTTGTATCCTAGCTGAACAATAACATATAAGTTTTGTAGTTGATCATTCCATCCAATGGTCTCGTTGTAGGTTGTGTTTAACTGATATTAATGCATATGTAGTGACAAATCTTATATAGCTTGAAAGCACATTAAAACATGCCCTGGTATCCTTTCAATAAAAAACATTTACTTTTTGTATACGACTGTATAATGCAAAACACTGTAGAGTTACTTTTGTGATTTAAAAAAAAACTCTTTCTTAAAGGGGACCTATCATGCTAAATGCACTTTTGTATGTCTTTTATACATGAATATGTGTCCCCGGTGTTCCAGGGAACTCACCAAGTGTCAGAAAAACAACCCTCTCTATTTTCCTCCATACCCAAATCTCTAAAAAAGGGGCTGCAACGGATCTGATAAAAACTGATCCAGATTTGAACACTGTCCTGACGTCAGGAAAGTGGCTCTACGGCTATTGGGCCAACTCCACCAATCAGGAGGAGACAACACGGCCATTGCCGTTCGAAAGCGCTGGAGACGCTGTAGTACATATGCCAGGCCTGTAGGTGGTGCTGTTCTCACAGAATCAGCCCTTGCAGAGCAGAGCTAAAAATGTTGTAGGCTGCGTTTCACTTCGGTTAAATGGATTCCTTGCGTCCCTCACTTGCGTCGTTTCCCTGCGACTAGTCCCTCCCACCAGGGAAGCATGGAGAGACGCAAGGAAACCACGAGAAGCAGGGAAATGAGTTTTAAGAGCAATGGGACGTCCTTTCCTCCGGAGCATCACGTGAAGCGACGTCCGTTTGTGATGACGCTGCACAGCTGATCGTCTGACAGCAGCCAGCTCTGTCCCCGTTATTTTCACAAACACCCCCGCCTCTGTTAGTACACATTTACTGACACAAACATTTGTATCATCTGTTGTAGACCCAAATAAATCAAATCAAATAAGAACTCATTCTCAAAAAAGATAAACGCCATTCTTAAAATGTATAAACGAACATTAGTTTGATTAATATTGATTAGAGTGCACAATAGAAATAAAATAATTGAGAGAAGAAAAGAGATATGTTATCTATCAAAACCCAGTTAGATTAACATTCATTGGATTGCACACTTAGTTTGTTTCTGTGGCTATGTAGCAAATTAACATTTTAAATAGTACTTAATGACTGACTGAATGGAAATGACAATAAATTAAAATGTAAAATGAAAAAAGCGATCATGAAAATGTTTCCAATAAATGAATAAAATGATTTTTTGACCACTTTGTTGTTCAGATATATCACATATTTGTAACTAAATGATGCATTAATTGAAATTGAGTTTCATGTGTTTTCTTCACTCCGCTGGCAAACTGCTCTCATGTCAAGAAGCATGCGCTGCATCGTCCAATCAGTGAGCGATACACAGTAGGGGGCGGGGCGAGTGTCTGAGGATTTCATCGAAGGATGGTCTGGTGGTTCCTCGATTATAGCTCCTCCATTATCGCTCCTCGCTCCTCAGTCCTCGGTCCTCCGGCAAAAATAAGGCCATTGGGACGCTACTCAAGATGGCGCAGACAAATCAACTTCCGGTGAGACCGAGACCGAGGAGCGAGGAAATGAAAAATAAGAGAAGTGAAACGCAGCCAAATTGAGCAAAATGAGGCATGGCTAAAATGCATGATCTGTTTGGTATTTTGAAAAAAAAAAGTATAAATATGCCTTATATAGGTATGGTCCTACACTATATTATTCAAATATAGCATGATAGGTCCACTTTAAGTAAAAACTTGGAAATGTATCGTACACTTTGTCTTTCATGATTGTAGGTATTAAAAGTCTCTGCATTCTAGATTTACTAATAGTTATCATTATGAGCCTCTGTACCATGAAATGTTAGTTACACAAGTTAAAGACAGGATATTAGACACATAAAGTTTTTAGATTTTTATTTCAAACAATCTTAACCAACAATGATGAATTATATTGTTGCAGCCTGTACAGTACATGATTGAGATGAATCACTACCCCTCAGTGATGACATGATTAACTACAACACATCCTCAAATAATATCAGTAACATTTCTTTTTTTATCTGAAAAACCATCAGAATATTGCTTGTTTTCTTGTCCAATGACTTAAGCCATGTCTCTATTGATCATCGTTTGACCATGATATCTTGTTTCAACAGTTATTTTATCACTTTATCACTTTACTTTTGTATAATTATTTGTATTCTATTTGATCTTTATTCTTTACCTTGTGTGAATCCTGATTTTCACTCTGACCTGGTTGCTGCTGTAAACGCCTGCATTTCCCAACAGGGATTAATAAAGTTCCATTTTATCTTATCTTATTATCAAAAGTGTTGTGGATTAATTCCTGTCAATGGAAGACAACAATTACTAATAGTTGTAGCACTATTGTTGTCGCAAAACACAGAATCCAAATTTTGAGCATGAAACATAAATGGTCTGCTAAACAATGTCATTTACCTCCGATCCCTGAAGTTTAGGTTTGTGGACACACCTGTCATCACCTGATATTCAATACGATACGACAGTGGCGTCGCCTGGCCTGGGCATCCGGGGCTTTAGCCCCGAATGTTTTTTCTGTAGCCCCGGACAATTCTCCCTCAATAATATAATACATTAACCGTGCTTTACGTGAACCTCATCATGACACAAGAGAGGACGGCAGCACTGTAATTTCCCGTGTTCAGTGAATGCAACAGAGGCATGACACCAGACCAATCAGAGAGTTGCATGGAAATAAACGTGTGTCATTCAAGCTCGGCTCTGTGTGTGTGTGGCAATAGCGCATGTGAGAGAGAGAGAGAGAGGGGGAGAGAGGGAGAGAGGGGAGGGAGAGACCGGTGTCAGCATGGACCGTGTTGTTAGCATCTGGTTAGCTAGCTGCACTAACGGACATAAGGAGCTGTTTGTTCCACAAGAAGCTGGAGGAGAGTCCTCTCCTCTCAGACTGAGAGACTCAGGTGAGCGAAAGGACTCTCTGAGTGTTTAGATAGTTAACTTTAGTCTAAGTTATCTCAGTGGGTCTCAAACGGTTTGGTCACAAATTATTCAAAAGATTATTTCCGCGGCACACCTTCATATGATCATTATAGTTATTAAAAAAAAGAGAATAAAGGAAAAACAGTTATGAAATACTATATGGCAGTAAAACAAGAATAGAGTTTAAAAGGGGAGTGATTAGTAAAATATCCATAAAGAAAAAGTACATCTGTTTACAGTTCTGCTTCATATGGGTGTTGTTGAGAGAGGTATCCATAGATCTCTTCATTTTGCTCTCAAAGTGCACCAGATTGATGCATTTAACTTCAATATTTAAAAAAAAATCTTCCCGGGGAGCATCCCCCCGGACCCCCCTCGATGAGGTGAGCCCCCCACTCATAAAAAATACCACTTTACCCCTGCCTATATGCCGTGAGCTTATTATCGAGCCTTCATTGTAACAGTCGCGGGTGTACTGTGTGTGTGCGTGTGGGGAGTGTTGCAGTAAAAATGCCACTGTAGTGCCGCCGCCACTGTGGGCTAAGCCCCGAATGTTTTCAGGTCCAGGCGACGCCCCTGCGATACGATATTACTTTATTAGTCAGATCAAGTCTGAAATGTGACTTGCGTCACAGCAGCTCCATGTCCAACACCAACATAGACAAATATCCAGACACAAATACATGAAACACAAACAACAAACATTTAACATAACCGCACAATCAGTGAGAGAAAACATGCTCAAAGAGCCTTCAGCGTGCATTTGGTCTGGGATTTAGCTCTGTATTTACTGTGAGGATTGACTGATGCACAAAGGAGTGCTTTCAAGTAATGTCTTGATCTTTTTCATTCTGCCTTTGCAGTATAGGTTCACTTTATGTATATTAAGCAATGAAGCTCTTAATAATCCTTCTTCAGGAACATACTTGAACAGAACATATAGGTGCCAATGATTGGTCATGCACCGGGAGTGACACATTTCTGGTGCCCGCCATGGAGAGTACTGAGTAGTGAAAAGATGGACTGAGAAATCAGGCCCGGTTACTCCTTGCTTTGGCGAGCTCTCTTGTAATCTTACCTGGGACAACGCGCCTATTGTTAATATGTATCCGTCAAGCACATTCAGTGAATTCTACTGCAAGTATGCCATCTTGTGGACAAAAGGATGTATTGCAACCTAGTCTTAACAACTAATGACAACATTTTAGCTCCAGTCTTTACTTCTCCATTTAATGCCCTTAACACTCAATCATTTTGCCATTGCTCATGTAAGACTTAAAGTCGCAGATGCCACTAAATCTAACTTTTTTTTTCTCTCACTCTGCAGAATTAACTCAAAAGGGGACAATAATGATGAAGAAGGAGGACAAGAAGAAGAAGAAGAAGAAGAAGGAGAAGGAGAAGTAAAAGGAGAAGAGAAAGATGAAAAAGTTGTTGAACAGAAAAAGCAAGTACGAGTACGAGCGAAGAAGGACTTGGATGACTCAGACAGTGATGATGATGAAGAGAGAGAGGACTTGCATAGTGGCTCAAAGAAGACGCAGAACAAGTCTGATGATCTCCCAGATGTGTCCCGACTCCGAGTCAGATTTAATGACTAAGGACGAGTTTAAAGTGAAGTATGAGATTTGAGAGGTGACCATACCCCAGCTAACCAAATCTAATGCAAAAAGGTTCCTAGTTTGAGTTGAGTTAACAAAAGCTTCCAACTATTTCACTGTGTATCTTTGGTGAACACGGACCAAAATGTTTCACTATCTTCTGACTTTTCTGATTTAAAGATAACCAAAACAAACAAAAAGACGAAAACATATTCGCCAGATTATTTTCAAAGATTGCCTGCCAGCTGGATAAGTGTACTGCAGTGGCGAGCCGTGAGCTTTATACCTAGGCCCTCTGACCCCAACCCCTTCCCTCGAAAAAAAGAAAAAAAAAGAGTTATTACGTCACAGCGTATACTTCAGCGGAATATCAAAACAACGGCCCAGGGTGCAAAACGCATCAATGACAGCGACCCTCTACCACACAAAACAACACCTGTGAACCCAATTTGTGTTCTTTGACATTGAAAATGATATTGCATTGTGTTTGTTACTTTCGTTGCAGTTGTATGTCTTAAGTGTAATTTGGCATGCTTTTATTTTGAAGGCGAGTTCACGCTGTTGACAGGAAGTTGTTGTTGCTATGGAAACAAGAAAAGTTTCACAGCGGGCGGAACTTGTCATAAAGTCCGCGAAAATAAAACCCACCCATTTAGAGGGAAGATATGATTGGTCAATTGTACTGTCATTTGACATTACTCTCTCGTTCAGTTACTATAGCGGGCCCTCTGTGAATCGCAGAGAGGGCCAGACGAGCTTCTTTCATGTAACCCTTCACATTCAAACAGAGACTGAACAGGCAGATTCAAAGGATTTATTTCTTTGGAAATGTTATTTTAAATACAATTAAATTAAGTTTTTTTTCTGTAAAACTAATGAAAAATATAACAAAAATAATATTAAAAAAATATATATTTAAAAAAATATGTATTTTTTTAATGTTTTTAAATATTATTTTTTGGAATATCTTAGGCCCTCACAGAGGGCCTAGAGGGCCCTGACGGCTCGCCACTGGTGTACTGTCATTAAAACATGTACATTAATGACATTCATTTGAATTTTATGTTTCCAAACTACCGAACTTCTCACATCACTGAATGAATAGAGACTTGAAGTATCACTGAAAGCAGAAGTTGAGGCTTTACATGAACTGGCTCTGAAATATTGAGCCTGTCATGCACAATCTATATTTACCCTCAGAGGACTACTTATCAGTTCCTCTTAGTCTAATACAGGCATCCTGCATCAAATAGCTGTTGATTCAACTTCAGAGCCTGAAGTTTGATTCAGAAGAAAATTGGATTGTGTTATAATAAGTGTTTTATGCACGTATATGACTGAGCATCAGCTAAATATTAGAAACACATCTCGGACAAGGAAATCATACAATACTATTTTATTTTTATTGCAAATAAAAGTATGACATGTTCCTCAAAATGACTCGTATGGTTTATGAATGTACACACCCATCTCCAATTTTTGTTATTACTGCCGTACAAATTGTGGAACGCTCCACTCCACCACTACGGCTTTTTAACTTCGCCACTTTAAAAAACGTTACATCTTTCACCTCCATTGTGTTCACATTTCAATGATAAAACGCTGCACACCGCCTGTCACCAGTATTGAAGCCTTACATTTTGTTCACTGCTACAGCTTCCCTGCAGAGTGTTGTGATGCAGTGCAGTCAGGGCCGCCCCTCCCTACAGGCCGATCATGCAGGCTGCATGGGGCCTCACATTGCGCAGGGGGCCTCGCGCAGGGGACCTCGGCTTATGAGCTCGGCTTGTGCGCAGTTCTCCGCGCAGTTCTCCGCGCACCCCGCAAAAATGTGTGTGTAGTTGTTGATACATTGCTGACAGAGGGAACTACATTTGAATACAGATTTAAGAAATATCAGTTTTTGAGCATGTAATAAGCATGTTTTATCTTGACTATATTACAACTATATTATAATAAAATAATAGTATTTATATTATTGAATTGATTATGATTGTGATTATTATTATGAGTAGAAGTAGTTTATTTGCATTCATTATATTTGAATCTTTTTGAGGCTAGTATTTTCACTATATTCATTCTGTAGTGCACTATTAAGATCAAAACATATCTTAAGTCTGCTTGAATGATGGATTTCTTGT
This sequence comes from Trematomus loennbergii, assembly GCA_012861695.1. Taxonomy (NCBI): domain Eukaryota; kingdom Metazoa; phylum Chordata; class Actinopteri; order Perciformes; family Nototheniidae; genus Trematomus; species Trematomus loennbergii. The sequence goes on along the minus strand of JAAOOA010000493.1, from coordinate 177,765 downwards.
CTGCATTGGTCCAGGAGATCATCAACCTCCCAAAGATGCCACTACAAAAAACTGCTCTGGAGATGTTGTCATTTCTCCACAAAAGTGAGTTACAGGAACTGTACCCAAATCTCTGGATTGCCCTCCGCATTGCAGTAACTCTTCCTGTTACAGTTGCGTCTGCTGAGAGAAGCTTTTCCAAACTGAAACTTATGAAGACGTACCTCCGGTCGTCAATGGCACAAGAACGCTTAAGTGGCCTGGCTATCATAAGCATCAACGCACAGTTGGCACAGCAGCTGTCATACGATGACCTTGTCCATGACTTTGCATCCAGGAAATGCAGACGTATTCACCTGTAAATGCATACTGAACGACATACATGCACATTTACCATTTACCTCACTGTATACAAAAGTAACTGTTGATAATAGTAATAAACAGGAATTATATTTGCAAAGTACTTGTTTCCAAAAAAAAAATTGTCACTCCTGTCGGTGGGTGGGGGGGGGGCCTCATCTCACAATTTCGCTTGGGGCCCCAAGTTGACCAGGGACGGCCCTGAGTTCAGTCATACACTTATCTAGAAGAAAATGATCGTGCATGATGTAAACAAATTGTTATTATTTTAAGCTGCCATTTACACTTTTTGTCACTGAATAATAGGGATGGGTATCAAAAACCAGTACTAAATTGGTGCAAGTACCTGATTGTTCAGAGTATATTTACAAACCGGTATATTGACAGTGGTTGAATCGGACTGGATGGAAATGAAAGCAGTGCTCTGTCAAAGTACAATACAAACATTTGTTTCACTTATTTTATTTTCCAATGAATAATATTGAAAAAGATCCTCAACATTGATAAAAAAAAACGTTATCATTTTGGCCATACATATGGTCATGGAGGCGTGTGGAGCAGTGCGCTAGTGCGTTGGTGTTCGGATCAGGGGGACACAGGTTCAAACCCCACTGCAGTCAGCATGTCGTTGTGTCCCTGGGCAAGACACTTCACCCCAAATTGCTCCTGTGGGGATTGCCCACAGTATTGAGTATGTAAGTCGCTTTGGATAAAAGCGTCTAACAAGTGATGTAATGTCATGGTCACACACACCACCTTCAAGACAGATCCCCCCCACACAACAAATCCCAACTGAACCCCTGGGGATAGATATGAAGCATCGGTGTTGATAAAAATCAATACAACCCATCTTTACTGAAAAACCTGTAGTACCATCCAAAGTTAGTGTGTGTCATGGTCGATACGTTTAAAAGCATGTGCCAATATATATTTAGCCATGAGCTCATAGGATTTCCCTTTATGAAGGTCTCTCTGTTCTGCTTTTACTCTCATGACTGGATTAATGTTGACTCTGTTCCAAGCAACAGATTTACTGAAATAGAAGCTGGTCTATTGGTTTTAAAGGTTTTTAAGAGGTGTTTACAAGATAACAAAGGGCGTTTAAAAAGGTAAACAAAGATACATTGTTTCTTGTTTATGTTCTTGCTTAATATTGCCTTTTTTCGCCCTTTAGTACCACATTACCGTGCAATAGGATAAGCCAAAAATAATACCATGCTTTTGCTAAATTATTACCCAAAAAATGAAACCCTTACATTAGCAAATATAAAACTAACTTGATTTATATTTAAAGTCAGCCTTTTCAGATATAACCACTCTAATTAGGTGTGAACAATCATCCTCTCAGATCTGAAACTACCTGCCTGTCTTTCTGTCTGACCTTCAAAGGGTTGCTGGGGCTTTTCCTGCTTTTGTTTAAATTGCATGGCCTGCAAATACATGTATTTGTTCTCTTTGTGACACAGTTCTTGAAAAACAAGGTGTTGAATCTCCACAAGTCTTCCTGGTGTCCAGCTTTGATCTCCACCTGTATGATTTCCATCTGTTACAGGAGACCCTGGAGAGAGAGCTTCCTGAACACAAGCTAAACACTCTGCTGTGATATTGTAAAGTGACTGGTAATGGCATGTAATGTCACATAAAACAGTGTACAAAAGAATGTAAATATATTTCCGAAAACAAATCATGAAATAAAGAGACATATCTCTCACATCTTTCACATCTCGGCCTGGTACGGCAGCTGCACCGACCTCGATCGTAAGGCTTTACAGAGGGTGGTGAAAACTGCACAGCACATCACCAGGACGGAGCTGCCATCCATGGAGGACCTTTACTCCCAGCGGCTCAGGAAGAAATCACTACGGATTATCAAAGACCCCCATCACCAGCCACAAACTGTTCTTTCTGTTGCCGTCTGGCAGACGTTACCGCAGCATCCTGGCAAGGACAAGAAGATTCGGAGACAGTTGCTTCCCGCGGGCAGTGAGACTGTTAAAAAATTGAACTGTTGAAACAACTTCAAAACATTCTTCAGCTACTCAATAATATGTATCTAATACCTAATATATATATATCATTCCAATAACTTGTATATAGACTCGATAATCCACATCATCACTTTATTTTATAACTATTTTTCTTTTTGTATTGCTCTTGCTCTTATTGTTATTATGTTATTATGTTGCATTGTTGGAGAAGCCTGTGACATAAGATTTTCAACTACATAATTACTCTGTAGCTATGTCAGATTGACAATAAAGAACCTTGAACCTTGAACCTTGAACATCTGCTATCTCACAGTCTGATAAGCATACTTCTTCTCTTATCTCTTGATATATATTGTCTGTCTCTTTACAAGATTTTGTGTCCTTATGTGACCCGACATTTACTCTACAACGCCCTGCCCAACAAGAGAGCCAGCAGGTGAAATAAACAATCTGAATGCTTTGTTTTGACAAATTAAATTATCCACTTCAGAAACAAACACACCCTCCCCCCATTTCTTGTAAACCAGGTGACTTTACTGAAACCGCAGACAAGGAAACAACACTGATTGGTTTAGATTCTCTGTCGCTCACTGAAGGAATCATTTAATTGGTCACTTCATTCAGTGTCTAGAAGCTGACCTTTTTAAAAGGTGAACCCATAATAGCGAAGAAAATCAAGTTCAACTTTATTTTAGAGAAGCACTGTTCCAAGTGCATCATACGGTAAGACATGTATTTAGTTATTGTGTATACCAATGTATTGTTTATGACTGTTAAAGCTGCACCTGTTGAATGTTCAGCCAATATTTTTGACTTTCCATTGCTTAGTCCTTGCTTTAAATTGTGTGACACTGACATGTTGCATTTTAATAGTCTTTTGTAAAGAGTTAACAATGGCTATTCAAGGGATTGGGACCCAGTATTTAAGTTTACAGAGTAACCTACACATTTTTGGAAAACTGACGTATTCATTCTGCTAATTTTGGGTAATACATTTACAATGTTATGATATTTATTGTATTTGATCTAGGGTTGGATAAGAGTAAACTTGTTGCTTATAAATGCTGCTATCCACCAAATCAATATAGTGAAATGATTTTCTTTGTTTTTTCAAGGAGCTATGGATAATCGCTTTGATAATGAACAACTTAAGCACCTTAAAGAATTGCTGCAAACCAATGTCGCCGCAGCAATTGCAAAGATCAAGGCTTATTTGGAAGAGCAGGATAAAATTCCACTAAACATCGCCATCACAGGAGAGTCTGGCTCTGGTAAATCCACCTTTGTTAACGCCTTTAGAGGCTTAGACAAGAAGGATAAGAGTGATGCAGCAGCCCCTACTGGTAGTGTAGAAACCACCACGGAGGTCAAACCATACCCCCATCCAAACGTTCCCAATGTTACACTGTGGGATCTTCCTGGTATTGGCACGATCAATTTTCTAGCTGCCGAGTACCTGGAGCATGTTGGCTTTGAAAGATTTGACTTCTTCATCATCTCAGCTGATCGCTTCAGAGAAAATGATGTGAAACTTGCTCTGGAGATCCAGAAGATGAAGAAGAAGTTCTACTTTGTTCGCTCAAAAATGTAAGAAGGGTCACAAGTAGACACTGTTTAATTTTAAAACAAAAAAAATGTTACTTTACAGGAGCTTACAAGGTTTATAAAAATGTATAAAATGAGTTGTTTGAATACTGGCCATTAATGGTTTGTTCATGTGACAGATCATCCTCTCAGATTTTAAACAAACAACCAATTGTTTTGTCTGTCCTACTGATAGTTGCTGGGAATTTTTCTAACTTGGTTTCAATGTCATCATCTTGAATTAACTTTTCTGTTCTGTGTGTGTGACACAGGTCTTCTAAAACTCAAGATTGAGTCTCCACAAGTCTTCCTGGTGTCCAGCTTTCATCTCCACCTGTATGACTTCCACCTGTTAACAAAGACCCTGGAGAGAGAACTTCCTGCACACAAGATGTAATATACTGAGTTGAGAGAATAGTCAGGGGTTTTGGGTGATGGGAACACATCTATGGAATCAGAATTGTAGTGGAGAAGAACAAAGTAGTACATGCTGCTGTAACAAAAACATTTCCCAACTTGGGATCAATAAAGTATATCTTATCTTATCTTATCTTATCTTAAGATGATCGATGGCTACTGCCATATTTGCAAAAATGTGCCTCTGAACCTTGACAAGTGCATGTTTCAGGCTTATCAATTAACAACAGGAGGGGTCACAGACATAAGACCAGCTGTTAATTAAAGCTCTTCTGACCTTAGCTGTCATGTGGGTATATTAATGCTGCCCATTCTGGACACAAGCAAATTTCACCCATTTATTAATTATATGTATTAAATTTGATAACACCACTGTGTTTCGTATCCCCTAAACCTCCAGGGGTACACATAGTTTAATACTGGCAACTTCTAATTGTGGGAATACGAAAACGTCTTTTAAAACTACAATTCCCGTAAGACGTGCCATAGAACATGTTGCGAAACACACAATAGCCAGCATGTGTAGTTCTAGGGGGGGGGGGGCTGGGATAGTCTGCCGTGGTTCCATTCCATTTCAAAGAGCTGTTTGACGCTCGGCGTAACCTTGTCGCACTTCCACTCCAACATCCAATCACAGAGCTTGAGGACTAATCACGGGGTTTGTAAAGCAAGGCGGATGTTGTAGTCCCAAACGATAGCTGGGGATTCTGGGTAGTTTAGTGTCTTCGGAAACTCTGTAGTGTCTAAACTCAGAAAAAACTATTTGTTTCTCCGAATCGAAGGTTAAAAACACAAAAGCATTGTACACAATTTAAACCAATCAATATTGTGTAATTAACAAGGATAAACTGATGTTTTTTAGTGGATGAGTAATGCAGATATCACTGTGTAATCATTTGACAGTGAGGGGAATACTTCTAGTTTTATTATGAAAACTTCGAGACCGGAAATACTGTTTTCACCCCGTGAGGGTTGACGCTAACTTCACATGGAAGCTGCCACATATAGACGTTCTCCTGGCGTGACCTCAAATCATCTTCGTAATATCTATCAAACTATAGATCCTACACATCCACTGGACGTAGATTATAAAAGTACTATATACACTTCTCGCTAGAAATCTAATCAAAAAGGATTTTAATGGCCAAACTATTGCACAATTTAGGATTTTCCAGAGCGGGTTATTTGTGAATAAAAGAATCTCCGGAGCGTTTGCAATCAACGGGAGCATGTTGTTTCTTACACGACCACTAGATGTGCTACACTTTAAAACGTGACTCTGGGTCGTAAGAAACTGCTGAACAATCGACCTATATGGTCGTTTTTTGTAGGAGGACAGGCTGATTTTTATGCAAAGTTTGGATATTGTAATTGTGTTATTATCAAACTCATTGTTTCTGTAAGTTTGATTAAACAGGATGTCTTTTTAAATGCTCAGGTCACCAAATGAAACCCATAAATGAAAATAGTGAGATGACATTCTGTTTATTTTTATTTTTCAAGGAGAGCTATGGAGGATCCATTTGGTAAAGAAGACATAAATACATTTAAAAATTGCTGCAAACCAATGTCCCCGCAGCAGTGCAAAGATCAAGGCTTATTTGGAAGAGCAGGATAACATTCACTAAACATCGCCATCACAGGAGAGTCTGGCTCTGGTAAATCCACCTTTGTTAACGCCTTTAGAGGCTTAGACAAGAAGGATAAGAGTGATGCAGCAGCCCCTACTGGTTGTGTAGAAACCACCAGAGGTCAAATCATACCACCATCCAAACTTTCCCAATGTTACACTGTGGGATCTTCCTGGTATTGGCACCACCAATTTTCCAGCTGCCAAGTACCTGAGCATGTTGGCTTTGAAAGATTTGACTTCTTCATCATCATCTCAGCTGATCGCTTCAGAGAAAATGATGTGAAACTTGCTCTGGAGATCCAGAAGATGAAGAAGAAGTTCTACTTTGTTCGCTCAAAGATTGACCATAACATGCGGGATGAAGAAGAAACTCAGAGCGAGTTCAACGCAGAAAAGACTCTTTCAATCATAAGAGAAAACTGCGTTGATGGTAAGTTTGGCGAAATGACACATGCCTAAAACCTAAAATCTTTGGCAACAAGGGTCACAAGTAGACACTGTTTAATTTTAAAACAACAAATTTACTTTACAGGAGCTTACAAGGTTTATAAAAGTTTATAAAATGAGTTGTTTGAATACTGGCCATTAATGGTTTGTTCATGTGACCGATCATCCTCTCAGATTTTAAACAAAACCCATTTTTTGTCTGTCCTGCTGATGGTTGCTGGGAATTTTTCTAACTTGGTTTCAATTTCATCATCTTGAATTAACTTTGCTGTTCTGTGTGTGTGACACAGGTCTTCTAAAACACAAGATTGAGTCTCCACAAGTCTTCCTGGTGTCCAGCTTTCATCTCCACCTGTATGACTTCCACCTGTTAACAAAGACCCTGGAGAGAGAGCTTCCTGCACACAAGAGAGACTCTGCTGTTAGCCATGCCCAATGTTCATTTTGAGATCATCTGCAAGAAGAAAGAAGCTCTCAGGCAAAATAAAGTACCTTGCTTTTTATCTGCACTCACAGCAGCTGTACCAGTCCTGGGTCTCTTTGCTGTTGATATAGCCATTCTGGTTAAAGCCACCAATGAGTACAAAATACTTTTGGTCTTGATAGCAAGTCAATGGAAAATCTTGCTCTTAAATCAGGTGTGCCTTTGACTGATCTCAGAGCAGTGACGACCTCAAAACTGTCTGTAATGTAATAAACAAAGAGCTCATTATGAAACTGCTGGTACTGTCATGGGTTTCAAGCTGCTTCAATGGCAGCAGAGGAAGTGTCCAGATTTATTCCATTAATAGGAATACCAGCAGCAGCGCTCTCTTTTACCTGCACCTACAAAGCTCTCGAGGATTTCCTCAACATGCTCGCTGAGGATGCTCAGAGGGTATTCATGAAGGCCCTGGGTTCAAACAGCTCTGGTTGATATTTTAAAGTGAACGGCAATGGCACTTAATGTCACATATAAACTGCATTCTACTCAAGACATTTTGTAATAATTGTGTGAGGGGATTGCATTGCATTGTATTTTTTTTTAAATCTAGCAAATAATAATCTTGTATCCTAGCTGAACAATAAAATATAAGTTTTGTAGTTGATCATTCCATCCAATGGTCTCGTTGTAGGTTGTGTTTAACTGATATTAAAGCATATGTAGTGACAAATCTTGTATAGCTTGAAAGCACATTAAACATGCCCTGGTATCCTTTCAATACATAAACATTTACTTTTTTGTATATAAGACTGTTTAATGCAAAACACTGTAGAATTACTTTTGTGATTTAAAAAAAAACTCTTTCTTAAATAAAAACTTGGAAATGTATCGTACACTTTGTCTTTCATGATTGTAGGTATTACAAGTTTCTGTATTCTAGAGGTACTAGTAGTTATCATTATGAGCCTCTGTACCATGAAATGTTTGTTACACAAGTTAAAGACAGGATATTAGACACATAATGTTTTTTGATTTCTATTTCAAACAATCTTAACCAACAATGATGAATTATATTGTTGCAGCCTGTACAGTACATGATTGTGATGATCACTACCCCTCAGTGATGACAGTGATTAACTACAACACATCCTCAAATAATATCAGTAACATTTCTTTTTTTAATCAGACCATCAGAATATGGCTTTTTTTCTTGTCCAATGACTTAAGCATGTCTCTATTGATCAACGTTTGACCATGATATCTTGTTTCAACAGTTATTTTATCACTTTATCGCTTTACTTTGTATAATTATTTGTATTCTATTTGATCTTTATTCTTTACCTTGTGTGAATCCTGATTTTCACTCTGACCCGGTTGCTGCTGTAAACGCCTGCATTTCCCAACAGGGATTAATAAAGTTCCATTTTATCTTATCTTATCTTATTATCAAAAGTGTTGTGGATTAATTCCTGTCAATGGAAGACAACAATTACTAATAGTTGTAGCACTATTGTTGTCGCAAAACACAGAATCCAAATTTGGAGCATGAAACATAAATGGTCTGCTAAACAATGTCATTTACCTCCGATCCCTGAAGTTTAGGTTTGTGGACACACCTGTCCTCACCTGATATTCAACACGATACGATACGATATTACTTTATTAGTCAGATCAAGTCTGAAATGTGACTTGCGTCACAGCAGCTCCATGTCCAACACCAACATAGACATCCAGACACAAATACATGAAACACAAACAACAAACATTTAACATAACCGCACAATCAGTGAGAGAAAACATGCTCAAAGAGCCTTCAGCGTGCATTTGGTCTGGGATTTAGCTCTGTATTTACTGTGAGGATTGACTGATGCACAAAGGAGTGCTTTCAAGTAATGTCTTGATCTTTTTCATCCTGCCTTTGCAGTATAGATTCACTTTATGTATATTAAGCAATGAAGCTCTTAATAATCCTTCTTCAGGAACAGGCTTGGATATTTGTCATTTTAGGGGCAAGGCCATTTGGCCTTTGGTGTCACACATTTTTTCAGGGCGCAAAGGCCACTTGTCAGGGCACAAAGGCCATTGAGGGAAACATTTTGATTTGGAGCTTACAAATAAATAACTTCACTTTCTCATAAGAAAAACACACGAATGACATGGAAAACAAATAACTTTCTTAATATCAATAATGTTAAACATTATATCATCATATAGGCCTATGCCTCTGTAACCCCGGTGTAATGTCCCCTCGGCAACAGATCACTCAGAGCTGGTGATTACTTCAGTTTATTTCCCTGCGTTTCAATGGACACATTGAGTCCCTCACCCTGTTCCAGTCCCGCCTCAAAACCCATCTCTTCAGTCTGTATATCCATAAGCCCCCCCCCCCCCCTCAACCAACTTCCTCCTGACTGCTTTTCTGTTTTGTTTTTCTGTTTTGTTTTTGTTTTGTTGTTGTTTTAATGCCTGTCCTTGTTTGTCTACCCTTCACCAAATGTAAAGCGTCTTTGGGTATGAGAAAAGCGCTATAAAAATAAAATGTATTATTATTATTATTACATCAAAAGGACACGTGAGCTGTGTTTCTCAAGAGATCCTCACGCGCTATCAAAGACCAATCTTTATTTTAAGGTGCCTTTTCTTTAAACCTTCAGATGTGACATATTAGTTATGCAGTAATAGTATTGACAATAAAAAAATACTGAGCAACTTTAGTTGAGTTAACTTTATATTTCTTATTGTCTAAAAAGCATTTATTACACTAATTTCCCCCCCTCTCATATTCACAGTGTGTACCAATTGAGACTGTATTTCCCGTCAGGTGTCATCTCTCTAACCGGAGTACTGTTTTGGATGAAGCGGCTCCAGCACAAACATTACAACATACATCAGATTCTCCAATAGTAGGTGTAGCAGTACGTACAGCAAGTTGCATTACATAGATTGTTTTGAACACACCTTCAAAGTAGCATTGTGATTATATTACTGGATGGAAACTGAAAGCACGGGAACATTAATAAACTAGAGAATGCAATTTCTGAAGAAATTGCTAGTGGGAATGCTTTATGCTGAAAAGCTGACGCTAAACTGCTATGCTGAAATGTAATGTGTAAGAAGAAAGTGAAGAATTTAGATTGAAATGATACATGAACACTGGGGGCTTGAATGTGTGATGAGTGAAGAAATAAAGTAAAAAGGCTTGGAAAAGCAGCAGAATATTTGAACTGCAAACTTTTGAACTAACTTAATGGTGAATGATCTGTCGCCATGGCAACGGCATTTGATGACACCCCATAATACGCTTAGATGCGTTGATGGCTGCATCGTTACCAAACCTGTGAAGTTTTGGGCCGTTTGGAACATTTTCACTGAAGTTATGAGAAAACCGTGTTTCATGGCGAGCATTGTGTTGCCATGGCAACGGCATTTGAAGAAACCCCATAATTGACATAGAGCTGTTGAGGCATGGACCGGTGATATACAAGTGAAGATTGGGGACGATTGGACCGTGTCCATTGGACTTACAGCAACATCGTGTTTCATGGCGAGTGTTATGTCGCCATGGCAACGGCATTTGATGACACCCCATAATACGCTTAGATGCGTTGATGGCTGCATCGTTACCAAACCTGTGAAGTTTTGGGTCGTTTGGAACATTGTGTGTGAGAGAGAGAGAGTGTGTGTGTCTGTGTGTGTGTGAGAGAGAGAGAGAGAGAGAGAGAGAGAGAAGAGAGACTGTGTGTGTGAGAGAGAAATAGAGAGTGTGTGTCTGTGTGTTTGTGAGAGAGAGAGAGAGTGTGTGTGTGTGTGTGGTGTGTGTGTGTGTGTGTGTGTGTGTGTGTGTGTGTTGGTGTGTGTGTGTGTGTGTGTGTGTATGAAATGAACAGTTAGAACTGACTGCTGTCAGTTGGAGTGATGACATCATCGTGTTCCATTACACAGGTGTTTATAGTTGAGCTAACGAGCTCTGTAGAGATCAAAGGTTTGCATTGTTCTGAATGAGAGATAAACCTCTTACATGTGAACGTTTTGTGGAAGAACCATAACAGATATCTGTGAAATTTCAAAACGTGAAGCATGTCAAGGAATCTGAAGTGTAATTTTTGTGTACTTTCGGGTTAATAATGTGGCCTTTTTGGCAGTTTAACTAAAGGTGTGCGGCTGCTGCTGTGAGGAAATATTAGCCTGAAATTACAATGGGTTTTAATGGAGACATGTTGAACGTTTTTGTCACTTCATGCCCTCAAGAGGCATTTTGCTTAATTATTTGTCATTTTTCAAGCTAGGAGATGTTTTCCTACGTTCGTCATGAAAAATTATGTATCAGGAACAGAGTTGGGTGTAACGCGTTACAGTTACTAACGTTGCCCCGACACGCGTTACTTCGTTACTTTTATAAAATCAGTCATAATCACAGTGACAGACAAGAGGGGTTTCCGCCACAGGTTTATATGTACGTAATCTGCGCGACTTGCGCGTCCACATCTCCACGTGCAGTGCTGCATAAACATGGCTGAATCAGCGATAACTTTCGAGGGGTGGATGTATGCCCATTATTTTGAGTTCGTCCGAAGAATAGACAGGAATGTGACGGTGAGGTGCAAACTGTGTCCAGGCTAGAAGCTGTTATCCACTGCTGTAAACACCACGTCAAACCTCAACAAACACCTGCAAAGAACACATGCTAAGGTGAAGCTAATAGCTAAGGACCCCCGAACCCAGAGTGAGGATGTTGTGAGTGCGCCGTGCCGACTCCGAAGCAGCAAAAATTACCGTAACCAAAGCAGAGATGTACAGGCTTGTAGCATCCTTCATAGTAGAGGTAATGTTGCCCATTTGTACAGTGGAATCACCATCGCATCGTTCAGAGATATACTGCGCAAAATACAGATAGCAGGAGACAGAGGACAGCCATGGTCAGAGCTATCTGGATCAGTCTTATGCGACAATGGAAACTGAACTAAAGAGAACATTTGAAACTTTAGCAGTCTGCGTGATCTGCCTGTAGGGAGGGGCGGGCCGGCCCTGCGAGTAAAGTAACGAGTAAAGTAACGAGTAAAGTAACGAGTTACTTTATGTAGAGAGTAACGAAGTAGTGTAATATATTACTTTTTTTTAAAGTAATATGTAATATGTAATATATTACTTTTTTTTTGTAACGACCCCATCTCTGCTCAGGAATGTAGGGTTTGGGAATTATGGCAGTTTTAAAAAAAAATATGAAGGCAAATTTCAAGATTTCCTACCCTCTAGCTGTAACATCACGCACTCTAGTTAATGTTAAAATCTGAAGAAAGCCTCTTTACCAAGGTCTGAACAATGTTTAATATCTCTAAAAGTAAGAATCAGATTTAAAAGTTGTGTTACACGAATAATGTCAGAAAGATGGTAACATTTTAAAGTGGGAATGAGGTTTCTGAGTGAAAGTATGAATGAACAGTTAGCAGTTGAAGTCGCATGAAGATTGTTCAAGTCTGAAGATTTTCTCCATTGACTTCAATGGTTAAAAATGTGATGAATTATGGGATGTATCTCTGGAATTATGAAAGTTATGAATGATAAAAGTAATAGCCATCGATTCCCGACCGAGCTGAACGTTTTGATGTTTGAACGGAGTTTCTGCGATGTTGAATGCAGGAGGAGAAGAGGTGCAAAATTCCGGCTGAATAATAATAATTTTGTCCGTAGAATAACATATAGTTGGAATGCTGTATCAGCATTCCAACTAAACTACATAACAGAAAGTATGAATAACAATAATGAAGTTGTGACTGTAGATATGTTTATACTTTTATATTTACTGTAAATGTTTAACTTAGATTTGATTATTATGATTATCTTCTTTTCTATCTATCTATCTATCTATCTATCTATCTATCTATCTACCTATCTATATACATCTCACAATGGGGTAGGTTACAGGAAATGTTCATCAACAGATTGCTTTAGTCTGGCTTAACTCTTCACTGATTGGTTGCACACTTTAAATTGACTGGCTATGCAAAACAGAAGTGGGGCTCATTATCATATAAAAAAACGCCCGTTTTTTACGCGCAAAAAACGGGCGAATGGTGGCACATTGGGCTTTCCATACTATTGGACTATCAGGGTGAGACTGTGTTGCCGTGGTAACGACAGAATCTTCTTCTGGTTTATTGTTGTTATAATAAAAATGATTATTATTACTATTAAACAAAAAGCATTTGAAATACAGTCAGTAGCCATCGTCATTCCAATGTGGGGGGAGTGGTTTTCACCATCATTATCATCATTATATATTTTTTAAATGACTAATATTGGCCTACAATAAAGGGGACATGATCAAATAGGAATATAATTATCTTTTAAATAACGTTAACTAAAGGGAACAATCTATTTGACACAGCTGAAGCTCTGGCCTTCCTTAAAAACGAACTAATTTAATAAAAATCACAGTTGGATTACACACAATGCACTGTTTTTTGAGAACAACAATTCGTAACTAATGCACCATAATACATTCTGACAAAAAAATTAAATTATTATGAATACAAATAAATAAAAGAAGCCTCCCGTGAGTTACTACAAGCTATAAAGTCGTTTTATAGAATAAAAGCTCACTGCGGGACATTGTAGGAATGCGTGTGTGCACCACGACAAAGGAGCCTCATTCACTTTACATTGGGGTTGTTTCCGTGGTGCAGACACGTAAATGTAGCAGAGTCCGTGACTCCACCACGTACTGCGGTGTTAAGGAGTCGTGGTGGAGTCACGTATTCTGGTGAGACCAGGTTGGTCACAACAAGTAGACACTTTTTAATTTTAAAACAAGAAAAAATACTGTACAGGAGCTAACAATGTAAGCAGTTCATGAGTCATAATACTGTCTGAGCTCACTAAGGGTCTGTTGGTGTGAACGATCATCCTCTCAGATCTGAAACTACCTGCCTGTCTTTCTGTCTGACCTGCAAAGGGTTGCTGGGCTTTTCCTGTTTTTGTTTAAATTGCATCGCCTGCAAATACATGTATTTGTTCTCTTTGTGACACAGTTCTTGAAAAACAAGGTGTTGAGTCTCCACAAGTCTTCCTGGTGTCCAGCTTTGATCTCCACCTGTATGATTTCCATCTGTTACAGGAGACCCTGGAGAGAGAGCTTCCTGAACACAAGCCAAACACTCTGCTGTGATATTGTAAAGTGACTGGTAATGGCATGTAATGTCACATAAACAGTGTACAAAAGAGATTTTGTTAAAAAATGTAAGAATGTAAATATATTTCTGAAAACAAATCATGAAATAAAGAGACATATCTCTCACATCTCATTTAAACTGTGGGACATCTGCTATCTCACAGTCTGATCAGCATACTTCTTCTCTTATCTCTTGATATATATTTTCTGTCTCTTTACAAGATTGTGTGTCCTTATGTGGCCCGACATTTAGGTTGTGTTTAACTGATATTAATGCATGTACAGTAGTGACAAATCCTGTATAGCTTGAAAGCACATTAAAACATGCCCTGGTATCCTTTCAATACATAAACATATACTTTTTTATAAGACTGTATAATGCAAAACACTGTAGAATTACTTTTGTGATTTAAAAAAAACTCTTTCTTAAATAAAAACTTGGAAATGTATCGTACACTTTGTCTTTCATGATTGTAGGTATTAAAGGTTTCTGTATTCTAGATTTACTAATAGTTATCCTTATGAGCCTCTGTACCATGAAATGTTATTTACACAAGTTAAAGACAGGATATTAGACACATCATGTTTTTTTATTTTTATTTCAAACTATCTTAACGAACAATGATGAATTATATTGTTGCAGCCTGTACAGTACATGTATTTACTTCTCTCTCTCAGTTTATTACTGTAAATGCAGTTGTTTTTCCTGGCACCAGTGTTGAGGTCCACTGGAATTTAAAACCTGTCACCATCACTCTGCTTTTGTGAATTACAGAAAGCAAACTCCAAGATCCACGAAGGGCTCTGTAAACAATCAAGGCTGGACACAGCACAGCCACACCCTCTCCAGATGAACCCACAGGGGCATCACACAAACTAGTCTTAACAACTAATGACAACATTTTAGCTCTAGTCTTTACTTCTCCATTTAATGCCCTTAACTCTCAATCATTTTTCCATTGCTCTTGTAAGACTTAAATGCCACTAAATCAAACTTCTTTTTCCTCTCACTGTGCAGAATTAACTCAGAAGGGGACAATAATGATGAAGAAGAAGGACAAGAAGAAGAAGAAGAAGAAGAAGAAGAAGAAGAAGAAGAAGGAGAAGTAAAAGAAGAAGAGAAGGTGAAGTAAAAGGAGAAGAGAAAGATGAAAAAGTTGTTGACAGAAAAAGAAAGTACGAGGACGAGGGAGAAGGACTTGGATGACTCAGACAGTGATGATGATGAAGAGAGAGAGGACTTGCATAGTGGCTCAAAGAAGACGCAGAACAAGTCTGATGATCTCCCAGATGTGTCCCGTCAGATTTAATGACTAAGGACGAGTTTAAAGTGAGTATGAGATTTGAGAGGTGACCATACCCCCAGCTAACCAAATCTAATACAAAAGGTTCCTCGTTTGAGATGAGTTAACAAAATCTACCAACTAATTCACTGTGTATCTTTGGTGAACACGGACCAAAATGTTTCACGATCTTCTGACTTTTCTGATTTAAAGAAACAAACAAAAAATGAGAACATATTCGCCAGATTATTTTCAAAGATTGCCTGCCAGCTAGATACAGATGGAGCCTCTTATTTTGGACGCCAGCATACAGCTTCCTGCCTACTGCCAGCCAGTTACCTGCCTAAGACCTGCCAAATATCCAAGCTTCGGTACCACAGTGGATAAAGTTAGTAATACATTTATACTGATCAAATGTCATACATTACATAAGTCTTATTCTCATTCATACTTAATTTATTTCTTCTTCTGTCAGTATGAACACAAAAAACTAACCGGTATTACATTTCATTCTAAAGTTTACGGTCTAAAAAGGTATTTAAAACAGATAATTTGTCGTTGCTTTTGGCATAAGCAGTCAGAGGAAACATAACGTTCTCAGTAAGATTCCTTGAAGAACTAGAGCACAAGAACCAAAGTAAGCTTTACTTTCAATGAACCTTCAATATAGACCTAACATGTGAAGAAACATACTTAGGTTGTTTGAGAGGTAATTGAAATAGCTAAGGGTGATGATCTGCGAACACAAACTACAGACTGCTGGAGAAGAGATATCACAGGGGGGGGGTTGGGACACACACATTCCGATGGCCAATTCATTTTAACAAAGAGTAGGCTATACTCAACATAGTGGGGTGGGGGCTGGTGAACGGTATGGTCAATGTTTGTAAACACTGTGACATTTTGACTTTATTTGATCATTTCAGTTAAAAACTAACGTTCATATTTCATATTACTGTTTTGCCTGGCTGGACCTGTAATTTGCAGGAAGGAGTGCACGCTACTAAAGAGACACGCTACCATGGAAACTAAACAATGGTGTTGCTGTATTGAAGTCCGAGTGGAAACAGTCATATTTGGAGCGTTATGTTAGAATGAAACAGCGAGGTTGTGACTCACAAAAAAAAAGTGTTACTTCACTAACTGTAAGCTTGTCACTCAGAGTAACCTACAGTTAACTTAACTGTTGGAAAAGAAAGATCAGGGGGGGAGAGAGCTGTGATGGGCCATTAGGAGTGTGAACACACAGCTGAGAGCTGCCGTTTCATTCTGACTGTTTAAAAAACGGTAACAACGGACTATTTTTCTTAGCGGATGCATGTAAATTTAAATCAATACATACAACTATTTTTTAAATCAATAAAAATATTTTCTAAATCCATAAAAGCATTTTAATTAATATTGGGAGTCATGTCGTTACTTTGTTGAGAATGTGGCCATGTAATAAGCGTAATGTAATAAGTAATAAGTAATGTGGCCATGTAATAAGCATGTAATAAGATAATTTGCAGCGACTTGGTCATTATGGGGAAAAATAACACCCAGGATCAAGATCCCTCCGCGACGCGACGCGGAGGGATCAGTAATTTTTAGTGAATTACTGAGTTTAGGCACATTAATAACATTTTTAATGAAGTTGAATACAGTATATTCATATTTGTCAGTGATTTCATGTCAATTCGGCGAACATAAACGATTAAATTAGGATTAAAAATCGAGAGCCGGCTGCTGTTCGTTTTTTTTCGACTAAACAACATTATTTTGTTAAATAACAACATGGTGATGTTTTGTAAATGATTACATGTCTTATTTAGCACAGACTATGATCCTATCCGTGACATATGGATCTTAACAAGATCCGCTATACATTAGTACCAGACATACTGTACAAGACTCCACACATGACTCCAGTGTGGAACCCCACTGCACCCCCTGGTGGATCAATGATCCATTGCAGCTGGCTTCACAATAATTAAATGTATTTAACACGGGGGCGGTATCAAGTCAGACTGGGGGCCGGCCGGCCATCACGGAACGTGCACGAACCGATCACAACCCTCGCATTTTAAACTGTCCAAAATAAGACGCTTCATCTGTAAGTGTACTGTAATTAAAACATGTACATTAATGACATTCATTTGAATTGTATGTTTCCAAACTACCGAACTTCTCACATCACTGAATTAATAGACACTTGAAGTTTCACTGAAAGCAGAAGTTGAGGCTTTGCATGAACTGACTCTGAAATATTGACCCTGCACAATCTATATTTACCCTCAGAGGACTACTTATCAGTTGCTCTTAGTCTAATACAAGCATCCTGCATCAAATAGCTGTTGATTCAACTTTAGAGCCTGAAGTGTGATTCAGAAGAAAATTGGATTGTGTTATAATAGCCGCGTTCACACCAAGTACTTTCCTGTACTTAGTTCCGGCACTAAGAGCCCCGGCGCTTTTAACCCCAGGGCACTTAGTACAGATCGCGTTCACACCGGAGTACTTTTCCCTGAGGGAAGATTACGCAAATGAGCCGCTGACGTCACTTCTTCTTCTTCTGCTTTGGCTTTACTGGCAGGCCACAAACCACTTCACGGCGAGTACAGTAGGTGGCGGTATGCACCTTAAAGTTGTTTGCAATCCGCTGCAAAACAAGAGAAGAAGAAAAACTTCCCGCGTATACTGCGACGCCCACCCACTCGCTGTACATTAGGCGTCTGTTGTTTACCTTCCGACCTCAGACATGATGGAGATGGAGTCGACTGAAGTTGTGCTGTTTGTGCTCATGTTATACAGCTTTGTAACTGAGTTAATGCAGCCTGAGCAACTTGCGTACAATAACAAAACAAGCCGAGCACGAGTGGTGGTGGAGAACGCTTTTGGCAGACTGAAGGGCAGGTGGCGGTGCTTGATGAAAAGAAACTACTGCAAGATGGACAAGATCACATTCCAGGTGGCAGCATGTTGCATATTACATAACCTTTGTGAAAGTAATGAGTACAGGGACGAATGGACTGCCTTACCGGCGACCCAGCTTTATGAGGCATCTGAACAGCGTGTAAATTGTAAACATTTTGACAATAAAGATGATCTTTTGTACAGTGCTTTTGTTTCTCTTTTATTTTCCAGTCAAGACAGGCAACATTACAATAGTGTACAGTGTGGCAATATAATAACAATAAACTGTGCCAGGTGTGTTGTATGCACAGTAAATAGGCTCAGCAGCAAACCCACCGTTATTATTTATCTTCCTGAGACCCACTGCATCCGTCTGCCATAAACATACATGTTAGTTTCGGCCCATAGTGGACTCCATTTTGTGTTGTGTAAAATGGGGGGGGGGAATTAAAAGTTTGCAAATCCCCATGTCCTCCTCAGAGGACAATCATAAAAACATTTAGTTTTAGGTCAAATAATATTTAAAATGATATAAATTATCATATTTGTGTATGTGCCCCTGCCATTCCTCCACAAGGTTGCAACATTGATGATAAATGACAAATAAAGCTTTGCCAGTTTATAACCGATGAAACATGATGGTATCAGAATAATCACTTACATGTGATGTATAGGATGCTACGGTCACTAAAGATAAAGTGTCAGGAGAAATAAGCAAGCTACAGGATCTGTTTAACAGTAAATAGAAGTTCACATTTTTAATGTAAATAAAATAGAAGTTGTACATGTAAATTAACATTATCAATATAAAAAAGTGTCAGTTGTATCAAGACTATATAATAACAGTAATAACAATAATATAAAATGAACTGGTGAGCATCTTGTCCTCCGTTTCCTGGGCCTTGGTGAACAGCACCATCTGATCCCCGTGCATCGACTCTTTCACCACGGCACGCCGGTCCTCCAACGCCTGGGCGGTGTCAAAGAAATTCGCATCCCGTGTCCGCTTTCCTAAGAGGGGAAAATAAGCAAGATACAAGATCTGTTTAGTCGCCATGTAGTTTTACAACATACTAGGAATGTTTTTTTGGTATTTTCACAAATAGAATTAAGGTTTCACAAATCTGAAACTGTGTTATAAAGAATGTTTAGCCTCTCTGGGATAATCCAGTCCAGATTTGATGAGTCTAGGTATAGTGGTTTTAGATCAGGACCTGGTCTAATGTGGTCTACATGTAAAAAAGCACTGAAATCTCCCTTTTTTGTATTTTCACAAATAGAATTAAGGTTTCACAAATCTGAAACTGTGTTATAAAGAATCTTTTGACTCTCTGGGATAATCCAGTCCAGATTTGATGAGTCTAGGTATAGTGGTTTTAGATCAGGACCTGGTCTAATGTGGCCAGGATGCGAAAAAGCACTAAAATCTCTCTTTTTTGTATTTTCACAAATAGAATTAAAGGTTTCACAAATCTGAAACTGTGTTATAAAGAATGTTTAGCCTCTCTGGGATAATCCAGTCCAAATAAATCGGCTATGCAGCGATTTAAGAGGTTCAAACACGGAGGATTGTTCCTTTTTGAAGAGTGCTTCATGTATGCTTGAACTTTGTTTAATGTTGTTGAGGCAAGTTAAACATAAAATATGATGAATATTATGAAATAAACATGATTGTGAACATCAGTTCGATGCGTAACGTTCTTTCAAGACAAAGTTACAGTGTGTGTACCTTTGCGTTTGGTTGCTGGTAAGGAGGACGAGGCGCTGTGATCTAGAATGCAAAGCTCGCTTGTTTCCAATCCCGAGAGTTGTCCATCCTCGCCTGAAACAGACGATTAGTGCCATGAGTTAGTGAAGCAAATTACAGAAACACTGCACAGTTATTCACAAGTCAAAACGTTTTCATAGCGGCCGAGAATATCTAGCTAGCTAGATGTAGCTAGCTCGGGGCCGGTGTTAGCCTATTCAGCCTAGCATGGCTAGCTTGATCTACTGAGCAAATAAAAGTACATCTGAGACCATTATTGTGCAGATTAAAACCCCAGTGCATGTAGTTGATTTTACCTTCGTCGTGGTAGTCATCGTTGGCCACTGAATCCGCCGTTTGTAGTCCTGAGTTTCTTTATTTTTAGCCGGCTGTGCACGATTCCCAGGTCGAGTGAAAGCTACTGAACTGGCTTCAGTAGCATTCCCTGGGTCGCGTCCTCGGCGTAGATCTCCAGAAGCGCCGACACCTCCTCATCATTTCTTGATGCTTGCCATAACTGCTTTCAAAAACAAACCCAACGCTCCGTTGGTGCGTTGGGTTTTTGTAGCGAGGAAAAACAATGGCGTCTCCACACAACATTTTCACAGTTGTACGGGCATGGTTTGCAATTCGCCCAGCCAATCAGCACTGGGGCACTTTTGGGGCACTTTTCACCCACAGAAAAGTACGCTCTCCCAGCGGGCTCTAAAAATGGGGGTAAAAGTACCCGAGATTAAGTACGATTTTGGTGTGAACGCGACATAAGGGGTACTCACGGAACTAAACGCGAAAAGTACGGTGAAAAGTACTCGGTGTGAACGCGGCTAATAAGTGTTTTATGCACGTATATGACTGAGCATCAGCTAAATATTATAAAACATCTCGGACAAGGAAATCATACAAAACCATTTTATTTTTATTGCAAATAAAATAAAATATTATTTTACACATTGATGTGTAAGTGCTTTTGTAAAGCACTTACACATCACTGTACCCTGTATGCCAAGGCAGGTTTGCCATCACTTACTGTACGGAGGCTCAGTCATTGGTACACGTTTATTTATAAAGCTTTGTTGGGTAACTCCCGTATATCTGCTCTCTGATAACACAGAGAGTTGCAAGCGCTATTGTCTGAGATCGCATGATGTAGTCTTGTTAGATGTGCCAAGAGCAAGGACTGTCTTATGACAGCTTTTATGTGCGCAGCGCCACTTGCTTGGAACAATCTTCAGCAAGAATTGAAACTGAGCAATCTCATTCCTCTGCATGTTTTAAAGCTAAGCTAAGTGAAATGCTCGTTGATACTATGGGTACTTGTAAATGTCTATAACTATGTAAATAACCTGTAAATATGAGTAAGTATGATGTCCTTTATTGTTTTATGTTTCATGTGGAACCTATATGCTGCAGGTCTCCTTGAAAAAGAGATCTATGATCTCAATGGACCATCTGGTTAAATAAAGGTTTGAAATGAAATGAAATAAATGTTCCTCAAAATGACTCGTATGGTTTATGAATGTCTCACATTTTTTAAGTTATTCCCAACACCCATCTTCAATGTTTTGTTTTTACTGCCCAACACATTGTGGAACGCTCCATCCACCACTACAGCTTTGTAACTTCGCCACTTTAAAAACCTTTACATCTTTCACCTCCATTGTGTTCAAATTCCAATGATAAAACACAACATTATTGAAGCCTTACATTTGTTCACTGCTACAGCTTCCCTGCAGAGTGCTGTGATGCAGTGCAGTCATACACTTATCTAGAAGAAAATGATCATGCATGATGTAAACAAATTGTTATTATTTTAAGCTGCCATTTACACTTTTTGTCACTGAATAATAGGTGTGGGTATCAAAAACCAGTACTAAATTGGTGCAAGTACCTGATTGTTCAGAGTTTATTTACAAACCGGTATATTGACTGGTTGAATTGGGCTGGAGCTGAGCCCGTTGGTCAACCTTGGCCAATGCTCGCCTCTTACGTCATAAACCTCTTCTTTGAATTTTCTGTAATTATTCCCAAAATTGTATTTATTTAGGTATGGAAATGAAAGCAGTGCTCTGTCAAAGTACAATACAAACATTTGTTTCACTTATTTAATTTTCCAATGAATAATATTGAAAAAGATCCTCAACATTGATCAAAATAACCGTTATCATTTGGCCATAAACATGGTCATGGAAAGGTTTGGATATTTGAGAAGGTCTCCCCCCCACACACACAGACACAGACACAGACACATACACACACACACACACACACACACACACACACACACACACACACACACACACACACACACACACACACACACCACACACACACACACACACCACACACACACACACACACACACACACACACACACGCGCACACACACACACACACACACACACACACACACACACACACACACACACACACACACACACACACACACACAACACACACACACACCACCTTCAAGACAGAGCCCCCCACACAACAAATCCCAACTGAACCCCTGGGGATAGATATGAAGCATCGGTATTGATAAAAATCAATAAAACCCATCTTTACTGAAAAACCTGTACCATCCAAAGTTAGTGTGTGTCATGGGGTCTGGTGGCAGATGGAAAAAGTCTCCAACAACTACCACACTAACTCTACCAAATGGGGAATAATCATTACATTGTTTAATTTGACGTAATCTGCCATGAATATATGCCATGAGTTTGTGATCGACCATGGATATTTCATCGACAATTAAAATTTGCACGTCTCTATATTTGGCCCGCAGACTATTTATTTTTTCCTCGCCTAAAGGTGTGTAGGGTAATTTTGAATTAACGCCAATGCTAAATGTGTTATGGATAGTTGCTGCGTCTAAATTGTATGCAGCAATTCCAGTTGGGGCAGTCAACAACACACACACAGAATCAGGGTTTTCACAGAGTGTTGAGAGCAACCTGGCTGTCTCATACTGCAGAGCCTTGATCAAATGGCTCTTTCCTGTCCCAGCACCGCCTGTTATAAATACGTGAAACGGATCTGGATTTTTACCCGAGATTTTGTCTAAACACCATTGTCGTATTGATAGAAAATAGACATTTGTGTTTCGTTTAGAGACCGAACTAATTTCAGCCCTTCGCTTCTGCTCAAAATATTCTTTGTCTTTTCCAAATGGCCAATTTGCCGATTATTAACGGCAAGATCAGGAATAGCGTCTATTTGCTCCCCGTCTACGGTTTCAATTTGTTCCCGCTCTTCTTTGCATTGAAGATTTTCCAATTCCTGTTCGGGGCACAGGTCACACCAAGCGTCTTCAAAATCTACATTACTGTCTAAAGAGTCTTGGATTTTTGTAATTAATCCGAATCAAGTTCAAACAAAGCTCTATTCGCGTCGACCACTGATTTCACCAGCTGTCTAGATCCATCGGCAAATCTAACTCGACGCTCATGTAAAAGTCTTCACACGTTTCCCAATTGTGTGGCTTTAACTGCTCGTCGATGCGATACGGCAGAAACAATTGAAATTGCTGTAGAAAAACAATTCCGGAGACTTTGTTTTGGAAAATTTTGCATAACGCACAACTGCTGCTTTTGTTCGCGTTCTTTTAATAATAAACCCGAAATTATTTTGGAGTTCGATGGCATTTTGAGACTTTCACTCTGTGACATAACCCTGTATTCGGATGCGAATGTTGCCAAACACATATTATTAAAAACCGCGTCATTTGGCCGATTTTTGTAACGGTCAACAAAACCAGTCATCCACATGTTGTCTGTGGTTAGACTATTTGAATCTGCCATCTGTTTTAACACACTTAATGGCCTACTTATTTTAATTGTATTTTTCCCTGTTGGCACAAATTGGACCAAGCGAGAGCATGTCTTCAGGGACATGTGTGTCAATCTGTAGACTGCCTCTTGGGCACACACATCTCGGTTGTGTAAATACACACTCCCTAACTTTTTTAATGCATCCTTGGCATCTTTTCTGCCTTGGAGATGTAGGAAATTATATAGACAACACATGCATAGGCATTGACCACATACTGAATGTCCATATTGGCATTCCAGCATTTTAACAGTGGTTTGTTGTATTGATTAATCCAGACTTCGCCAATTTGTCTTTTCAATACAACGTGTGTCTTTCTACCAACCAATTTGTAAGCAGCCTCGAAGATCGCTTGATTAATCCCCAGACTTTCAAATAATTGTTCCAGGCTTTCAAATTACATTTTCGTCTGAAAGAGCCTTTTTGACGGAGTTCAGAATTTTAACTGCAAACTCCTTCTTCTCCTTTTTTTCGGCCAAAGACTCTAATTTTACACACTCGCATGGTGTCAAGTTACAGCTACATTCTGCTAAGCATTGATCTTCACTGCTGCGACATATAAATGTACTAGCAGTAGCTGGCCTGGGGAAATTAAATCGACAAACGGTGTTATTTTTCTTACACGTTTTAGAGTGTCTTTTGGAATGCTGTTGCACAGATGTCACAATGTCCTTTAACGGCTCATCTTGTGATGGTAATTCACATGTCACATATGTGTCGATGAATTGAATCACCTCTTCATCTGTATTCTTATCAATTTTGGGTGCATTCTCAATCCAAAACAAGCAATGCACATGAGGTGAGCCACGCTGCTGAAATTCCACGCGATAGAAATAATCTACAATCTTGCCAATTGGGTGTGAAGGGGACATAAGTACTTCTTTCAAAAAACAATTCCATCTATAGTCAAACATCCTGGCCGCTGTCACAGGATTACGACGCAAGAGTTCACATCTGTCTGCCCAATCTAAATCTTCAGCGGTCTGTGTTCTACCTTCCTGTTTTAAAATAGCGTCGAGTAAATTTGCCCACCTAAGATCAGCCGAAGAGAATGAACAAAACCAGGTAGGCACACCAAGTTGACGCACACAAGCGAGGAGGTCACTCTGTGCGCGCTGCCAAAATGCTGGAGTACCTCTAATAGGTGAGAGAAAACGAAAGCCATCATCAAATTGCAACAGTTTTCTTATGGTTTCCTGATTCAACAAATTATCTTCTATCGGTTTGGATGGAAAGCCTGCTTTGCCTTTTCGCAATGCAATAGACACACTGGACAATACCTGTTGCACCTCAGACAAATACTGAGCATAAAAAATGTATTCTATATTTTGTGCAAACCTAACATCAGCATTTAAAACACGCATATTCAAATAGCGTGCTAATGTTATCTTGCGGGGCCTCGAATCACGGTAGGTGTTAATGCCCAGTGGGAACAATACAGGAAAGCATTTTGCTTCGTTGGAAATGTCTGCTAACAGCCTCACAGGACTATTACCCTCTGCTGGAGCGACATTTAATGTACTATCAAAATATTGATCCAACACTTCCTGTCCAATATCAACAGGCATCAGACATGTGTCCTGAAACATGCAATGCTGTTGCCTGTCGTGTAAAAGCTCATCATCAGCATTAGCATCAGACGTTTCATTAGTTGGCAAATCCATCAAGGTCGGATTGTCTACAAAGTCATCATCCCGTTCCCTCCAAAACTCATTAAGCAGAGCGTCATCAAGTTCCTCAAACTCGGGAACCCTTACAGGAATGAATGAACTTTCTTTTGCAGGACTATTGCCTTCTGCTGGGGCCATGTTCAGTTCTCTATCTGAAAACTGATCTGCAATTTCCAGATCAGTATCCACAGCCATCAAATCCATGTCCTGAAACAAACATGGCTGTTCCTCAGCAGCCTCTGATGATGTTTCCTTGGTGTGGGTTTGTTCATTCTCTTCCTCCTCCCTACAAAACTCGTTATACCAACTTTTATTAAATTCAATATCCCTATAGTGCTTATTGTTTCTTTTTAAATATTGTAATGCACGCTTTATGCGCATTGGGTCTGCAAATTGAATTTAAATGACCTTTGTAGGTCAATCTACGCTTTAACTTTATTCGCAAGATGGAACCTTCCATCCTTGAGCGGGGGAGCAAATTTGTAGTTTGGACTATATTGGCTGGAACACACGTCACCGGTCCGTGAACTCCATTTTGCCCACCTTTGGGCAATGCCACCATCTTCATAAATGGTATATTTTGGCAATTAAATGCTGCTCTATGCTGTTCAAACAAGCCAATTCTGGGGGAATGGGGTCTACTGCCAAATTATTGAGAACACATTCAGGTGGCATCACACCTCTCTTAAGTTTCTTATCACAGTTGCTGCAGATCCAAGACTGCCCTCTCCCAATATCAATCCAAACACAGGGTACTTCACAGTCATCAGTACATGTGTGTAAATATGTGTCTCTGATGCATTTATTGGCTAAGTTCTTGATTCTTATATTTCTCTTTTTTACAGTGCAAGGCTGCGATTCAAATAACAACCTCTCGCAGCAGCTACAAACAAAAACGGGTCCATTCTTAACTTTGGCCAAAAACTGCTGCATCACAAATCAAATACCTCTCTATTTTTTGCATTTGTTGCCTCTTCAATTTGTTGCTAGCTGTTACTCGCTTCTTATAATTTGGATTACCATGATACCTTTGTTGGAGTAGAACACCTCTGCTACGCGCCGTTCGTTGGATGAGGCTGAAATCTCTATTAAAATAAGAAAGGAATTGAAAACACCGGAATCAAAAGTTATAACAATTTTCTGAGTTTACTGGTAGGAAACCAAACACATATACAAGTTATACAGAGTACTCGAGTACCCCGGACTTTCAGGTTTGTGATGCGATGCGGATAAAAGCGTCAGGACCAACCACTCATCAACCAAAAAGAAATTGGACTTCAAGTTTGTGATGCGATGCGGACACAGATATCAGGACCAACAAACTCACCAAACCCAAAAGCGACCTCACATACAAAAGCATCAGTATTCATATCTATTTTTGGGGCGGAGATCAATCGACTCTTCCTTCCCATTTTCCTCCCAAGCGAATTAGAGAGCCCCTGGGGAGGAGCTTTGTAAGCTGATCACCTCCCCCAAGTGCCCTGACTGGCTGGATTCGCTTCTGGCCGGGTTCAATCAGAGGTCTGCCCAGCACGTGAGATCCTAAGTTACCCCAGGTCAAAAGTCAACGTTTATCTTCACCCTATCTCCACCACATTCTCTTCCCATGCTCTTCTTCACCTATTTAACGATGTCTTTAAGACTTAAAAACAGCATCTGGCTTTTAGAAATGATAAGAAGGATGTAATGTTGTCTTTAACGACCTTAATGACGACATCTGCTTTTAGGGATAAAAAAGGCAAGGTTGCTGTGTTGGAACACAGAATCTCTGGATCAGTGAGTTTGGAAAGTAAGAATAACATTCCTATTCTATATATAATTACCCAAAACCGTTGTGATTACATAAAACAGTTAACAATGCATGTTCACTAAAATACATTAAAATAATACATGTTTACTTCAATACAGTGTAGAATCATATCTTTTTACTTCAATCCCTCTTTTGATCTCACCTCACGAGATCAACATATAGCATTTGAAACATTACCACTGTCAATTTTCTTCTTACCGTGTCTGTCCCAACACCTATATAAACCCATCAGAAGCTGGGATATAGAGCACTTTAAACCTTTAGGAACAGTCCACAACAACAACTTATTATGACAGTGGAGGGAGAATAAAATATGTCTAAAAAGCAAAGTCCTTGTCAGCTGAGTCATCTTTACTCTTCCCTCAATGGTGGAACTGATGAGTCTTAACACACAATGAGCAGATACAAGGCACACAACAACAACAACCACATGTCACTAAAATGGCAATAAAAGTAGCCACAGAAATCAGAAAAGACATTATCATACTTTTCCCTCTTTTGGTAACACATAGTTCTGTAGAATAAAAAAATACAAATCCCTTAAATTATGGGATATAAAAATAAAGTTGAAAGTTCCTCCAAAAAATGGATTGTTCAGACAAAGTTCCACACCGGCTATATCAACCTGTTTCAGCGGGAAATGGAGTTCCCTGTGCCGTCTTGGTTTGCCATGTCTTCGTCCCCCAGCCCGCTGACGGCGGCTTCTGGCTGCCTTCTAGAGAGATGTGTCCGATTGTCCTCCCCCGGCCCGCTGATGGCGGCCTCCGGGTCGATGCTGGAGAGATGTCCCGATCCTCCTCCTCCGGCCCCTCCGGCCCGCTGATGGCGGCTTCCGGTCGACTGCTGGAGAGATGTCCTGATCCTCGTCCTCTGGTCCGCTGATGGCGCCTCCTGGGTCGACTGCCTTGACGAGGGCCAGATCTCTCCTGATGTCGTCTAGGGTCCTCGCAGGTGTTTTTCCCGACCGCACACTGGCTCCAGTGGTACCAGTTGTCTCCCTTTCCATCTAGGCGGACGGCATGGGAGGTCCCCTCCAACCAGACGTAATCTGCTGTGTTGGCCTTGTGTTTCTCGGGTCCCCCTTTTAGCGTCAGCAGCCTGTGTGGAGAAGTCTCATACCAAGCCCTTAAGTTGCTGGAAATATGGTTTTGAAATCATCTTTTCTACTTCTTTAGTGTTTATTGGCGGCACCAACTAGACTGGAGTGTGGACAAGAGACTATGCAGAAAATAATAAACAAAAAATAAAAAAAATAAATAAAAAAATAAAAAAATAAAAAATAAAAAATAAAAAAATAAAACAAAAATAAAATAAAACAAAAAGGAACAAACTAACAAAACAAAAAATAACCAAAGCTAGATTATTTTAAATGTATCAATTTCTCTTAAAAGCAACAAATAAAACAAAACAAAAAATACCAAAACTAGTATTTTAAATTGATAAATTTCTCCTAAAAACGTAATAATCTCACATACATATTGTCTGATGTATATCCTATCCTTTTCCCCCTTTTACTGAAATAGAACGCCGTTAACGGTGTTCTTATTTTCAGAAATATCGAGCCTTATACATCAGTTATTTAATATCAGCTATATATTTATTATTACTATTACTTATATATCAGGCATTAAATGTCAGCCTTCTTCCATGATTGACCTCGTCTATATTATCTGACTTATATTGATACGTGTTCGTTTGTATTTATTTAATATACTGGGCAATTATTGATAACTTTTTGAATCTCCCTCTTTTCTTAACAACTGGAGCTATGGCTATTTGAAATCTGACTTGGTTAAGAGATGATTTGTTTATTGGTGAGAGCAAAACTCTTCCCCTTGTTCTGGGGTGGGGGTGGGTAGTTTGGGAGAGTTCCTTACAATCTCCAGATCTTCCTCTCTGTGTTGAGGCCATAAAACCTTTTAATGGGCTCTGTGGTCTGTTCAGATTTAGATTTTCTTCCTCTCCAGAGGTCATGCCTGTCTTTGACCCTGTTGCTGCTTGAGTCTGCAGCACCTCAGGAGCAGAGAAAGGGGGAGATCTCTTCCCAAAAGTGTAAGCTCCCATGAGCAACATAGCACACATTAACTCTCCCTGACTTGTTTGTAAAGCGTTCTTTAAGGCCTGAATTGAGTCTTCTGTTGTGTAACGGAAAATCCCATTTCCAAAAAGGGGTCAGTTTAATAGTCCTTATCATATTATCGCTCTGTTTTAGCTCCATATTAGCAGGGTTCACTAACATGGTTGGTTGATCCAGTTTAAGATTTTCAATATCTGCCATTACTATTTCCAACATTCCTTTTCCCTGAATATCAGGTCTAACAATGTGTTTTCTTTTAGGAGTATTAGATGGGATACTCATAAGTGGCATTTGTGAGCTATTATCTCCGTAGGGTGGAGGTAGGGTCTCAGACATTATACCACCTGCTTGTTGCTCTCTGTCTCTATGTCTTCTGCAATTCTTTACCCACAGTTCTTTTTACTGGATTTTCTCTCAAGTATTACACAGATTTGACTTAAAAAAAATCACACAGAGCTTTTCATACCTTATCATATTACAGTCAGGCAAATTTTTATAGTGCGATGTTTATTTCAACAGATAGCGTGACTTCCAGAAGCAATCTTCTACAATCCCCTCACGGTGATTGCGGCTTCAGGTCAAGAGTTAAAACTCAGTCAACAAAATCTCTTTATCGTCACGTTTAATGAGCCTGATTATCCCCACAACAGTTTTGTGATGAGATTCGGTCGTTCCAAATAATTAGTTGGAGGTCGCGTCTCTCTCCTCCTCTATCACCCACCATATAACAATTACAGACATTTTATACATTTAAAGCACCACGAAAGGTAACCGCATTAATCAATCTTATCATGATCTGCGGGGAATTTAACCCTTCTGTTTTTTACACCCGTAGTCTTTAACAGAAGCACTGCAAAGTAACCGTATTAATCAATGTTATTTTGACTTACGGGGAATTTAACCTATACTTCTTTTACCGCCTTACAGTCTTCGTATTTAGTGAGTGAAGGGCGGGACTAACCTACCCGCCTCTCTCAAACACTATTTTTGCTCTAGGTCCAGGACTGAATACCCTTCTCTAAGCACTTCCCCAATATCCCCAACTTGTAATATGTATTGTATTTCCCACCGTGACTAAGAACACTGAGAACGCTGCTGACAACTCTAAATTTTAGTATAATCAATCACAGATTTTTGATAGTCAAAACAGGTGTCTGCTCACCTTTTGTATATGGCCATTGGTTTAGTTGTCACAGTATCTCTGTGTCCTCCCCCTGGACTGGATTCTGTCCCCTGGCTGTCGGTGTCCCTTTCTAGAGATCAGCTCACAAACGTCGGGAGTCACCACTTGTTGGAGTAGAACACCTCTGCTACGCGCCGTTCGTTGGATGAGGCTGATCTCTATTAAATTAAGAAAGGAATTGAAAACACCGGAATCAAAGTTATAACAATTATCTGAGTTTACTGGTAGGAAACCAAACACATATACAAGTTATACAGAGTACTCGAGTACTCCGGACTTTCAGATTTGTGATGCGATGCGGATAAAAGCGTCGGGACAACCACTCATCAAACCAAAAAGAAATTGGACTTCAGTTTGTGATGCGATGCGGACACAGATATCGGACCAACAACTCACCAAACCCAAAAGCACCTCACATACAAAAGCATCAGTATTCATATCTATTTTTGGGGCGGAGATCATCGACTCTTCCTTCCCATTTTCCTCCCAAGCGAATTAGAGAGCCCCTGGGAGGAGCTGTGTAAGCTGATCACCTCCCCCAAGTGCCTGACTGGCTGGATTCGCTTCTGGCCGAGGTTCAATCAGAGGTCTGCCCAGCACGTGAGATCCTAAGTTACCCAGGTCAAAAGTCAACGTTTATCTTCACCCTATCTCCACCACATTCTCTTCCCATGCTCTTCTTCACCTATTTAACGATGTCTTTAAGACTTAAAAACAGCATCTGGCTTTTAGGATGATAAGAAGGATGTAATGTTGTCTTTAACGACCTTAATGACGACATCTGCTTTTAGGGTAAAAGGCAAGGTGTGTGTTGGAACACAGAATCTCTGGATCAGTGAGTTTGGAAAGTAAGAATAACATTCCTATTCTATATATAATTACCCAAAACCGTTGTGATTACATAAAACAGTTCAAACAATGCATGTTCACTAAAATACAATTAAAATAATACATGTTTACTTCAATACAGTGTAGAATCATATCTTTTTACTTCAATCCCTCTTTTGATCTCACCTCACGAGATCAACATATAGCATTTGAAACATTACCACTGTCAATTTTCTTCTTACCGTGTCTGTCCCAACACCTATATAAACCCATCAGAAGCTGGGATATAGAGCACTTTAAACCTTTAGGAACAGTCCACAACAACAACTTATTATGACAGTGGAGGGAGAATAAAATATGTCTAAAAAGCAAAGTCCTTGTCAGCTGAGTCATCTTTACTCTTCCCTCAATGGTGGAACTGATGAGTCTTAACACACAATGAGCAGATACAAGGCACACAACAACAACAACCACATGTCACTAAAATGGCAATAAAAGTAGCCACAGAAATCAGAAAAGACATTATCATACTTTTCCCTCTTTTGGTAACACATAGTTCTGTAGAATAAAAAAATACAAATCCCTTAAATTATGGGATATAAAAATAAAGTTGAAAGTTCCTCCAAAAATGGATTGTTCAGACAAAGTTCCACACCGGCTATATCAACCTGTTTCAGCGGGAAATGGAGTTCCCTGTGCCGTCTTGGTTTGCCATGTCTTCGTCCCCCCAGCCCGCTGACGGCGGCTTCTGGGGTGCCTGCTAGAGAGATGTGGCCTGATTGTTCTCCCCCGGGCCGCTGATGGCGGCCTCCGGGTCGATGCTGGAGAGATGTCCCGATCCTCCTCCTCCGGCCCCTCCGGCCCGCTGATGGCGGCTTCCGGTTCGACTGCTGGAGAGATGTCCTCCCGATCCTCGTCCTCTGGTCCGCTGATGGCGCCTCCTGGGTCGACTGCCTTGACGAGGGCCAGATCTCTCCTGATGTCGTCTAGGGTCCTCGCAGGTGGTTTCCCGACCGCACACTGGCTCCAGTGGTACCAGTTGTCTCCCTTTCCATCTAGGCGGACGGCATGGGAGGTCCCCTCCAACCAGACGTAATCTGCTGTGTTGGCCTTGTGTTTCTCGGGTCCCCTTTTAGCGTCAGCAGCCTGTGTGGAGAAGTCTCATACCAAGCCCTTAAGTTGCTGGAAATATGGTTTTGAAATCATATTTTCTACTTCTTTAGTGTTTATTGGCGGCACCAACTAGACTGGAGTGTGGACAAGAGACTATGCAGAAAATAATAAACAAAAAAAAAAAAAAAAAAAAAAAAAAAAAAAAAAAAAAAAAAAAAAAAAAAAAAATAGAACAAAAATAAAAATAAAACAAAAGGAACAAACTAACAAAACAAAAAATAACCAAAGCTAGATTATTTTAAATGTATCAATTTCTCTTAAAAGCAACATAAAACAAAACAAAAAATACCAAAACTAGTATTTTAAATTGATAAATTTCTCCTAAAAACGTAATAATCTCACATACATATTGTCTGATGTATATCCTATCCTTTTCCCCCTTTTACTGAAATAGAACGCCGTTAACGGTGTTCTTATTTTCAGAAATATCGAGCCTTATACATCAGTTATTTAATATCAGCTATATATTTTTATTACTATTACTTATATATCAGGCATTAAATGTCAGCCTTCTTCCATGATTGACCTCGTCTATATTATCTGACTTATATTGATACGTGTTCGTTTGTATTTATTTAATATACTGGGCAATTATTGATAACTTTTTGAATCTCCCTCTTTTCTTAACAACTGGAGCATGGCTATTTGAAATCTGACTTGGTTAAGAGATGATTTGTTTATTGGTGAGAGCAAAACTCTTCCCCTTGTTCTGGGGTGGGGGTGGGTAGTTTGGGAGAGTTCCTTACAATCTCCAGATCTTCCTCTCTGTGTTGAGGCCATAAAACCTTTTAATGGGCTCTGTGGTCTGTTCAGATTTAGATTTTCTTCCTCTCCAGAGGTCATGCCTGTCTTTGACCCTGTATGCTGCTTTGAGTCTGCAGCACCTCAGGAGCAGAGAAAGGGGGAGACCCTTCCCAAAAGTGTAAGCTCCCTTATTGTAACATAGCACCACTTTTAACTCTCCCTGACTTGTTTGTAAAGCGTTCTTTAAGGCCTGAATTGAGTCTACTGTTGTGTAACGGAAAATCCCATTCCAAAAAGGGGTCAGTTTAATAGTCCTTATCATATTATCGCTCTGTTTTAGCTCATATTAGCAGGGTTCACTAACATGGTTGGTCGATCCAGTTTAAGATTTCAATATCTGCCATTACTATTTCCAACATTCCTTTTCCCTGAATATCAGGTCTAACAATGTGTTTTCTTTAGGAGTATTAGATGGGATACTCATAAGTGGCATTTGTGAGCTATTATCTCCGTAGGGTGGAGGTAGGGTCTCAGACATTATACCACCTGCTTGTTGCTCTCTGTCTCTATGTCTTCTGCAATTCTTTACCCACAGTTCTTTTTACTGGATTTTTCTCTCAAGTATTACACAGATTTGACTTAAAAAAAAATCACACAGAGCTTTTCATACCTTATCATATTACAGTCAGGCAAATTTTTATAGTGCGATGTTTATTTCAACAGATAGCGTGACTTCCAGAAGCAATCTTCTACAATCCCCTCACGGTGATTGCGGCTTCAGGTCAAGAGTTAAAACTCAGTCAACAAAATCTCTTTATCGTCACGTTTAATGAGCCTGATTATCCCCACAACAGTTTTGTGATGAGATTCGGATTTCCAAATAAACCCCCTGATTAGACAACTGCCCGTTCTCGCAACTATATTTTAGCCAGCGTGGATCACAATATGTGAATATATTAACTCCAAACGCATCTGCTGCTGCTTGAATTTCTAATTCTGTTGCCCAACTGCCAACCTCACGCATTTTGGATGTGCTGAGGTATTCTGACATGGAGGAGGTCAAAATACGCTCATAAGGCACAGCATTGCTCTGCATTTGATGAACCACTGCACGCCTAATTATTGTGTGATGCCTTTGTGTACCACACACAGCTTGACTCACTGCTCTAAAGAAACAGTTTCCGTCACCCTCTATTTTTTCATTGAGACATGGAGCCCCTATCAAACCAATTTGTGTAGACACAACATCTACTTTCTCTGACTGCACATGTAACTGCTCACAAAGAGCTTGTGCAAGTTGATTACTAAGAGGATTAAACTGCAGTCGTCCACTTCTTACTTCTTTGACAAAAGCAACGTCTGAATTAACTGCGGTAACATCACTCTTTTTACATTTTTGCAAGCAGAAGATCCTTACGAATCTTACGCTTTGCACCCATCTGAATGTTGGTGCAGCCAAGTGTGGACTGAATAGTTGAACTACAACCCAATCAGTCTCTGTCGTTTTGGGAATCACTCTTGGACCCAAAGACAGATTACTGCTTTCAATTGGGCCTATTTGAGTGACTCGAACACCAGCGATCTCAAACTGTTTTGAGACTCAGAAGAAGGGTTTTTTACATCGCTTTTGTGTTACAAATATCAAAACAATAACAGATATATCCGTCGTAAACTAAACCAGAAACAGCAGTATATTTTATTTTGTTAACACTGTAAACTTGACAGCTTTTTAACCCGCACCTCCTACTGGTTAAAGCACGTTATTACACGTTTAGAGTAATTGCAATGCAGGTAGATTGTGTTGCTTTTTAATGACTGTTTTAAAATGCCTTTTTCTTAATGTCTTTCATTTTTGTAAAGCACTTTTGAATGTGTTATATTTGATGAAAACATTTAAATATTAAGAGTACATACTCTTAATATAGTGGGAAAGTGGAAGGTCAATGATATAAATAATATAGAATAGAAAATATCAAGAAGATACTGTAAGTGATCTCTACAATAAAACAGTTTAGTGCCTGATAGGAGGATGTGCAAAACAGACAAACTAATAAGGCTTTATTTAAACATTAAAGAATACTTTAGGTTAAGGTCTTCTTTTAAATAAGAAAAAAGCTTTGGGGTATCTACAGATATTAAGCCTGACAAAGTACTTAACGTCTAATATATTGCATGGTTTGTTTTGGAACTTGACAATCAACTTTCCTGCAATGTTAACTATGTTGAAGCACTTATTTTAACTGATATTATACATATTAATTATACTCTTATAAGATGTATGTAGATAGTATAGAAATGTGCAGAATATGTTTAATGGTGGAGGTACACAGATATCGATAGATGTCTTATAATGCACTGTTGAGGAACCTGTGACCCAAGTTTTTCATTCATTGCATAACTACATCGTAGTTGTGTATATGATATGCCAATAAACCTTAGAAAATCTTGAAATCTTGAAAGGGATGTGCAAAATAGCCATTATATACAGTTTTTAATTAACTATTAGTAGAGAATAACGAGTAATGAATATACTTTATAGGCTTCTGCAGATAAATATTTAGTCTTCTCAAGCACCCACTACCAAATATCTCGCCTGATTGTGTGGCACTTGACAATCACCTTCACTGAATTTTACTCAGGTGTAACTAAAGTCTGATTTAAGGGTTGTTTATATTTCATATCATTAATCCAAATCTGTAAAGTAACTAAAATGTAGTGGAGTAAAAATACCAGGTTAACCTTAAAGAAAGCCCTCAGGATTATAAAGACCCCCAACACCCCAGCCACAAACTGTTCTGTCTGCTGCCGTCTGGCAGGCGGTACTGCAGCATCCGGGTAGGACACGTTCTAAGCACATGGTGTAGTCCCATAGCTGAGGATTCTGGGTAGTGTAGTGTCTTCTGCCATCCAAAAACTCAGAAAAAATATTTGTTTCTCCGAATTGAAAGGGGAAAATACAAAAGCATAGTACACAATTTAAACCAATCAATGTTGTGTAATTAACAAGGATAATCTGGTGTTTTTGAGTCGATGAGTAGTGCAGATATCACTGTAAATAAAATCAATCGACAGTAAGGAGAATACTTACTTCCGGGTGTAAAATCCTCCG
Source organism: Trematomus loennbergii (assembly GCA_012861695.1). NCBI lineage: Eukaryota > Metazoa > Chordata > Actinopteri > Perciformes > Nototheniidae > Trematomus > Trematomus loennbergii. The sequence continues at coordinate 141,418 of JAAOOA010000493.1, read as the reverse complement.
TTATCCAATGGGAATAGACGCTCACATTGCTCTCTGCGTCCGTAATACAATAAAGGGGACATGATCAAATAGGAATATAATTATCTTTTAAATAACGTTAACTAAAGGGAACAATCTATTTGACACAGCTGAAGCTCTGGCCTTCCTTAAAAACTAACTAATTTAATAAAAATCACAGTTGTATTACACACAATGCATTGTTTTTTGAGAACAAAAATTGGTAAATAATGCACCATAATACATTCTGACGAAAAATAAATTATTATGAATACAAATAAAATAAAAGAAGCCTCCCGTGAGTTACTATAAGCTATACAGTAGATTTTAAAAACGTTTATAGAATAAAAGCTCACTGCGGGACGTTGTAGAAATGCGTGTGTGCACCACGACAAAGGAGCCTCATTCACTTTACATTGGGGTTGTAGTAGTGTTGATGTGTGCTGATTTTCTCGCGTCCAGGAAGTTTAAAGATTAAGAGACAAATGAGTCTCTGAAAGGGTTCAAATTGGTTACTTTAATTTAAGCAGCGTGGTAGTGAAACAAACAAAGGGTAGTTGGAGACAAAGCCGGTGTTGTCTCGCAGCTGGTACCAAGGGAAGAGAGCGAGCACACGTTGATTCTCCCGCCTGCATCTCTCCTTCGCTCCTCCTCTCTGGGGGCTGTGACGTAGGGTCCGCCCACCTCGATCTTCACAGGAAGTCGTCATTGTTGTCAACGTCTTTAGATACAGCTTTTCAAAATAAACTTTACTCTGAACTGTTTTCAGAATAAAACAGTTTTTAAAGCTTACTATGTGTTTACGCTAAATTACATCATTGAATATTGATTTTAATTTCTAACAATCCCTCCTTTCACACCTTTTAAGGTGTGAACACAATACTGAAATCAATGAGTTCTTCATAAGACTGCTTTTAAACTGACGGTATGTTTTAGACTAAATCATGCCATAAACATTGATTTTAATTTCTAACAGTAGCAAAAGTTTGTGACTCCACGCACTGCGGTGTTAAGGAGTCGTGGTGGAGTCACGCATTCTGGTGAGACCAGGGCCCGTTCTCATTTCATCAAATGTCCCTCCTCGACTCCCCTCCTCGACTCCTATCCTCGAGACTTAGTCCCGCCCACAGGAGATGCGAGCGGAGGAACCGAGGAGGGGAGCCGAGGAGAGAGGAGGGGAAGCAGCAGGCGGTTAGAGAAATGAGAACTCCTCTCCTCTGAGCGGTCATTTTAAAGAGACGTCCATTCATGATGACAGGAGGCACAACAGCCCTCTGTCTGATGGACAGATGTGTTCATGACGACTTATATATTTACTTTTAATTCATTCACAGTGCGGTATAATGAGACAATAACAGGCTACAGATGCGGACATACACACACACACACACACACACACACACACACACACACACACACACACCACACACACCCACACACACACACACATAAATACACATAAATATATACAATTTCAGAATCAAACAGAGCACTCTCATAATAACGTAACACTATCAGAGACTGGATATATCCCCCCCCTCTCTGGTCGCTACAATGAGGGAAATAAATGACGGGCCAAAAGTTTTATTTACAAGTATTACAAGTAAGCAGAGGACACCAAACCAACTGAGACCTGTCTGTCCGCTGCATCTACGCACACACTGTACACACACACCTACACCACACACATGCACCTACAGCTCCTAAAGCATATAATCAGGCTACAGCCGTTGTGTATTTTATTATGTGAAGCACTAAATGGTTTTAGAAAAATATCGACTTTGTTTGTAGATATCTACTAAACTAAAGAAAATAAAGAGAGTAGGCCTGTTATACTGAGTGATATATATTATACACACTGCTCTGCTTTCTGCACGGACCTCACAGCTGTTCTCACTGTAAACATCGCGTCGCGATGAAAGCAGTTAATAAAATAATATCCAGGGGATGCATGCAGAGCTGTCATTGGCTGAGATAAGTCCGGCCGTGCGTCTCGACTCTTTGAAACATCACTGTTGCCGGAAATGCATCCACGAAGGAGCCGTGGAGGACCGTGGAGGACCCATCAGTGTATCCTCGGTTATAGCTCCTCCAGAGAGCCTCCTCGACGCTCGATGCTCGGTCCTCGATGTGCATTTAGAGAAATGAGATGTCCTTCAACATGGCGCGCTAAAATTCATTTCCGGGTCACTACCGGAGGACCGAGGAGTCGAGGAGTCGAGGAGTCGAGGAGTCGAGGAGTCGAGGAGGGACATTTGATGAAATGAGAACGGGCCCAGGTTGCATAAAAGGGGTGGTATTTGGAGTGTTCAACCAATCACAAACATGGACAAGCCGTGTACTGACTGCGCAGCGCGTCATATATTTCCTGAATGAAAAGTCAACTAATATTAGACAAATATGAAGACGTTAAACTTTAAACATCCATGACTTAAACACTTTATCCAGGATAAAAGCCACATAGCTGCACCTGCAAGGTGAATACTGCTGGTAAAAGAAAAAGTGTTTGAATACGTTCATTACAGTTTTATGATATCACTGCTGCCCCGTCTAAGACACGAGTGGATCTGACTTTAATTACATTTGACTCGTGTGTTTCGTCAACTTAATGTGTTGCTTAAAATAATACTTCTGCATACAGTATGTGACACTGTGAGTGTTGCACGCCAGATACGGCTCAAGAATCTGACTCAGATAAGGAAATATATGATACATTATGATGTGATATCATGTGACATGAATGATAATGGGAACATCGCCGTCTGCACTCACAGTGCCGCGGACTGTAGGCTACGTAATGTTACTTTGATCCGGTTACTTGTGTTGTGGCAGATATTTAAGTAAGCTTTCTTAACGCTAATGTTATAATAGTCAGATTGCTCTGAAGATGGGAGGTGATATTCTATTCATTTTCACGTTCACACAGTCGGTGATTTTGGCCGGCCGTCTTTCCTTTCTCCTGTCCGGTCGGCTCCGGTTCCTGTCCGGTCGATACTGGGTCCTGCCCGTCCTCCGGAGCTGTCCTGTCGACGCCTTCCTGCCCGTCCTCCAGAGCTGTCCTGTCGACGCCTTCCTGCCGGCCTCCGGAGCTGTCCCTTCGGCGCCTTCCTGCCCGGCCTCCAGAGCTGTCCCGTCGGCGCCTTTCTGCTCGTCCTCCGGAGCTGTCCCGTCATGACCTTCCTGCCCGTCCTCCGGAGCTGTCCCGTCTTGACCTTCGAGCTCGGCCCCCTGAGAGCCGTGGTCTTCGCCCTCGTGCCCGGCCTCCTGACTCTTCCAACCACTGCCTTCGCTCTCATGCCCGGGCCCCTGAGTTCCCGCTGTGGCCTTCGGCCCTTTTTGGACTCTGCCTTGCCCCCGGGCCGTCCGCCCGGGACCCCTTCCGGGCCCGTCCTCCGGACCCCCTCCACCCACCCTGTTGGTCCTGGTTGTGCGTCCTCCTCCGGGCCCCCTCCGCCCACCTTCTAGAGGTTTTGGACTTTTGGGGTTTTTCTTGGGACGTCTGGAATCCGTCCCTTGAGGGGGGGTTCTGTTACGGTTTTGTATTTATGTTTCATTTTCCACCTTTTGTTTTGAAATGTTTTCCTCCTTGTGTCTTCTCTGTTCCTTCTTCTGTGTTTGCCTTCCTGTCGTTAGTTTCCCTGGTGTGTCTGATTGTCTGATTGTGTTCACCTGTTGCCCTTGTGTTTCTGCCTCCCTTACCCCAGCTGTGTCTTGTCTTGTGATTACCCCTCCCTGTATTTAGTCTTGTCTCTTCCTGTGTTCCCCTGTCGGTTCATTGTTGGTTTTTCCTGTCTCCCTCCATGTCAGTCACGGTTGTCTCTCCTGTCTCCCTCCATGTTGGTCACGGTCAGTTTTTGTACAACCTATGTGTTTCATGCCATGTTTTTGTTCAGCTTTTAAAATAAAGCTTGCTTTTTGTTTCGAGACCTTTTACCTTTTTTTGTAGTCTGCATTTGGGTCCTACCCTTTCCACGCATCCTAACACTTACATTTATATTCAATTACAGCCCTGCTGTGATGCAGTGTAGCCATAAACTTATCTCGAAGAAAATGACCATGCATGATGTAAAAATATTCTAATTATTTTAAGCTTCCATTTATACTTTTTGTCACTGAATAATAGGGATGGCTATCAAAAACCAGTACTAAATTGGTACAAGTGTGATTGTTCAGAGTATATTTACAAACCGGTATATTGACTGGTTGAATTGGGCTGGAGCTGAGCCCGTTGGTCAACATTGGCCAATGCTCGTCATAAGCCTCACACCTCTTCTACTATGCACATTTTACAGAAATGTGTTTTAAATGCGTGCTTCGCTCATAGAAAACACATCTGCAGATCAAATCAAGTGCATCCTAAACTAACATTCAGACACCAGCCAAGGTTACAGATGTTCTGGCATCACTTTTGGCGAGCCATCATCCTGGCTCTGAGAGCAGTTGTAGTTGGTTAAAGTGGTTCTTTGAATTTTCTGTAATTATTCCCATAATTGTATTTATTTTAGTAGGATGGAAATGAAAGCAGTGCTCTGTCAATGTACAATACAAACATTTGTTTCACTTATTTAATTTTCCAACGAATAATATTGAAAAAGATCCTCAACATTGATCAAAAATAACCGTTATCATTTTGGCCATAAATATGGTAATGGAAAGGTTTGGATATTTGAGAAGGTCTCCCCCCCCACACACACACCTTCAGGTCTCCTGAGGCCTATACTACGAAGCCGGATTTTCCTAACCTGGATATGTTTGAGTTAGCCGGTTGGCCCAATCCAAAACATACGCGCTCTCGCTAAGCTGTACTACGACGCTGGTTATCAAGTGGATCGCTCAAGCCAGCCGTGTCCTATCTAGTTACGTGCGCGTTCACATGAAAGGGGTGGTATTTGGAGCATTCGACCAATCTCAAACATGGACAAGCGTACTGACAGCGCAGCGTCATACTTCCTGAATGAAAAGTGAACTATAATATTAGACATATGAAGAAGTTAAACTTTAAACATCCATGACTTAAACACTTTATCCAGGATAAAAGCCACATAGCTGCACCTGCAAGGTGAATACAGCTGGTAAAAGAAAAAGCGTTTGAATGCGTACATTAACAGGTTTATGAAATCACTGCCCCGTCCAAGACACGAGTGGATCTGACTTTAATTACATTTGACTCGAGTGTTTCGTCAACTTAATGTGTTGCTTAAAATAATACTTCTGCATACATATGTGACACTGTGGGTGTTGCACGGCCAGATACGGCTCAAGAAGCTGACTCAGATAAGGAAATATATGATACATTATGATGTGATATGAATGATAATGGGACACATCGACGTCTGCACTCACAGTGCCGCGGACTGTACGTAATGTTACTCTGATCCGGTTACTTATGTTGTGGCAGATATTTAAAGGGGACCTATCATGCAAAATGCACTTTTGTACGTCTTTTATACATGAATATGTGTCCCCGGTGTTCCAGGGAACTCACCAAGTGTCATAAAAAACAAAACCCTCTCTATTTTCCTCCATACCCAAATCTCTAAAAAAGGGGCTGCAACGGATCTGATAAAAACTGATCCAGATTTGAACACGTTACTGACGTCAGGACTGTGGCGCTACGGACTATTGGGCCAACTCTCCACCTATCAGGGGAATGTGGGGTTGGGCCACGGCCGGCCATTGCCGCTCGAAAGCGCTGGAGACGCTGTAGTATATATGCCAGGCCTGTAAGTGGCGCTGTAGTCTGCCACAAAAGCAGCGAAGAAGACTTCCCGCCCATAGTTACCATGGTTACCCTTCTGTTTATTCTCCGCTGTGGCTTTTTTTTCTCCCTCCCTGAGGCAAGCGTTTGCTCCCGCTGCAATGCAATCCCTCCCGTCGAGGCAAGCACTGTAATTCTCTCCGGTTAGTCCACCAGCAGATGACAAACACCCACCTCTCCGCCTCTTCCAAGGAACGAGGGGACCGTGCGGCAGAGTTTCAGTTTCAGTTTGTTTCGCCGGTCAAGATGTCCTGTTAAAGTTTAAATCTTCCGGACAAAATTAGAAAAGTGCCGGTCAAAGGTCTTCTTTGTTATTTATTGAGCTTTAAAACAAATGAATAACGACTCTATATAATAAAACACGGAGGACGGAGATCTCTTTTTCTCCCCCCCTTCTGACAGCCAGCAGCTGATCAGAGCACGTCTCCCCTCTCCTGCAGGGGGCGTGGTCAGCAGAATCAGACCCGTAGACAGCAAACAGCACATAGAGCGAAATGAGGCATGCTAAAATGCATGATCTGTTTGCTATTTTGAAAACAGAAACGTATAAATATACCTTATATAGGTATGGCCCTACAATATATCATTTAAATATAGCATGATAGGTCCACTTTAAGTAAGCTTTCTTAACGCTAATGTTATAATAGTCAGATTGCTCTGAAGATGGGAGGGGATATTCTATTCATTTTCACGTTCACACAGTCAGTTGATTTTTGCCGGCCGTCTTTCCTGCAACGGCAGTTTTTCTGTATTTCCTCTATCCTGTAATATGACTTGATAGCTTTAAACTCCGCACACGGAGCTCTGATTGGTCAGCAGGCGGTGCTTTCACTGAGTTGATCTCTTAGCCTGCAACCTAACCTCCTCCCGAGGAGGTAGCCGCTCAGCATAAGTTACCATGGAGATCTAGCCCGCTAAAAAGAGAACCAGCGTCGTAGGACCGGAAAGCCCGAGTTTTCCCTGAAGTCAGCCGGCTAAGCGAAAATCCGGCTTCGTAGTACAGGCCTCCGATGTACATTACATGGCTCTGTTCTGCTTTTACTCTCATGACTGTGAGTTAAACATCTGGATTAATGTTGACTCTGTTCCAAGCAACAGATGTACTGAAATAGAAGCTGGTCTATTGGTTTTAAATGTTTTTAAAAAAGGGCGTTTAAAAATGTAAACAAAGATAAATTGTTGCTATTTCTTGTTTATGTTCTTGCTCTTTTTCCGCCCTTTGGTACCACATTACCGTGCAATAGGATAAGCCAAAATAATACCTTGCTTTTGCTAAATTATTACCCAAAAAATGAAACCCTTACATTAGCAAATATAAAACTATATTCATTTGATTTATATAATGTCCCTATTTCAAGTCTGCCTTTTCAGATATAACCAATACAGTATTACCCCATTATAAAGATGTAAAGAGCTGGTAAAAGAAGCTATGAGGAAATGTTTCAAACACCATGAGGACCTATGAAAAAAATAGCGAAAGTGCAGTGACAAAAAGGAAGTGACCAAATGCTGACTGGCATACCTACATTTAAAGCAACGCTTGCAATATATGGTTCATATGGTTTAATGAATGTTTGGCCATATACTGCCTGCTGTGAACGACAGATGACACAGAGTGTCTTTTTGTGTTATATCTGATGACGGCAGCCCTGGAGGGCAGACGATAGTATCACATATTACCATTGCAGGTCACAGATCTTTTATGTTTTTTATTCAAGAAAATATATGAAAATCTGAAATGTCATGACAATAAAATCACAAACACCCCTCCTCTCTGCATTTCTTGTAAACCAGGGCTGCATCTCACTTCGGTTAAATGAAATCCTTGCGTCCTTCACTTGCGTCGTTTCCCTGCGACTAGTCCCTCCCACCAGGGAAGCATGGAGAGACGCAAGGAAACCACGAGAAGCAGGTAAATGAGTTTTAAGAGCAATGGGACGTCCTTTCCTCCGGAGCGTCCCATGGGAGCCTGCCTGCAGGCGCCAATCTCAGGACACCTCCACTCTGAGGACACCTCCACTCTCAGGACAGGAAGTGCATGCACACTAAGAATTACAAATAAAATCGCCACTATCAGTACAGCGCCACTTTCCGAACAGGAAATGCATGCAAATACAAAATAAAATCGTACTAACACTTATTATATACATATGTATATATTATATATATATATATAAAAATAGTGACACCTTGTATTGTTTACTCTCAGTACAGCACCACTTTCCGAACAGGAAATGCACGCTAATACAAAATAAAATCGCACTGACACTTATTATATCTATATATATGGATATATATATTATATATATATATAAATAACGACATCTTGTATTTTAGTTACACCCGCTAGACAACAGTGGAGGGTTCGAGAAACAACCGTGTTTGCCAGGTGCACCGCGGCGGAGGTGGGGAGGTTCCAGCCGGGAACCTCCACCCTGCTGCGGGACCCGTGGTGGGACCCTGAGTGTCATCGTTCAGGCTTTGCATTTGAACTCTATGACTGGTTGCGGACTTCCAGGCCTTCCTGACATCCAGGATAAAGGTGAGATTCTAATCCATTTCAATGCCAAAAGCAAGTTCTTGATTTTAACTTTTTTAATATGATTTATTGGGAGTTTTATTGGACAGTAGAGATCTTTATTTATCGCTGCAGAAAGGATCATGCCAGCCCACATCAAACACCTGATCAAGAACTTGTGAATCTTCAGGCAGAAAAGATGAAAACACTGTTCAAAGTTCCAGTTTCCTGTACATGGAACCATGCCTGTATGGGACTCTGTTCCACATGTCTTCAGTCAGTTCTGGACCCTAGTTGACTCGGACACTAGTTCTACCAAGGCTCATTAGAGGTAAGCTGTTAGGCTTCACGTGAATGACTGGAGATGAGAACCCGCAATGCAAGCACTAAGACTGAAACAGTGGTGAAGTGTCAAAAAATTGCTTTATTTTAGACCACGGCACAGTCAAGGAGTTGGAGAGGACGCTGAAGGAGAATCCTGGAACTGAGGTTCAGACCGGGACGAGGAGCTCAGAGAGGGAAGACGAGGAGCAGGACAGACCAGGGAGGTGGCTGGATGTGGCAGGTGGAGCGGCAGGTGTGTGGATCTGGAACGGGAAAGAACAGGGTTAGGAAGGTAAATCCTCTCACTAGGAGCATCAAAAAGTTACTAGGCAAAAATGCTAAGTAGGCCTGGACGTTAGTTTACCACTGAAGAATAAACGAAGAACTGGCGAAGACTGAGGATGAACCAGGGTTTTAAGCAGGTGCAGGTGAGTAGTGGCAATCAGTGAGATGAACAACAGCAGGAGCGGTGTGGAGACGGAAATCCAAATGTAGGTCAGCCACGCCCAGCCAGGAAGACAGACAGACAAAAACACAGAGGAAAAAGAGGAAGGCCGCACTGTGGATCCTCACATAAGCAGTGGTAGGAGAGTGGAGTTATCTTTGTATTAGGCTGCAAGTCGACAAGAATAGATTACAAATCGCTTAAAAAATGGTTCAGACAAGAGGCACCATGTGTTACGCAGGTGTGGCGCTGATATAGTCTATATATGCGGTTGAACTTTAAATGAAATTATTTCCGGTACAGAGACAAACACTCGAGGTGGATGTATAAAGTACATACTGGTGTTAATAAAATATAGCATGTATCCCTCAATTTATCGACAATAAGAATGACAATACATACTTCCGGGTGTAAAGTAATATATCTATCACACTCTCTCTGCACAGCAACAGTCCTCTATAAAACACACACACACATTTGCCTCTGTGTGCACTCTAAAGTAACCTGTGTACACAGTGTCCAGCTATGAGTTTGCTTAAAAATATGTGTGTGCTTAATTACACTGGTTCCTCTTTAGTAGCATTCTGCACAACAGGAAGCTAGAAATATGAGAAGTGAAACATCCCTATCTTAGTAGTAGCATTCTGCACAACAGGAAGCTAGAAATATGAGAGTGAAACATCCCTATCTTAGTAGTAGCATTCTGCACAACAGGAAGCTAGAAATATGAGAAGTGAAACATCCCTATCTTAGTAGTAGCATTCTGCACAACAGGAAGCTAGAAATATGAAGAAATTAAACATCACTATTTGGACACAGCGGGTCGAACATCGGTTATGTGCAACTTGAATACGACTCAGATGGCGCGAACCAGACGGAGTCAACGGCTGCTGACTCATTGCCTAGGGCCCGCCCAGGAGTGATGCCACCAATTAGAAATATGAAGGGAGGAGCAACCGACACAACTCCTCCCACAGAATCTGTATGTAAACTGCCACAATATTCATGCTCGGGGCTCTCTTCTGACTGACTGTCCTGATATGTATATCACACGGTAGTAAGACCAGAGCCCAAAGTACTTCGTTATATTGTACTGTTGCTTTTACCATTAAATCATATATTTACATATAATTTGTATTATCTGTTGTAGAACCAAATAAATAAAATAAAATAAGAACTCATTCTCAAAAAAGATAAACGCCATTCTTAAAAGGTATAAACGAACAATAGTTAGATTAATATTGATTAGAGTGCACAATATAAATAAAGAATTGAGAGAAGAAAAAGAGATATGTTATCTATCAAAACCCAGTTAGATTAACATTCATTGGATTGCACACTTTGTTTGTTTGTGTGGATATGTAGCAAATTAACATGTTAAATAGCACTTAAGATAGTTTGAAATAGAAATAAAAAACATTATGTGTCTAATATCCTGTCTTTAACTTGTGTAACTAACATTTCATGGTACAGAGGCTCATAATGATAACTACTAGTACATCTAGAATACAGAAACTTTTAATACCTACAATCATGAAAGACAAAGTGTACGATACATTTCCAAGTTTTTATTTAAGAAAGAGTTTTTTTTTAAATCACAAAAGTAATTCTACAGTGTTTTGCATTATACAGTCTTATATACAATAAGTAAATGTTTATGTATTGAAAGGATACCAGGGCATGTTTTAATGTGCTTTCAAGCTATACAAGATTTGTCACTACATATGCATTAATATCAGTTAAACACAACCTACAACGAGGCCATTGGATGGATGATCAACTACAAAACTTACATTTTATTGTTTCAGCTAGGATACAAGATTATTATTTGCTTGATTTTTTAAAAATACAATGCAATGTAATCCCCTCACACAATTATTACAAAATGTCTTGAGTAGAATGCAGTTTTATATGTGACATTAAGTGCCATTGCTGTTCACTTTAAAATATCACACAGAGCTGTTTGAACCCAAGGCCTTCATGAATACCCTCTGAGCATCCTCAGCGAGCATGTTGAGGAAACCCTTGAGAGATATGTAGGTGCAGGTAAAAGATAAGGTCATTGCTACTGGTATTCCTATTAATGGAATAAATCTGGACACTTCCTCTGCTGCCATTGAAGCAGCTTGAAATCCAGACACTAGCAGCAGTTTAATAATGAGCCCTTTGTTTATTACATCTAAGACAGGTTTGAGGTCATCACTGCTCTGAGATCAGTGAAAGGCACACCTGAGTTAAGAGCAAGATTTGCCATTGACATGCTATCAAGACCAAAAGTATGTTTGTACTTATTGGTGGCTTTAACCAGAATGGCTACATCAACAGCAACAGAGAGCCCAGGAACTGGTACAGCTGCTGTGAGTGCAGAAAAAAAGCAAGGTACTTTATTTTGCCTGGAGAGCTTCTTTCTTCTTGCGGATGATCTCAAAATGAACATTGGGCATGGCTAACAGCAGAGTGTCTCTCTTGTGTGCAGGAAGCTCTCTCTCCAGGGTCTTTGTTAACAGGTGGAAGTCATACAGGTGGAGATCAAAGCTGGACACCAGGAAGACTTGTGGAGACTCAATCTTGTGTTTTAGAAAACCTGTGTCACACACACAGAACAGCAAAGTTAATTCAAGATGATGACATTGAAACCAAGTTAGAAAAATTCCCATTAACCATCAGCAGGACAGACAAAACAATGGGTTATTTGTTTAAAATCTGAGAGGATGATCGGTCACATGAACAAACCATTAATGGCCAGTATTCAAAAACTCGTTTTATAAACTTTTATAAACCTTGTAAGCTCCTGTAAAGTAACATTTTGTTGTTTTAAAATGAAACAGTGTCTACTTGTGACCCTTGTTGCCAAAGATTTTAGGTTTTAGCATGTGTCATTTCGCCAAACTTACCATCAAGCAGTTTTCTCTTATGATTGAAAGAGTCTTTTCTGCGTTGAACTCGCTCTGAGTTTTTCCTCTCCCGCATGTTCTTATCAATCTTTGAGCGAACAAAGTAGAACTTCTTCTTCATCTTCTGGATCTCCAGAGCAAGTTTCACATCATTTTCTCTGAAGCGATCAGCTGAGATGATGATGAAGAAGTCAAATCTTCAAAGCCAACATGCTCCAGGTACTTGGCAGCTGGAAAATTGGTGGTGCCAATACCAGGAAGATCCCACAGTGTAACATTGGGAAAGTTTGGATGGGGTATGGTTTGACCTCCATGGTGGTTTCTACACACCAGTAGGGGCTGCTGCATCACTCTTATCCTTCAAGTCTAAGCCTCTAAAGGCGTTAACAAAGGTGGATTTACCAGAGCCAACTCTCCTGTGATGGCGATGTTTAGTGGAATGTTATCCTGCTCTTCCAAATAAGCCTTGATCTTTGCAGCTGCTGCGGGGACATTGGTTTGCAGCAATTCTTTAATGTATTATGTCTCTTACCAAATGGATCCTCCATAGCTCTCCTTGAAAAATAAAAATAAACAGAATGTCATCTCACTATTTTCATTTGGTGACCTGAGCATTTAAAAAGACATCCTGTTTAATCAAACTTACAGAAACAATGAGTTTGTTAATAATACAATTACAATATCCAACTTTACATACAAATATGTGTTTTCTAATAAACTGTGAAGTCTACAATGAAAGCTTAAGAACTGTCCTAAAACCCTAGAATAGCCATTGTGAACTCAAGATTCTTAATAGGCTACATAAAAAAACACAAAAAGCACAAAAGATAAACTTGTAGGGAGACCAGGGACAGTTGTAACACGGGACAGTTGTAACGCCTTCAATATGTCCAATCACAAACAAGCTGGAGTGATGAAACTCACTCTGCACATGCTCAGTTAGATGGAAGATTGCTGTGAAAAAAAGGAGCCACGTTTAAATCTCTCGCGAAAGATATTAGCAAAAGTGTGTTTCTGAGGTAAAATCATTAACACAAATTATATGAGTATTTTTTGGATACTGTCTTGAGGTCAAATGTCTAGGAATCCAAACTAGTATTATTAGAATCACTGTTTTGTAAGCTAAACATATAACTAGCTAAATATGGGTCAAGCTAGCAATCAGGCAGGTTCACAGGGGGTGAAAAGCAGACTGGTGGTCCTGGGACGGTTGTAACACGGACCACCTGGGACGGTTGTAACATGGCACATTTACAATGATGGCTCATTTGCTCGAATGATCAATATTGTTGATTGGTGTGCATTGTCCCTGTAAAAATAAAAGAATAAAATACTGTACGTAAAGTGTGTGCGTGTGTTTACAGTATGCCAAATATCAGAAAGAGGAAGGAAGACAGGGGAGTGCCACTTCCTCTTCTGCAGAGGGCCTCAAATGAAGTTGAGAAGGGCAAATCAGTCAGGGCAGTGGCAAAGTCCCATGATATATGCCATGTCACCCTGTTCCATAAAAAAGGCTGAGGTTGGAGAGTCAGGGATCAAAATCACCCCAAAGAGTAGGCTACTGGACACCAAAGAAGGTGTTCCAACAGAGCAAGAGATGCTTTTGAGAGACTACCTGATGGAGGCAGCTGATTTATACTATGGTCTCAGCTCAAAGGAGGCAGGTCTACATAATTAAGGTAGAATAGGCTATCTATACAGATGGAAGTGACTTTTACACCTGCCACAACTGTGAATCAGATTAATTCCATCCGGTGTTCTGTTTTAAGTTCTGTTCATTGTTCATTGTTGTTGGAGGATGTGTGAAACCCCATTAAAATCTTGTTGCCTTACAGCTTTCCCTCTTTTTTGTCATGTAGTGTGAAAAAAGGTAACCGTTATTACATGTTACAACCGTCCTGGCATGTGTTACAACTGTCCCTGTACACAGGGACAGTTGTAACAGTTGAGTTTAAATACATTTTCCAACCTGTACTTATTTCATAGAAACATCTTAAATACATTGCTTCAGTAGTTGACACATTGAGAATGTATTATATAGCAAAATGGCTATCCTAGTGTAAATGGTTTTTGACTTATTGGGGAAAACCCAAAAAGTGTTACAACTGTCCCTGGTCTCCTAAGGAGTGAGCAAACTGGATAGCAAACGGTTGCAACAGTCAGAAACAATTAATTGTATTAAACATTCATTTGAAATATATGCCTTACCGTATGATGCACCTGCAACTTTGAAACTCAGCAAGAAAGTTGAACTTCTTTGCTGCGCTGTTGTATGGGTTCACATTTTAAAGAGTTCCGCCCCTTAGACACTCAATGCAGTGGCCAATTAAACCTTCTCCTGCAGTGAGTGACAGCATCTAAACCAATCAGTGTTCATCGTGTTTCCTTTCTTTTTCCTTGTTCAGTTAAAGCAGCTGATTTACAAGAAATGCATAGAGGAGGGGTCTGTTTACAGAGCACATACCTTATCAAAGGTTTCACTTTATGGAGACATTTATTACGTGGAAATGTGGCTTGTTGGAAACAAATGCTGTCTCATAATATATCCTGCAATAAAGACACTGAAAATATTTTAATCTAATCATGAATATTCTTGTACTTTCTGTGAATGAGAAGAACAAACATATTATTTGTTCTATCCGTGAAAGTGTTCTGTCTGATGTTGAACATCTTAAAATGCAAAACTGAGCAAAAACTATAACTTCATAAAATACATTTTAATGTGTTTCCCCGGTTTTATAAATTTTTCTTTTTTTGGCTATTTCCGCCGGTTCCTTCTACGGGGACACTGCCCGGTCTCGGGTGTCCCCCCACGGCCTGTGTCCAGCCGTTCCCCCCCCCCCCCCACTCATCCATATATTAACGGATTTTGACATTTTTGTCCTCTCCTCTCACTGATCGAATGGCAAACGCGACCCACCATCGGAGGGCCTCCACCGGCCCGGCCTAGTGCCGGTGCTCTCGCGGTCGGTTCCTCCAAACTGCGGGTTCGACTGATGGCCGGACTACACCATGCTCTGTTTGACAAACCCCGTGATTAGTTTTCAAGCTCTGTGATTGGTTGACCTCCAACTGCATTCCATATGAAAAAAAACGTTTTGTAAAATATAAAATCATACTTTATTCAGCAGTGCTTGCTTTACTCTTTGAAAGTCATCACATGAATGCATTGTAATGAATGGTTCGGCTGCATACACATCTGTCGTAGTTCTTTATTTATCTACAGAGATCGGCCTCAGAATAGACCGGAAACTATTCTTTTACCGTTCTGTTTTAATGTCACAATAAAGTTAGTAGTAATAATTTGTTTTGATATTATTGTTTTTATTAACTACTAGACCGCTGGGTCATGTTAAAGGGCCCATGTCATGGCCATTTCCACTGATCATAATTACATTGTTGAGGTATACTAAAATAGATTTATACTGTGCAATTTTCCAAACTCACATTGGTTTCGCATACAGCATCTCTGTCAAGCATGTGTATTCAGCAGTATTCACTCTCCACTAAACGACTCGTTGGAGCTCTTGCCCCCCCCTCCCTGTGAGCCTAGTGTGCTCCGATTGGTCAGCTCGGCCACTCTGTTCTGATTAGTCAACCACCAGAGAGGCTCCGCCCGCTTTTTTCGGGGAACATCAGTGTAATAATGGCGTCGGTACAGCTGATATTTTATACTAACTAACCGAACTGAACCTACAACTGTTGTTATAGAAGAGTGTGACGGCCCCAGGGCCTTTGTGCAGGTGTGTTGCAGGGCTTACGGTGGGGTGGAGCTGAAGAGGGTAATCAGCGCGATCACGGACACCTCCGTAGCCGGTGCTATTAATCCCAGCGGCCCGGAGTCTCTCTCCAAAGCGGCTGCAGAAGGACGAACTCAGCGACCCTCTCCCTCGACCACCTATCTCTGCATTTACCACAATAAATGTGCCGTGGTTTTGTAAACTCGTGTATGTCTCCTTGCCTTTCCGTTGTGGCCTACGAGCCGGTCATAACAAAGAGTAAGTTATTTTTACCTGTAATAAACTACTACTGTTTGATGAGAAATCAAATCATGGTTTGTATGAATGATATGTTATGCAAATAATTCAGGGAAGAAAGGATAGGCCTACTAAGTATTTCCATTAAACTTTATTTTTAGAAATGTACAAAATGAACATAAATATACATATATACACGGTATATCATCCATTCCTCCTCGCATCTTGCCTGCGCACAGCCGGTGCCTTTTAGCACGAGGCCTCAGTAGTAGTAGAAGTCCCGTCCCCGTCATGGATTGTCCGCCAGGATCTGGCTGGACGAAATCAAATGCAAATCACAAAATATTAGAGAAACTTAGTTGTTTTAGATTCGTTAGTAGTAGTTGTGGTAGGAGTGTAATGAACAGCTTGCCTGCTAATATGCTAACCTAGCTTTGTTTACCTTGGTAGCTAACACGATATGAACGTTAGCTTGGAGGAAAGGCAACTATAATGCAGTGTAATAAAACTACTATGAACAAAAGCTAGTGGTTCATATTAGGCTAGCAATAACGTGTTTATAATTGCAATCGTATACGGGTATTCTGCTACGTTCATACAATGTAACTTGCATGAATACATTGTTTTGCGCTAGCATACAGCTAGCCTCGTTAGCTATACATGCAGTATATGTACTGTCACAATGTACGGTAAATCACCCGGAGTATACTGTATGAGTATTCCGTGTGTGTGACTGCAGACATTCTCCTGCCATGACAAACATGTAAGGCCATCTGCTGACATTGTAGTTGATATATTTAAACGCTAGCAACGTAGCATCACAAAAATGTTTTTCCGACCAAACCTAGCTCTAGCTCCGTGTGTTAGATCGGTTGCATACACGCTACGCCAGCTATAATGTAATTACGTTTCGCGACTGACCGCACGGCAAATCACCCGGAGTATACTGTCAATAGGTATTTTGTGTGTGAATGCAGACATTCTCCTGCTATGAGATACATGTATGCAAGGCCATCTGCTGATATTAGAGTTGATATATGGAAACTCTAGCAACTTAGTTAGCACAGTTAGCACTGTGTCAATGGCTTAGCAGTCCAACACAGTTTACACATTTAAACAGTCTTGTTTGATAAATACACAAATAACAATGCAAACTTACAGGTTGTGTACCCGGATCTTCCCCTGCTCCAAACGGTCCAAACAAGCTGTGCATATCCGGCCTCAAACTGGGCAATGTTTTGGAAGCTTTCGTCTGTGAAATGCCGGTTCTTCGAACCTCTGGAGGAACACGCCGCTGCTGGTGTGGCCATAGCTCTTCGGGATTGGTCCATTTCGTTCCGGGTACCGCATGACATCAGGCGGTACCCGGAAGAAATCAAATGGGCAGTGACGTATCTCCAACGAGGCGTTTTGGGGAGGTATTTTCTGTGTTAGAGTTTTACTCGCTACAGGGTGTACTTTGAGGGTTTTGACTCTGCACACCGTTTACATGCATAAAAACCTTCATAACACACAAGGGGACGGGTAATAACCGGAAAAGCATGACATGGGAGCTTTAAGACCATCTTTTCTGTGTTGCTGTGGGTTTTTTCCATCGCTTTTGTGTTACAAATATCAAAACAATAACTAAATATATCCGTCGTAAACTAAACCAGAAACAGCAGTATATTTTATTTTGTTAACACTGTAAACTTGACAGCTTTTTAACCTTTATATAGTCTATTTTTAACCTAAACCACCTACTGGTTAAAGCACGTTATTACAAGTTTTGAGTAATGCAATGCAGGTAGATTGTGTTGCTTTTTAAAATGCCTTTTTCTTAATGTATTTCATTTTTGTAAAGCACTTTTGAATGTGTTATATTTTATGAAAACATTTAAATATTAAGAGTATATACAAAATAGGAGGAAAGTAGAATGTCAAAGATAGAAATATAGAATAGAAAATATCTAGAAGATACTGTAAATGGTATCTAGAATAAAACAGTTTAGTGCCGGATGTACAAAGATATTAATAGGAGGATGTGTAAAACAGACAAACTAATTAGGCTTTATTTAAACATTAAATAATACTTTAGGTTAAGGTCTTCTTTTAAATACATGTAAGCAAAAAGCTTTGGGGGTATCTATATTAAGCCTGACAAAGTACTTGTTTTGGGACTTGACAATCAACTTTCCTGCAATGTTAACTACTGTATGTTGAAGCACTTATTTTAACTGATATTATACATATTTATTATACTCTTATAAGATGTATAGATAGAATAAGAAATGTGCAGAATATGACTGTTTAATGGTGGAGGTACACACATAGTGGCTGCGTTTCACTTCGGTTAAATGGATTCCTTGCGTCCCTCACTTGCGTCGTTTCCCTGCGACTAGTCCCTCCCACCAGGGAAGCATGGAGAGACACAAGGGTTGCGTTCGAATACTCCAAAAAAACAGCTCCTAAGTTCTAACCCTATCGTCTATTCCTTGACCTCGGAGTGAAACGTCATGGGGTTAAGGGATAGTGGATAGGAGAATTCAAAAGGATTTAGGAGAAGAGACTGCGGCACTTTAGAGAATCCGACTGCACTTTCACTATCCGACGTGTTTATGATGCGCCAGCGGAGGTCATAAATGTGCGCCTGCTGCTGTGGGGAAACTATGGAAACTATGGAAACTACAGCGGACTACAACATGGATGTTTAATAAGAACGAGGGACTACTGTAAACTCATCTAGAGACTCTGCACCGTGCTCTGATGCTGTTGTTTTATGCTTTATGAACGGGGACAACAGAGAAACATATTCTTCATGACCAAAGTTGGAATTGAAATAAAAAAGGAAAGTGAAACTCCGGTCCACATTAATACAAATGATCCCAATACGTATGATTGTATGAAAAGATCTTAAAATCAATACAAATGTATTTATTATAAAGGTTAGTCCTTAACATCTATCACTGTGTATATCACCATTCAAACATCTTTTAAAAGTTGAACAAACCCCACACAGCTCAGTAAAGACTGTGAAATGTTGACTTTATTTGATCATTTCAGTGAAAACTAACGTTCATATTTCTCTTTTTGATTATAATACTGATGAACGTTCAAAACAAAGCACTTTGGCAACTTACCACATACGTTTTAAAATGCTTAATAAGCACCGTAACTTTCATGATATCATTTCTCGTTCATAATCGGTTGTTTCCGTGAACGGCCGACTGTTGTGTGACGGCAAATGCTGCGGCCGCAAGGCATTGTGGGGCAGCATTCTCTCCTCTCCTTTCGGTTAGGGAAGTCCAGTGGTTCCTAGGCTTAAGGAGGTTATAAAGGAAGTTTGAAACCTCCTTTCCTTTTAATTTAGAGAATTCGAACGGCACTTATCATGGCTGCCACTGAGGGACTTCTGGGTCATTTCACTCCGTTAGGAAGGTTCCTAAGCTAAATGGACTATTCGAATGCAACCAAGGAAACCACGAGAAGCAGGGAAATGAGTTTTAAGAGCAATGGGACGTCCTTTCCTCCGGAGCGTCACGTGAAGCGACGTCCGTTTGTGATGACGCCGCACGGCTGATCGTCTGACAGCAGCCAGCTCTGTCCCCGTTATTTTCACAAACACCCCCGCCTCTGTTAGTACACATTTACTGACACAAACATTTGTATCATCTGTTGTAGACCCAAATAAATAAAATCAAATAAGAACTAATTCTCAAAAAAGATAAACGCCATTCTTAAAATGTATAAACGAATATTAGTTTGATTAATGTTGATTAGAGTGCACAATATAAATAAAAGAATTGAGAGAAGAAAAAGAGATATGTTATCTATCAAAACCCAGTTAGATTAACATTCATTGGATTGCACACTTTGTTTGTGTGGATATGTAGCAAATTAACATGTTACATAGCACTTAATGACTGACTGAATGGAAATGACAATAAATGAAAATGTAAAACGAAAAAAGCGATCACGAAAATGTTTCCAATAAATGAATGAAATGATTTTTGTACACTTTGTTGTTCAGATATATCACATATTTGTAACTGAATGATGCATTCATTGAAACAAAACACAGTATGAACTGAGGAGTGAGTCCCGTGAGTTTCATGTGTTTTCTTCACTCCGCTGGGAAACTGCTCTCATGTCAAGAAGCATCAGATCATTGCATGCGCTGCATCGTCCAATCAGTCAGCGATACACAGTAAGGGGGCGGGGCGAGTGTCTGAGGATTTCATCGAAGGATGGGGTGTTTCTCAATCGCGAGTAAAGCTGCTTCCGAGCCACTATTTCAAGCATACTACGTAATCGAGTGCCGCCAAAGTACTGTTCCAATCTCCAGTATACTTGGAAATCTACCGAGCCCGGCGTACTACGTTTGGAGAAATATCGAGTGTGCACATGAGTAGACTTCGCCCACAATGCTTTGCGCACGGACCAATTTCCCCAAATCTGTGGCGGAAGATGTAAGGCGGGGCCTCTCATATGACGCACACCTGCACACTTGCTAGCGTGTTCCACTCTTTGTTTTCCGAATGTCAGGAAGTATTCTTGACTCGCTTCTGAAGCAAGATGCTCGGCAGACATGTGCTACCAAGCAAGCGTACTCGCGATTGAGAAACACCCATGGTCTGGTGCAGCGCCATATAGATAGAAGAGTTACGACAGCGGAAGTCCAAAATGCTTGATCGTCACGTGGTTCAGGGAGAGTCAATAGTTCCCCGGAAGTTCGTGGCGGGACATATGAATGCATGATTACCGGAGATAGAACTACGATTTTTGGTAATAAGTAGTGAATAAAGGTCTTGATTTGCAATATTTATACAACATACCGATATGTGTATGTATTTACATCAATATGTTTTAAAATAAATAGAATCTGCTAATATTTATGGATAATATTAGGAATAGTGTGAACAGCTAGTTTACTTGTTAACATACATGTTAGGCTGTTGCCTTGGTTAAAGAGCCTGTTGCTGTTGTGTATTGCTTTGAATTATTTAAAACAAATATTATCTTCTTAAACAGGTATGGTAGTCAGGAGCATCACTTCCTAATGTTTATTGATATATTTAGAGGGAGGGGATGGCAAGGAATGCTTCAAAATTTAATTAGATTAATTTCTACAATTTTTTTAATTCATGGTGGTTTCAGTAATCCCATGGTACTTGAGGACATAAGTAATCTAAATGACTAATGTCATCTTTATGACTTTCAGAAAGGACAGGAGACCAACAGGTGACTATCAATGGACTAGCAGCAACACGATTATGACGTTAAAAGTGTTGTTTTAGGAACATCCATTGTAAATACATGGAATTCAATAAACATTGAATAGCATGTCATGCAGTTTGTCTGTGCCTTTTCCTCCGTGTTGTCCTGGCATATCGTCTCCACCATGGTTTGCTGTGCTGCCTGGGGATGCTCCAATCGCTCAGAGAAAGGAGTAAGAATCAGAATGTACGGCTTCCCCACTGACACAGAGAGGAGGGAAAATGGCTAGCTCAAGTCAGCAGGAGCAATTTAACAATCAAAACAGACAGCCGCAACAAAATATGTGAGGTAATCATATTCAAACACTGCATTTGCACTTTTTCCACAAAACGAAGACCACACCATTGGGAAGCTTAATGTTTGGTTTAATACAAATAACAGGGAAAGGCTTGAAAAACTCTGAGAGTTGAGACTCAGGGTGCAGGGTGAGGGTCTCAGTGCAGGTATTCAGGCTCTATTGAATCCCCCTCTGGTTCTTGTGCTGAAAGAGGGAGAACAGACAGGAGAAAGGGTTATACACACCTATATAGCACACCTATTGGATGGGAAATTGCCTTGGGGAGATTAGGTGTGGTCTTTGTTTCCAACTGAAGTTATGGAACTTTATTATTTGTGAGTTTAACAAAGTATGACAAATGGCATCAGTAATGGATGTGATATGAATTTGTATAAAGTTGTCTCACATTCTTGGTCGTATTTTACGTACAGTATGTAATGAGTGTATACATGTCCAGTAAGTCCTCCACCTGTAACATCACTGCCCCTCCACCTGCCATACAGTAGGTTACTAATATACACTAACAAGATTACTTATAATACAGTGATAGAATACATGTTTAGTATGCTTACTTATATACAACAGTAGTATTAAATGTACCTTGTGTTTTCACTCTCACTTTGCCATCATTTCAAAATCAGCTGAGCTGCAACATAATACAGACAGGTAATAATCAACAGAATACACTAAAAACACTCACCCATAAATTACGTTTTTGTTTACTGTTTGGAAGTCTCAAATATGCACTCTAAAATCAATAGCGATGTATCAAATAGCTCTCTTCCTTATTATTGTGTAACGTTAACTTTATTATACTAGTTTGTAGGTCTACTCCAAAATGTTGATCGTAATTTCTCCACCTCCACTCATTACAATCACACGTGCCCCAATGTTATATTTAACTAATATTATATTCCTCCACCCCACAAAAAAATCACGTTTAGAAGCCCTTTTTCTCTAATTCCACAACGTTGGATGAAATAACATTAGGAGAACGGATTAATAGCTGTTCATGGTTAACGTGTGTTGCTAACTTTATCCGGTATCCTAGCCTAATCTGTTATCTGTAAACGTAATCCACTAACATCCTTTAATACACATGTTCATTTGACTCAGATGTGCTGATAATATCTGCAATATAAATCTTTAAACGTCTTCTTACCTTTAAAGTCCATCAGAACGACGCTGCAACTCTACTGCTGCCACCACAGATGTGGAGCTCTCGAGTCAATAGTCCCCGGAAGTCAGCGGCAAGCTAACTTCCGGTGAGACCGAGACCGAGGAGCGAGGAAATGAAAAATAAGAGAAGTGAAACGCAGCCATTGATAGATCTCTTGTTGAGGAACCTATGACCCAAGTTTGTCATCATTGCATAACTACACCGTAATTGTGTATATGATATTTCAATAAACCTTTGAAAATCTTGAAATCTTGAAAGGGATGTGCAAAATAGCCATTATATACAGTTTTTGATGAACAATTAGAGAATAACGAGTAATGAATATGCTTTATAGGGATCTGCAGATACATTTTTTGTCTTCTCAAGCACCAACTAGGACACGTTCGAGTCTTGATTTGGATAGTGTGCCGTCGATGGGTTTCATTCCATTTCAAAGTGCTGTTTGACGCGTGTAAACTTTGCGCAATGCCACTCCAACATCCAATCACAGAGCTTGAGAACTAATCACGGGGTTTGTCAAACAGAGCACATGGTGTAGTCCTAAACGATAGCTGGGGATTCTGGGTAGTGTAGTGTCTTCTGCCATCCTAAACTCCGAAAAAATATTTGTTTCTCCGAATCGAAGGGGAAACATACAAAAGCATTGTACACAATTTAAACCAATCAATGTTGTGTAATTAACAAGGATAATCTGCTGTTGTTAGTTGATGAGTAGTGCAGATATCACTGTCAAATCAATCGACAGTAAGGGGAATACTTACTTCCGGGTGTACAATTCTCCGTTATCCAATGGATATGGACGCTCACATTGCCTTTAAATGCCGCCGACACAAACGAATGCCGTGCTTCCATGAGCGCCAAATCCCGCCGCAGAAGGGAATACATTGCAATCAGGTCTCAGGCTCGAAAATGACATTCCCAGAACAAATGACCATATCTTCCCTTCTAAAAGCAACCCGGTATCACGGCAAGACGTGAACATGTGACGATCTACCATGCTGGGAGACGTGAATATGTCACGGTTTCGTCCCTTCAAACGTGACAGTTACACAGTATTGTTAACATGGCCCAACCAGTGGAGAAATACCCGGAAGTGCCAAGCAAATGGTCTACCGCGCCTATTGGTCGGTTTTTAATGTCAAAATGAGATGTTTTGAATTTATTTTTTAATCGTCACACTTGATTTAGCCGATTTTCTTGTTGCCCTAGCTGGTCGACACCTCTTTTAGCAGAAACAAAGGCTACATTAATGTATTAAATCGATGTTAATCCATGTGTGTTAGACTGGTGTGGATGTGGAATTAACGGACGTGACGTTGTGTGATTGCGTTGCCAACGCAATTTACAAACTCTTCAGCTACAACCCTAATTATATTTAAAAACATTTTAGAAGGCCTCACGAAATACTTTAATGTAAATAAAATGTAAATGTGAAGGGATGTGTGTAATGTGATGATTGACATTATTCACCCACGGATCTATGGGTTGGGGGTATTGTTCCGCACGGACATTTTAGTTAACCGGACTTACTTTTTTCTGTATGTTTTTCAAATCAGTGTTATACAGTAAGTGTCATAGACAGTATTACATTGCTATTATTATCCTTAAAATATATATAAAACAAAACCATTTATGATCTTTTTTTGGGTGGTTTACTAATGACAGTTAATTCTGTTTCTGCTATTGATGGTTTAATTTTTGTGAAAAATAATAAAATAATCAAATTCAATAACGTGCTTTAACCACTAGATGTGCCTTTCTAGCAGTTGTGCACCGTTATGGTGTAAATATAACCTATCTACCAATTGGATCAAATATAAAAGTCAGCCGAATTAGTATTGATTCTGCAAGGAGACGTATTGTGTGAAAATAAATGGAAGATGATGTTTAATTGCTGATATATTTATGATCCACGTCACGTATTCAGTTTTGGCGGCATTTCTTCCAGTTTGTCCAGAAGTCTTCTCATCAGGGCTCTATAAATAGAAAACTACGGCAGATGTGTAATATTTAATGCAGCCGAACCGTGTATTACAATGCCGTTATGTGATGACTTTCAAAGAGAAAAACAAGAACACTCGGAATAAAGTATTATTCTTTTTTTTTAAATGTTTTCCGATTTCATATCACATAAACACCATATCCCAACGTGCATTGCGGCTAAAACATCCAGGATTATGGGTGTAGTTTGATGTTTTAGCCTATCAAAACCTCTGAAAAAAGAAATGTGTCTCTCAGAATCTAAAGAGAAAAACCTATGGGAAAAACACAAAAGCATTGTACACAATTTAAACCGTGTGTGCATTACCTGATGCGCCACAGTTCCATACATTGCTGGAGGAACTGGTGCCGGTCCGGGGTGCATACATAAAATTATAGGCTAATTGATCACGGGTGGGCAGTGGCATGCGAGTGTAGAACAAACTGTGTTTCATCGTTGTGATGAACTCGATAGCGAGTGTATAGGCTGGTCCGTGCAGGACTACTATTAACTGTGCTGTTGTTGGAGAGAAAGGGTAGAGAGAAAAGTCTATGCGCTCCTGATCGGGGGGGCATAGCGCCACTAGAATAGAGTAGTGGTGTCGCAAGAGGATAAGCTAGTTACCGCTCTTGGACGGTCATCAGGCACCGATCTAGGACTTGTATACAAGGGTGGAAGCGTGAGTCAAGGCGCCCACTTAAACAGATAATTCCCTACCCCCTCTGAAACCTCTTAATTCGGACTAAATTGAGCTGGATGAACTTTGCTGTCACGCTGGCGTTTATTACGAGTTCATGTTTGTTTGTCTGATTGTTTGTATCGGGGGTCTATATTTGTTTGTCAAACCACCGTCTTGTGTATGTTTTGTAACAACTAATAATGAATCAGTCCATAGCCAGGGTAAAATAAACTAAACTTTAGTTAAAGGTGGGGTAGGTAAGTTTGAGAAACCGGCTCGAGATACACTTTTGTTATATTCCATGGAATGCTCTTAACATCCCGATAGCAATGAATATCTTAAGTGCTTTGACAAAAAATCCATAAAAAAATGATTGGATGGCCTACCTGCCTGTCAGCCTTCCATCTGTGCACAAACTTATCTCGTGCCCTCATTGGTCATGTGCGCGCTCGTGTGTGTGTGGAGGAGGGGCTCTGTAAGGAAGTGGCAGATTTTCTCCGGTTGTGTATTTTCAAATTCCAGCGCACTCGAGCTGGTTTCTCCGAAATTACCTACCCCACCTTTAACTCACCAAAAGTAAATGACTTGAGACAAATACATAATATAAAGATGTAAAGCAAAATTCTGGTAGTATAAATATGCTGCAAAATGAAAATAAATAGCAAAAGAGTGTTTTTATGTCCTGCATCTGAGTGTGCAGAGGAAAAATATAAACAAGAAGCACACTGTTCAGGGTGTGCGCTGTAGGTGTAAGAAGAAAATAAGATTATATTACTTTAAGAATACATTTTAAATTGTATTGCTGGTATGTTAAGATATCTTTGTGACCTTGTATAAACCCTATGCCCCGTCCTGCACCCTGAGACCCTCAGAGGCATCACTGCTGGTCGTAAACAACCTGCCTGAGGAGGTCAGGGTTGCAAAATCTGTCTGCTCTTTTAGGTCAATGTTGTATTATTTGTTTAATTTATTCTTAAATCTATGTATTGTATGGTAATAAATGAAGAAAAAAAAAACGTTATGTATTGAACACATTCCGAGACAAAGCTAATAAGACAGAACTAGACTCAGACATAATACGAATTATTGTAGAAACCTTTTGCGCTGTTGCTGCAAAATGGAAACTTTGTTGATTATCTGTTCCAACTGGCCACTGGATTCAGATAATTAATATAAGTTGAAGTTAAATTACAGTTTTAAATATAGTTTAACATTCTTTAACTGCTTCAAATTATTTCTCATATCAACCAATTGGTCTCCATAGACATTACTCAAATTCAAAACTACTGACAAGTTTTCTGAAACCGAGCTTATGTTATGAACAAAAGAGTAAAGGTCGCTGGTTAAGCCAGGATCAATATATTTGTTGAAGTTTTTATTGTGTGCATAATAAATGTGTTAAATGAATTGAACAATTCTTTAAAAAGTATAATGTTGCAATCTCTTTAAAATAAGTAATTTAAAAAATAGATGTTGTTTTCAAGGGCCTCTCCTTCACAGGCCGACACTTTAAATCATGAGACTTCCAAATCATAACAGACAGAGATCAGTATTACTTTGTGTTGCAAGCCAAATCCATGTAGGGGTTCTACTTGAGCCCAATTTAAATACCATAAAGAAAGTATTGAACCCAGCTCAAGCTAAATGTCAAATGTATTTAATAATGTACAAGTGTTTTGATTTATCTTTAAATGTTCCAGTCTAGCTTCCTTCGAGTTCAGTCTAAGCAACAAATTGTTTCTCATAACATTCTCACTGCTGTCCCAAATGTTTTAACCTTGGGCAGACAAGCTGTTCACACACACACACACACACACACACACACACACACACACACACACACACACACACACACACACACACACACACACACACACACACACACACACACACACACACACAACACACACACACACACACACACACACACACATACTTTGGATAAGTATTCACCTTATCCGCATTGTAAATTGTTGCCTTCTTTAGGGTTATTAGTGATTTAAGATTAATTATTCAATTAAATGTGGTACATAAAATTTCACATGATGATGGATTCGTGATACAATTAGGCCAAAGGTAAAGAGAGACATTGATGATCTTGTGTCCCTTTTGTTAGTACGTGGTTCCATTTTGTCTATGGCCTTGGACGGCTTCACTAAAAGTCACCCAGTTCTGCCCTGCTACAGTCCGGCTGAGTGCAATCACAGAGATGCTATGGCTGCTCTACATGACACGGGAAATGCAGCAAGCCATTGGTACACAGACAGTAGATTGTCATCAAAACTTATTTTTTGAACCATCGTTGGAGATGGGCGCTTGACTTGTAACCCCTCATTTGTAGAAATTAGGTCAATGCCAAAGCAGAGGATTTGGTCTCTGCCCAACAAATTTATAGGGCAGACAGATGATAAAAGGAAACTATGTTTTACTGTCGTGGGAAATGGGTGGCTGTCATCGCCATTATCCCTGCACTGAACCGGTACTGAGAACTTCTCCTTTACACTCCCATAGAATTTACAAATCTACCGCTGAGTTTACAATTTGGCAAATCTGCCTTTTTGACAACTGAATGAGTGGCCCCTGAGTCAACTAGAAAAGTTAAATCAGTGCCTATAATTGTCAGTGTGAGTGTAGGAAATGTCTTAAATTAGGCTTCGTCATAATTTACATATGTGCTTACACTGGGTGTAGGTGCACGCTCTATTCTATCAATAGCTTGCATAATGTGTGTGTGTATCACTTCCCTTTTTGAAGCTGCAGGCTGAATTTCCGTCTCGCTCGATTGGGCCCCCTTCCTCCCCATCTGGTGTAGGTCAGTCTGGTTGTGAATGGCCCCGTCCTCGCTGTCCTCCTCTGCCTCCGCTGCCAGTGTTCTGTGGGCAGTCCCGGATCCAATGTTCAACACTGCCACACTTGAAACATCTTTCGTCGTTTGCAGTGGCGTTTTTATATGTACAAAAGTGGTGGGGCACAAAAAACTTAGATGTCTATAAGCTTCTGCAGTGACGTGCAGTGAGGTTCATGGCTGGTGAGGCACTGGCACTGACTCTTCAGGTTTACAAATTTATATTTTGACCTAAATCAAAATATAATATTATTTTCAAAAGCTTTTTTAGTCAGATGCTTCGATTAATTTTAAACAGACAGTTCAACAAAAGGATACCCAAAAAATGTAATTTTATCATTTAAATAGCTATTTTCTAAAATCCTATGGAGAAATCTAATTGCTTTTTTGTCGAGGGAAGCCATGCGCAGCTTACTTCTGGGTTTTAGGGCGCGTCACTGCACCTCTCTTGTCTCCTCTTCACACACACCACACTTTTCGCGGCACACTCACTTACAGCCAATCAGCTCTGAATTATGTGAGATGACGTATGGTGGGGATGGCAGCTCAGTTTCCCTATGGTCATTATTTTTTTGCCACTGTCACTACCCATGGATGTATAATAAGAACTGGATACAGCGTGGGAGGCGGGGCCTCATTCATTCCTATGAGAGTTGCTCAATCGCGCATGATGACAAAATGGCCCAACTTTTGAGAGAGCGAAACGTCACAGATTACCCGGCATGCCTGAGAAGTACCCGTATGTGCGCTCATAGCGCATGCGCAACTTTAAACATGCCCCCAAAATGCTCGTTCACATCAAGCACGTCAATTTGCGTACACGTAACAGCACCGCGCGTTCATGACAGCATGGTAATGGGTTGTTATGATGGATTTGATATTAACGACGAGGCGGCAGTTAGCAGCTAGTGGCTAGCTAGTAATTATGCTAATTTACACATCAGTTGTTATGTACTTTTATATTACGCTGATGTAACAGGATCTAGTGATATCCAAGCAACAGAGCTTAATTTAGCATGAAACGTGTGTGGGTTGTAGCCTACATGAAACCACTTGGTAATATATAAAAATATATGTATTTTGAGTTATGATCAATTGTGATTTAAATCTTTATCTAAAAAGTAAAGCTGATGATGGATTACTGTGGTGGAGTTAAAATAACAATAGCCTATTTCTCTTTGAAATGTGATGGAGTAAAAGGATAGTAACTGTGATTATTCATGTTAAGTACCCAACAAGTAACTAAAACGTATAATACTTGAAGGAAAGGTGTAAAATGTTTCCATAAATACCAATATCACACAGTACAACACCCCTTGTTGTTAAATACCAACCATGTGTATATATATACCTGGCTGCTAAATCCTCCAAACTGTTACAGGATGTGTATTTTGTAAAATGTGTAACTGTTTTTATTATAATTTCTTGTTTTTAATCTTTAATACTTTTTGTATGCATACTTTAAGTAACATTAGGCTGTCTTTGACTCTTTTCTGCTGTAATAATGTAAATGTATTCTGATTCTGAACTAATTGATATGTTTTTGTCACAGTTTGTTTCCCTATATTGCGACACTTGTTTTGTTTAAGATTATTTCTCCTTTTTTTACAGACATCCCCAACCATAGTGGAATGCTGTTGTAAAGGATTGCATTGATCCGTGCATCAATACCTTCACCCAACTTTGCGGCCTCCAATGAATGAAATCATCTTGTGGCTGGGAAAAATGTGAAAAAATAAATCTCACAAAGAGTGACTTTCTGGTGTAATCATTATAATATCAAAGACAAGCGCATTCAGTAACAATATATAAAATCATTCAGCAGCAGAGGTTGGGGTGGAAACAGCATTTCTAACTAAGATGATTACAATATTACAAGTTAAACATCAAGATGAACATACTATTATTAATTTAAAAAGTACATGGGAAACTTAAATATCCTGCAATATACCATTAGCAGAATAGGAACAAATGTGCCAAAACATTTCTAACATTAACATAAACTGAGGGCTTTCTTCCTGAGCCGCTGGGAGTAAAGCTCCTCCATGGATGGCAGCTCCGTCCTGGTGATGTTCTGTGCAGTTTTCACCACCCTCTGTAAAGCCTTACGATTAAGGGCGGTGCAGCTGCCGTACCAGGCCGTGATGCAGCCGTGTCCGTGATGGACACAGAGGAACCTGAAGCTGCTGACTCTCCACCATAGTCCCATTGATGGCGATGGGGCGTGTCCCTCTCCCTGCTGCTTCCTGTAGTCCACAATCAGCTCCTTGGTTTTGCTGACGTTGAGATGGAGGTTGTTATCCTGGCACCAAGATGTCAGGTTTTCGACCTCCTCTCTGTACGCCGTCTCTTCGCCGTCTGTGATCTGGCCGATGACGGTCGTGTCGTCAGCACGTAGGCCCGTACCAGTGTCTTGAAGTGGCTGCGCTTCCTCCTGGGCCACATCCAAAATTGAGAAGAAAGAGAACAGACACACCACAGCTGGGTGAGGCTGGTGAGGCTGGGGAAGATGAGTAAAACAACTCAAGAGTAAGAGTGGGTAACTCAAGAGTAAGACTGGGTATGTATACATTCACTCCGCAGCTGCTTATAATCAGCTCATCACAGGTGTTCTCTTTAACCTATTACATTCACCTCATTCTCCAGCAGCCAATCACCGAGCTGCAGCCAAACTTTAAAATGGTTCTCCTCTCTCCTGCAGTCAGCTGTGATTTCAGGTGTTCATGCTGCCGCCCGCCTCCTCCCCATCCACCTCCTCCCCATCCACCTCTTCTCCACCACCTCCGTTCATCATATCCAGAGCCAGGAGAGCTAATCCAAAGACCTCATCACACCTCCTCTTCATCCCATCTCCTCATCAAATCCAGATCTTCATCATCATCACCAGTGTCTAGACCCCGGGGAGGTTCCCTATATGCTCACGGCTGCATTTCCCCCTTTAGATATAAGATTTCACGATCGGGGTCTAATCGCCAAAGACTTAAATTTATCATATGACATGTGTCAATAAATGTTCTTTAAACAAAATGAAGTCTCTCCTGATTTAACTGTCTGGACCCCATCCTCAACTTTTTTTCAAACCACAACATGCCTTCAGAGGACTTTCCTGTTGATCATAATTGGTGGATCTTTTAATCTAATAATTGCAATCAATATTATATATATTACCTTTTAATCTATATAAATTGTATTTACATTTGTTGTCACTATTTTTTCCACCTAGTTCTACAATGCCAGCCATAAGAGGTATACATTTCTTATTTTTGTGAATTTCTATATAAAATGCTGATTTTCTACCTGAAAATGCTTATGTATTTTTAATACATTTTCGTAGAGCTTTGACTTTTTCAGCTGAATAAATATTATAACTAGTTTTGTTCAGCATTGCCAGCTTCACTTTTGAGCTTTATGTTGTGCCCAGCATTCTCCTGTGCTCTGAAATCAAAATGTGGATAAGCATAACACAACACTAAAATAAACACTACAATACAACTTGTTATTTGACACACACAAGGTTGTTCATTTGTGTGTATAAATATAAAACACAGGCTATATACATATATATATATATATATATATATACATATACAAGTATAATTAATACAACTGTTAATTTGATTAGAGCTTTGACACATATATCTTTATTTATATATGTATAAGTATGACGACTTCCTCGGGCGATATCATGGTATCGCTAATTAATCTGGGTCAAAACGTGTGCCCACATGCAAAGGTTGTAAACTCTGGTTTATCTCTGCGTGGTATTATAGTAATAGCAAACAGCAACGTTCAACTCCTTTAATGGTATATTGCAAGTGCAATAAGAAGCTACAGGGACGTTAATCTACGTCGGTAATATTAACTTTATTTAATACAAGATTTACATCATACAGCCCATGTAGTATAATATTTTACAAATGATGAATTACAGCAAACACGTGCAATATATCCATTATTACAGCTCCGTGGGCTGGCAGTAAGGCGATATGGGTCCGTTCTTATTCATGGGTAAAGATAAACGCATGTGGTGCTGAACACAATATGGGGTGTTTCTCAATCGCGAGTAAAGCTGCTTCAGAGCCACTATTTCAAGCATACTACGTCATCGAGTGCCGCCGAAGTACTGTTCCAATCTCCAGCATACTTGGAAATCTACCGAGCCCGGCGTACTCCGTTGGAGAAATATCGAGGCTGCACATGAGTAGACTTCGCGGTCTTAAAATCCCCACAATGCTTTGCGCACGGACCAATTTCCCCAAATCTGTGGCGGAAGATGTAAGGCGGGGCCTCTCATATGACGCACACCTGCACACTTGCTAGCGTGTTCCACACTTCGTTTTCCGAATGCCAGGAAGTATTCTTGACTCGCTTCTGAAGCAAGATGCTCGGCAGACATGTGCTACCCAAGCCCCAGGAAGTGCGCCGGACTCTGATGAAAATATTCGTGCTGGCCAAACGGCGGTACTACACTTCCTTTTGGTTGCCAGGCCCGGAAACACTTTTTCCCATTGACTTACATGGGGAAAGAGTGGTCTGTAACTCGTTGGATAATTTTTTTTAAACTAAATAAACTACCCAGTATGAACACTTGTATAGCCCTTATTAAAAACATTCGTTCCTCAAGTTGTAAAAATGTGCTAATAACGTTATTCTGAGAGTTATTTCCCTCTTTATTATGAACGCGCATCTAACCCACGGGACCGCGCCGCCCGGCACGTTCATGTGATGTGACGTGTTCAGCACCACCACATGCGTTTATCTTTACCCATGGATAAGAACGGACCCATATCGCCTTACTGCCAGCCCACGGAGCTGTAATAATGGATATATTGCACATGTTTGCTGTAATTCATCATTTGTAAAAATTATACTACATGGGCTGCATGATGTAAATCTTGTATTAAATAAAGTTAATATTACCGACGTAGATTAACGTCCCTGTAGCTTCTTATTGCACTTGCAATATACCATTAAAGGAGTTGAACGTTGCTGTTTGCTATTACTATAATACCACGCAGGGATAAACCAGAGTTTACAACCTTTGCAGTGGGCACAACACGTTTTGACCCAGATTAATTAGCTATACCATGATATCGCCCGAGGAAGTCGTCATACTTATACATATATAAATAAAGATATATGTGTCAAAGCTCTAATCAAATTAACAGTTGTATTAATTATACTTGTATATTATATATATATATATATATGTATATAGCCTGTGTTTTATATTTATACACACAAATGAACAACCTTGTGTGTCAAATAACAAGTTGTATTGTAGTGTTTATTTTAGTGTTGTGTTATGCTTATCCACATTTTGATTTCAGAGCACAGGAGAATGCTGGGCACAACATAAAGCTCAAAAGTGAAGCTGGCAATGCTGAACAAAACCATCTAGTTATAATATTTATTCAGCTGAAAAAGTCAAAGCTCTACGAAAATGTAATTAAAAATACATAAGCATTTTCAGGTAGAAAATCAGCATTTTATATAGAAATTCACAAAAATAAGAAATGTATACCTCTTATGGCTGGCATTGTAGAACTAGGTGGAAAAAATAGTGACAACAAATGTAAATACAATTTATATAGATTAAAAGGTAATATATATAATATTGATTGCAATTATTAGATTAAAAGATCCACCAATTATGATCAACAGGAAAGTCTCTGAAAGTTGGTTTGAAAAAAAGTTGAGGATGGGGTCCAGACAGTTAAATCAGGAGAGACTTCATTTTGTTTAAAGAACATTTATTGACACATGTCATATGATAAATGTTAAGTCTTTGGCGATTAGACCCCGATCGTGAAATCTTATATCTAAAGGGGGAAATGCAGCCGTGAGCATATAGGGAACCTCCCCGGGGTCTAGACACTGGTGATGATGATGAAGATCTGGATTTGATGAGGAGATGGGATGAAGAGGAGGTGTGATGAGGTCTTTGGATTAGCTCTCCTGGCTCTGGATATGA
This sequence comes from Trematomus loennbergii, assembly GCA_012861695.1. Taxonomy (NCBI): domain Eukaryota; kingdom Metazoa; phylum Chordata; class Actinopteri; order Perciformes; family Nototheniidae; genus Trematomus; species Trematomus loennbergii. The sequence goes on along the minus strand of JAAOOA010000493.1, from coordinate 107,313 downwards.
TGAACGGAGGTGGGTGGAGAAGAGGTGGATGGGGAGGAGGTGGATGGGGAGGAGGCGGGCGGCAGCATGAACACCTGAAATCACAGCTGACTGCAAGAGAGAGAGGAGAACCATTTTAAAGTTTGGCTGCAGCTCGGTGATTGGCTGCTGGAGAATGAGGTGAATGTAATAGGTTAAAGAGAACGCCTGTGATGAGCTGATTATAAGCAGCTGCGGAGTGAATGTATACATACCCAGTCTTACTCTTGAGTTACCCACTCTTACTCTTGAGTTGTTTTACTCATCTTCCCCAGCCTCACCAGCCTCACCCAGCTGTGGTGTGTCTGTTCTCTTTCTTCTCAATTTTGGATGTGGCCCAGGAGGAAGCGCAGCCACTTCAAGACACTGGTACGGGCCTACGTGCTGACGACACGACCGTCATCGGCCAGATCACAGACGGCGACGAGACGGCGTACAGAGAGGAGGTCGAAAACCTGACATCTTGGTGCCAGGATAACAACCTCCATCTCAACGTCAGCAAAACCAAGGAGCTGATTGTGGACTACAGGAAGCAGCAGGAAGAGGGACACGCCCCCATCGCCATCAATGGGACTACGGTGGAGAGAGTCTGCAGCTTCAGGTTCCTCTGTGTCCATCACGGACACGGCTGCATCACGGCCTGGTACGGCAGCTGCAACGCCCTTAATCGTAAGGCTTTACAGAGGGTGGTGAAAACTGCACAGAACATCACCAGGACGGTGATTAGCATAATTACTAGCTAGCCGCTAGCTGCTAACTGCCGCCTCGTCGTTAATATCAAATCCATCATAACAACCCATTACCATGCTGTCATGAACGCGCGGTGCTGTTACGTGTATGCAAATTGACGTGCTTGATGTGAACGAGCATTTTGGGGGGCATGTTTAAAGTTGCGCATGCGCGATGAGCGCACATACGGGTACTTCTCAGGCATGCCGGGTAATCTGTGACTTTTTTTTAATTTTTATTTATTTATTTATTTTTTTATTGAACATTTTTTTAAACATACAAAAGCTCGGTGAGGATATCATCAACTTATCAACATAAGTTCAAGACATTCATTCACAATAAGACAAAAAAACATAAATAATACATCCAGTAAGAGCCAGGGGGAAAGAAAAAAGCATAAAGGCACAAAAACATTTAAGAGGCATTAAGCTTACTTAAAATAATAACCATTTGGAAATGTCATTGCAAATCTTTATAGACAGGTTACAAGATTGTATTTTTCTAAGGGACAGAAAAAAGGACTTGAACTCATTTATGAAACAGGGAAAGGAGGGCTTGCCTCCTCTCCATTTACTACAATGTAAATGGTATTTACCCAAAATAATAATTATATTACCAAATCAGAAATGGGAGAGTCCAAATTATCAATATAATATAAAATGTGATATTTTGAAGGCCGGAATATTTGTTAATTTAAGTAACAACCAATCTCTCACATTCGACCAAAACAATTCAGAAAAAGGGCAAGAGAAAAATAAATGTTCCAACGATTCATCAGATAAATTACAAAAGGAACATGGTTCCACTTCAAATTTAAATCTTGAATTTAAAAAAGTAGAAACCGGGTAGATTTTATGAACAATTTTAAAATGAGTTTCTTTTGCTTTAGGGGAAATAGGCCATTTTATAAAATAAGATAGAGCTTTTTCCATTACAGATAAAGTGTCTAAATCGGTCACTTGTGAAAAATGTGGGATTTCAGGGAAGCATTAATAGATTTGTTATTCTTAAGAGTATCGCCAATAATTTCCAAATTAGGTAAAACTGATACAACATTTGAGTACAGTAAAGTATTATGAATCATTCCAATAAGTGGTACAGGAATTGCTTTACAGGATTTTGTTATAATCTTTAGCAGTACACGTTATATTGTATTCGTTGAAAAGGCCAAAAAATCTAGCAGTTTACCATTGCAATCTAGTAAATCACTAACAAACAAAATACCCCTCTCATGCCAATCACTCCTAAAAAAGGATTTTCTGTTTATGATAATCACTCTATTGTTCCATAACGTAGATCCATGAGGAGAAAAATTGTGGGTAAACATCATCTTCCAATAATGAAGTATCTGCTTATGAAAATTTGACAATTTGGTCGGAATCTTATTAACCTCAAAATCACATTTTAAAAGAAAATCAAACCCTCCTATGCCCCTTTCACACCAACGCAACTCCGGTTCAAGCTCCGTGCTAGAGCTTTTCTGGTTCAGAAACCGGTTCTTCGGTTTAGCGCCGGCTCTTTTCACACCGCTCAGAGCCCGACTGGTGCTGCCGCTGCTGCGTCATGACGTCACAGTTTACGTCGCTGAGTTTCTCCCCAACGCCGGAGCTCACCTCACAAACAACAACGGGCCGGGGACTGCGTTGCTTTAATCATACGAAGCCAGATTAAATTAAATAACGACTTCTCCAACCTTATACTTTTCTCCAGAGTGCCGTGGTTCATTGTTTATTAATGTGTTTCAGCGGCATTTACCGACCGCTGCAGTGCTGGCCGGCTGCTCTTCAACGGGAGTGTATTCTCCCGTTAGCTCCGGGTTAGCTCACACGGCTCTAAAGTATTCACTGTCTGACTGTCACACAAGCAGCTGTTACATATCCCAGTTCCCCTTAAGTGAATGTGTGTCAGTCTGAATTGACGCTGTTTGGTGTCAGTCTGAATTGACGCTGTTTGGCATCACAACGCTGTTATGAAAGTTTCTCTGGTATAACATGGGTGATGTTAGCATAGCAACCGAAGCTAAACTGACTACTTGCTAAGCAGTTTTCTACAGGCACTTTTTACCGACGTATTTTCATTATGATTCTACTTGTGATAGTCGGACATGACAACCTGTGCAGCCCATGTATTGATTCCATCCGATAGCTGCTATAATAACAAACAAAACGTCTGCCTGCTCTCCACAATGATCAATAACAGCGAACGGATGGTCAAAGTAAGGTACAAATAAACAGAATCACACGAAGCCTGGTTAGTGTTGCCTGACTTTATAAAGTGTGTTTTTTTTAACAAGTGTGTGGTTGCGTTCTAGTCACTTTGCTCAGCACTACTGCTTGTTACAACTTTTATTTGCCGTACTCGCCTTAAGTGTTAGCTCAGGTTAATCTCGCCCCCCTCCGACGTAAGCGTGACGTATGCGGTTCTTGCTTCTAGACGGACAACTTTTTGGTGCTCGAAACGAACCGGATTCCGGAGCTATGACGTTGCTCCGCTGCGGTGTGAACAGGAAAACCCGGTGCTTTTCAAGCACCAGCACCGAACCGGCCCTGAAACACCGTTGGTGTGAAAGGGGTACTAGACGTTTAAATATGGCCTTTGGAATATGGAACCACATGGATTCTGGCTGGGACAAAAAGGCTTTCAACCATTTTATTTTAATTGTTCCAATCATCGATTCAAAGTCTAAAGCTTTAATTCCGCCTTTATCATATTCTTTAACAAGCTGTGACTTTTTAATGTAGTGAGTTTTATTTCTCCACAAGAATTGGAAAATAATTGAGTTGGCTTTTTTTATATTAGCCGAAGAGACAAAACATGAGTGGCATGGATAAATAAGTTTAGATATACCTTCTGCTTTAGTAAGAAGAACTCTGCCAAAAATAGTAAGATCTCTAGTTAACCAACGACTGAGAGATTTCTTCATATCTGTGATACGGTTACAAATATTAAGATCTTCTCTCCTGATATAATTTTTAGATAATGTTATTCCCAAATATTTCACCTCAGGTACCACTCTAATAGAGTCAATAGTGGAATCATCACATGAATGGATAGGGAGTAATTCACATTTTGAAAGATTAAGAGATAACCCTGATGCTTTTGAAAAAATTGAAATTGTGTTAAGAGTTTCCTTTACCATAGATTTATTCTTTAGGAAAATGGATGTGTCATCCGCAAATTGACTAATTTGAACTCTTTGTCAAAGAGGGTAATGCCTAATATTTTGTGATTCTTTATAATAAGCGTTGTTAATACTTGGGTGGTCAGAATAAAATAATTTGGGTGAAATAGGGCAACCCTGTCGAATACCACGTAAAACCTTAAACCTAGGGCTCATTCCAGGGTTCAAAGATACAGAACTATAAATGTCCGAGTAGAGCATCCTAATTATGTTGCAGAAATGTTCACCAAAACCCAGAAATGTCAGAGTTTCCATTAAAAAGGAATGTTCAACAGTATCAAAAGCCTTGTAAAATCCAGAAATAGTATGAGACCTTCAGTATCAATAAACTCCTGGTAATCAAGCATATCCAATATCAGTCTGGTATGGTTATGAATACTTCTGCCCTTTATAAAGGCTGATTGACATTCATCTATTAGTTGATTCAGACCCGAGTTTAACCTGTTAGCATAAACATGTGCTAAAAGTTTGTAATCATTACATAACAGGGTAATAGGTCTCCAATTATCCAACAAAAGATTATTTTTATTTGGTTTTGGAATTAAGGTAATAAGGCCATGTTTCATGGTTGGCGAAAGGTTTCCTGCTGAAATGCAATCTGTGAACGCCTTATAAAGCATTTCTCGCACATCTGACCAAAAACATTTATAAAACTCTGTTACGAACTCAGACACTTAGGATGTAGGACCCAATTGCACGACCCGGGAGACAGAGGTAAAGTACTTGTAAGATACTTTATTTTCCAAATACAGCAATGAACAACAAAAAAGGTAACTATCAAATCTCTAACCGAGATGACAAAAATAGAGGAACAAAATGAAAGCGCTCACGTAGTGAGGAATCAAACTTTACAAGAGCACAAAGAGCATAGACCTGACCATAGCAAGAGACAATACGAACTGACAAAGAACACTTGGGAGACAGGGGAATATAAGCACAGGGTAACTAGACACAGGTGGGACCAATCAGGGGCGGGGCTGACATTGATGAGCACAGGAGACACAGGTGAAAATAATCAGGAAGCCTGGAATGAGAGAAAGCAAACGTAAATAACATGCATCTCTCTAGCATTTCTGTCGGTGCACAACAGTACCCCCCCCTCTAGGGCCAACTCCTGATGGCCCAGGCTGATTGTAAAAATCGTGGATAAGCGTCTTGTCTACGATAAATGACGCAGCTACCCAGCTTCTAGCCTCAGGACCGTAACCCTTCCAGTCTACCAGGAATTGCTTCCCCCTCCCCCTATTACGGACCTCTAGTAGCTTACGGACCTTGTAAACCTCACCCCCTTCAAAGAACTCGGGCGGTGGAGGGGGCTTGGAGGCGGGAACAAGTGTGCTCTCACACACCGGCTTGATTTTACTGACGTGAAACGTCGGATGTACTCTCATAGTTCTGGGGAGTTGCAAGCGTACAGACACCGGGTTGATGACTCTGGACACCGGGAAAGGACCCACAAATCTCGGAGCCAGTTTCCTTGAGGCGACATGGAGTGGTAAGTCCTTAGTGGAAAGCCAAACATTTTGGCCTGGTCTGTAGGAGGGAGCGACCCTGCGATGGACGTCTGCAACAGCCTTCATCCGAGCTGAACTTCGGAGAAGAGCCTGGCGAGCACCAGCCCAAACTCGTCGACAACGTCTGATCATGGCATGAGCCGATGGAACCCTCACCTCTTCCTCGTTGTTAGGGAAAAATGGAGGCTGGAAACCATTGACACAATGGAATGGAGAGACACCTGTGGCTGCCGTAGGAAGAGTATTGTGGGCAAACTCGACCCATGTGAGGTGGTCACTCCAGGTAGTCTGGTTCCGGGAGACGAGACAACGTAGCGTAGTCTCTAGTTCCTGGTTCAGACGCTCCGACTGTCCATTTGACTGAGGATGATATCCTGATGACAAGCTGACGGTGGCACCTATGAGTCGACAAAACTCCTTCCAGAAAACGGAAATGAATTGTGGACCCCTGTCGGAAACAATGTCATCAGGGAATCCATGGATCCTGAATATGTGATTCATCATGACCTCTGCGGTGACTTTGGCAGAGGGAAGCTTGGTCAATGGGATGAAGTGAGCCATCTTTGAAAATCGATCCACCACTGTTAAGACCGTAGTCTTGCCTCTGGATGAAGGAAATCCTGTCACAAAATCCATTGAAATGTGTGACCAAGGACGTTGGGGAATCGGCAGGGGCTGGAGCAAGCCCATCTTGACTTGTGATGAGGTCTTATTACACGCACACACCGGACAAGCCGCTACGTACTCTGCCACATCTTTCTTCATGGCTGGCCACCAGAAACGTTGTTGTATCCTGAACATTGTCCTTGTTACCCCCGGATGGCACGAAAGCACAGATGAGTGAGCCCAGTGGATGACCTTGGAGTGAAGAGCCTCAGGAACAAACAGCAGATTGTTGGGACACTCGCTAGGTGCTGGATTCTTGACATTCGCCTTTTTTACGTCCGACTCCACTTGCCAGGAAAAGGCTCCGATCACACGGTTAAGTGGAAGGATGGTCTTGGGCTCTACCGCAAGTGGTTCTGGATCATAAAGACGAGACAAAGCATCGGGTTTTTGATTCTGAGACCCGGGACGAAAAGAGAGGGTGAAATTGAACCTACTAAAGAATAGTGTCCACCTGGCCTGACGGGAGTTGAGACGCTTAGCCTTTCTTATATATTCCAGATTCTTGTGATCTGTCCAGACTAAAAACGGCTGCTCTGCACCCTCTAACCAGTGTCTCCATTCCTCGAGGGCAGCTTTTACAGCTAACAGTTCCTTGTTCCCCACGTCGTAATTCCGCTCTGCCGTTGTCAGTTTCCGCGACAGGTAAGCACATGGATGCATCTTGTTGTCTTCTGCAGAACGTTGAGACAGTACTCCTCCAATTCCCTCATTGGAAGCATCAACCTCGACCATAAACTGGCGCTGGGGATCTGGAATGGTGAGTATGGGGGCTGATGTGAATCTCTCTCTGAGACGTTGGAAAGCGAAGTCCGCCTGGGGAGTCCACTTGAAAGGAACCTTAGGAGAAGTCAGAACATGTAGAGGGGCAGCAACAGAACTGAAATTCCTAATAAACTTCCTATAGAAGTTAGCAAACCCTAGAAACTGTTGGACCTTCTTCCTGGAGTCTGGTGTAGGCCACTGGGATACTGCACTGATTTTAGCAGGATCCATTTGCATATGATTAGGTGAGATTATGTATCCTAAGAAGGATACCTCTTTTGTGTGGAACTCACACTTCTCTGCCTTGACATATAACTGATTCTCTAGCAGTTTCTGCAAAACCTGACGGACATGGTTAACATGAGACTTAGCGTCTGGGGAGAAAATCAGAATATCATCCAGATACACAAACACTGAAATATTCAAAAATTCCCGTAAAACCTCATTCACAAGAGCTTGAAACACAGCCGGTGCATTGCATAGTCCAAAAGGCATTACTAGATACTCATAGTGACCACTCTGAGTGTTGAATCCTGTCTTCCACTCATCCCCTTTTCTTATTCTAACCAAGTGATATGCATTTCTTAAATCTAACTTGGTGAATATTTTGGCAGTTTGAAGTAGTTCAAAGGCAGATGTCATGAGTGGCAGAGGATAGCGGTTCTTCACCGTAATGTCATTTAGTGGACTGTAGTCTATGCAAGGTCTCAGAGACCCGTCTTTCTTTCCCACAAAGAAAAATCCCGCTCCGGCTGGAGAAGATGAAGGACGGATAATTCCTGATTTGAGTGAAGAGGAAATGTATTCGTCCATTGCTGCTCTCTCAGGTCTCGAAATCGAATAAAGTTTCCCCTTGGGAATGGGGGCTCCCGGTAAGAGATCAATGGGACAGTCAAAATCTCGGTGAGGAGGTAGCGACATGGCTTTGGATTTGTTAAAGGCTTCCTTTAAATCATGGTAACAGGAAGGTACCTTCTGTAGATCAGGATAGTCGGGGTGATCTATAATGATTTTACGAGAGTCTGTTGGTGCATTAACAGGTTGTGAAAGTTTACACCTGCCCATACAATCCTCTCCCCATTCTTTAATTTTCCCTGAACGCCAGTCAATGTGAGGATTGTGGATCTTTAGCCATGGAAACCCCAATATAATCGGGTGCTGAGCCGACTCAAAAATATGGAATTGCATGCTCTCGGTATGGTCCTTATTCACAGTAATCTGAATGGGCTCAGTGCAATGGGTAACTGTGAACAACAAGCGGCCGTCTAAGGCACTGGCATTAATAGGATGAGATAGCGGAACAGTCTTTATTTCTAGCTGATTTACTACGCCCCAGTCCATAAGACTTTCGTCAGCCCCTGAGTCTATTAACACACCCTGGTCAATGGTTTGATTGTTAATACAAATGTTTACCTGCGTAACAGGTCGAGGAGGAAAGTCTGCGGGAAACTTGCTCACCAGCGCCCTCCTTTTGACTGGTGAGCACGATCTTTTCCCGGGCATGAAGCGAGTTGATGATCCGACTGGCCGCAGTAGAAACAACAACCCTCCCGTAGACGGCGCTGCCTCTCCTCCAGAGAAAGCCTGGTTCTTCCCAGCTGCATGGGTTCCCCGGAGCCATTCGGAAGTGTAATCCTCTGACGGTGTGGTAACATGGGCTGGACATCCTCGGCTGGCGGCGCGACCCACCAAGATGCATTCTGGGAGCTGGGAATAACGTCTCGGTTGCGTCGACGCTCCCTCTCTCTTTCCCGAAGACGGTTATCGATCCGGATGGCCACGGCGATGAGAGATTCCAGATCCCGGGGTGTCTCCAGTGGAGCCAGCTGGTCTTTTATCGGTTCCGAAAGTCCCGTCATGAAGGCGTCACGAAGAGCCGGAACATTCCATCCGCTGTCCGCTGCTGCTGTGCGAAACTCGATGGCGTAATCAACCACCTGGCGGTTGAGCTGGCGTATATGAAAAAGTTTTCTGCTGGCCTCTGTAGCAGGCGATGAGTGGTCAAAAATACGACTCATAGTCTCTATGAAATCGGTCAATGAGTAACATAGTTCAGTTTCTCTTGACCATTCTGCAGTAGCCCAGGCTGCAGCTCTTCCCGTTAAATGAGACACAATAAACGCCACTTTACCATGGTCCGATGAAAAGGCTCCTGGGTTGTGTTGAAAATGCAGATCGCACTGTACCAAAAAGGCTCTGCAATTAGAAGAATCTCCGGAAAATCTCTCCGGAAGAGCCAGCCGTAAAGGGGAAGAAACAGCCTGACTTGGGAAATCAGCTGGAGCATTGACAGGCAACCTCTCAGTTGTGGATGACGTCACCGGAGGAGCAGTCTGTTGGTGAGTGAAAAAATGATTCATTTGGACAGCCAGTTGTTGCATCTGTGTGGATAATGCTTCCTGAATCCCGGCCTGGCGTCCTCTTAGTTCTTGCATTTCCTGGTTGACTAGGCCCAGCTGTTCCTCGTGATGAAAGATCTTCACGCCCTGTGCTGACAGCGCTGCGTGAAGCGTTCTTGGGTCGGCTGGGTCCATAATGGTCAGTTCGTTCTGTTACGAACTCAGACACTTAGGATGTAGGACCCAATTGCACGACCCGGGAGACAGAGGTAAAGTACTTGTAAGATACTTTATTTTCCAAATACAGCAATGAACAACAAAAAAGGTAACTATCAAATCTCTAACCGAGATGACAAAAATAGAGGAACAAAATGAAAGCGCTCACGTAGTGAGGAATCAAACTTTACAAGAGCACAAAGAGCATAGACCTGACCATAGCAAGAGACAATACGAACTGACAAAGAACACTTGGGAGACAGGGGAATATAAGCACAGGGTAACTAGACACAGGTGGGGACCAATCAGGAAGCCTGGAATGAGAGAAAGCAAACGTAAATAACATGCATCTCTCTAGCATTTCTGTCGGTGCACAACAAACTCTATGGTTAAACCATCCAGCCCTGGTGATTTGCCACCAGACATTTGCAGTAATGCACTATCTAATTCTTCAATTTTTAGTCCATCGTCCATATACTGTTTAAAAGAATAATCTATTGTCTTTTTGAATTCTGTAATTTTACTAAAAAAGTTATCACAATTTTCTTTAGAAAACTTTGAGTTATATAAATTGCTATAAAAAAGTCTAATTTCTTCATTTATCTGGTCTTGATTTTCAATAGTGACATCATTAATAATCAGTTTTGGATTTTCTTTTTCACTTGTCTTTGCTTTTCAAGATTGAAGAAATAAGAAGTGTTTTTCTCTCCTTGCTCAATCCATCGGGCTCTCGAACGAATAAAAGCTCCCTTTGCTTTTTCCAAATACATGTTGTCTAATTGAATTTGTAAATTGTTCAGTTGAATTTGCTCATCCAATGATAACTCAGCTTTAAGGCATAAATTATTAATTGCACTTGTCATCTCTTGTTGTTTTTGTTTCTTTAATCTAGAAGAGTATTTACAGGATTTTATCGCAATCTGTCTCACACTAAATTTAAACCATTCCCATTTACTGAGAGATGACATATCCAAAGCCAGAGTTTCTTTTATCAGTTGTTTGATCTCTCTACAAAAATCTGCATTCTCCAAAAGACTATTATTGAATTTCCATATAGGTTTAAGATTGGGACTGAAGTTGCATAGTAAAAAGGACAAAGAGATGACACAGTGATCCGTCAGAGGTGATGCTGAAATGTCACACTTTGAGACATTATTAGTTAAACTAGTAGAGATTAACCAATAATCGAGCCTAGAGCACTGACCATTGTTAGAAGAGTTAAACCAGGTATATTGTGACTTTGAGGGATTATTTATTCTCCAAACATCAGTTAAATTAAGTTTAGAGGCCAAGTGAATAATAGAATCATTAAAATTATGACATTGTCCCCTTAAAGGAAGACGATCTAACCACTCATCAGGAACTACATTAAAATCCCCTCCGATTATAATCTTATCAGTCATATAAAGTACTTTCCATTCCTCTAATTTTTGGCACAAGATTGAAAGAAAATTATTGTTTTGAATCTTTCTGTTATACCCATAAACACACACCAGTATGTAATTAGACCATTAACATCAGTCACAACCATTAGCCAATGACCGTTTGTATCACTCCTGTGGTCAATTATATTTCCAGGTAACCTGTTAAATAAAATCATCACTCCAGCCGAATGTGTTGTTCCATGGCTGAAAAAAATGTTGTCTCCCCATTGTACTTTCCAGAACTTAGTGTCTGCCTCTGCAGAATGAGTTTCTTGCAGAAAAACACAATTTGCTTTTTGTTCCTTACAAAAAAGAAAAATTGCCTTACGTTTCACATTGTTTTTTAGCCCCCTAGCATTTAAGGATATGAAAGATAACATTGAAAGAGCAAAGATAGAATCCTTAAGAAAATGCGCAAAGGAATGCTATATCGATGCGCAGGAGTGAGTAACGTAGCCCTTAACAAACATATTTAGTGCAATAGCTCACAACATTTTGAATATAACCTGAGACAAGTCCAATCAAACACTCAAACTGAGAACTTCAGCATACCTACTGAGGACAGAAAACCTGCTCCTGTCCTTCCAGTTAATTACTGCGGTGTTTTTCACTTTATTCCGGGTCCACTCTTTTGTTGTCAATCAGCGCGAAGCCTTCCTTCAGAAAGGCTCTCTTCCCCTTTCTCCTGGCTTCTTGAACCAGTGGCCACAGCTTGGAGCGAGCCTCCCGGTCCTCCTTGGAGAAATCCTCTTTGAAACGAATGTGCATCTCGCTGCAGACTCTCGCATCTTTGGACTTTTTCCAGATCTCGTCACGAACAGTCCTCATCCCGAACTGAATGATGATTGACCGCGGTGTGTTGTTGGAAGTAGCTGCATTACCCTTCATACCCAGCCGATGACAGTGTCCACTGAGTCACGCAGCTTCTCCACAGACAGCGGAACAACTCTTGTGAGTATCCCGATCACAGCTTCTCTTGTGTTTTCTCCTTCTTTTTCAGGCAGACCATTCATCCTCAGATTCCACCTCCGTTTGTAGCGGGCTTGCTCCTCGCCAGACTTACGTAGTAAAGTGTTATCTTTTAGAAGATCATCAAACTTTTTGAAGAGCAGAAATGTCTTTCTTATTTTCTTTAGCTGCTTCAGTGTTTGCTTCAATGCGTTTTTCAATCTTTCTTAACAGCTCTGTCTGTTCATCCATTTTTCCGGATAAGACTTGAATTGCCTGGAGAATGGTGCTGCTGCGATCCTCTGCCATTTGTGTTTCGCCGTGAACCTTCGATTTCTTTGGATTCGGTCCTTTAGTTGGTGTGTGGTCCCAATTTATTTTGTGTCCCTTAGAGTTGTCCGCTTCCATGTCCTCAATATCCGAGTCGTCACACGCCTCACGGAGAACTTTTAAGTTGTAATCGTGGTCGGTCATGCTAGCAGGCACTTTATGTCAAAAGTGTTGGTAACTGGAGAATTAAAGTAAAATGTCACTATTTAAGCTTCTATCATAACTTAAAGTGTATCATGAATAAGCTATTGCCTGTCAGTTTTACAGTCAAGGACTAAAATCTAAACTTTTTCTACGAGCCTGCAACGTTGTTACTTCTCACTCCGCCATCTTCCCGCTCTCAATCTGTGACGTTTCGCTCTCTCAAAAGTTGGGCCATTTTGTCATCATGCGCGATTGAGCAACTCTCATAGGAATGAATGAGGCCCCGCCTCCCACGCTGTATCCAGTTCTTATTATACATCATGGTGCTACCAAGCAAGCGTACTCGCGATTGAGAAACACCCATGGTCTAGCTGCGGCCAGTACACGACACTACACGACACGCCCACTACACGACACGCCCACCTGACACGACACTACGGTGGCTGAGAGACATTACCGTACATGGCAGATTAAAAGCGAATTGACGACACTTATTATTATTGAGATCGTACATGGCAGATTAAAAACGAATTGCAAATGTTATTGTAGCATTTTAAGCAACTATTAGGCAAATAAATTAATAACCTAGTCTATCCGTTTGAGACACAACAGTATAACTTTCAACCCAAATCATTTTGTCAACAAACGGTGGTTTAGTAAACTTTTTTTTAATATATAAAATAGGTATTAATGAGATAATCTATTGATTATGTTTGTCTAACTGCTACACATGTATTTTATACATAAATGTAGATATTTGTGAACATCTAAATATAGTTGTTAAAGGTTTTAAGATATACATAATCACATCATGGGGTCATTAAGGAACAAATTAGGAGGGCCAGTCAGGCCACTAATGAGCTCAATCATTCACATGTATTATTACTTTATAAATTAAAAGTACTAGGGGTCTATTACAAAACCTTTGAAGGAATCGCATCAATTAAAATAAATGTATGGCAAGTATGATCAAATTAACATAATGTCAAGATATAGCCAATAGACAATCAACATGCTTTGAATATAAAGGAAGAAGAACAATAAACAGATGAACATTTAGGTTTTATGTGTAAATTGTGAACAAACCATCTTAATACATCTGGCAGTCTAAGACAGCAAACTAAGCTTCTTTAACTGCTGCTAGAACACAGTTTTACCATGGGGTATTTCTAACAAGACCAAAAAGATATACAAGGCTTCCAAAACAGAAGAAACCAACTCAATACAGTATTTTAATTTCCTTCAAAACGACAAAAGCACTAATAAAAACCAAATAACAATAACATAAAGGAAAAGTAATTGAAGTGGTTGCCTGTTGTAAATACCTTGGTATCTGGCTTGATGATTGTCTCTTCTCTTGCGTTCGGTCATACCCCCCTTCCCATACTATTATCGGTCAAAATTGGCCGGTGTGTTTTGCACAGTGATATTTCTGGAACCCCTTATCCCATTTTGATGGTTGACATCATTTGAACAGTCAAAGCCAGAATGACAGCAGGGGAATTTCATTTTATAATTTTGCAATAAGTCAAAGATATGTTTACTGTATATTATAAAAATGCTTGTCATGTAGGCATACTGGAGATGGGAAGGCTTTAGTCAGTGTTGTAGCTGAGATTCTTACCGTTCCAATGATGTATTAATAATAACTTGGATTTATATAGCGCCTTTCATGAGACCCAAGGTCGCTTTAAAAAGAACAGGAGTAGAAACAAACATAACAAAAGGCAGTCAGACGAACAGTTAGACAGACAAAACAAATAGATTTGGGGCCAAAGACCTTGAGGGCCCTTTTGAAGGCGTCAAGCGTGGGGATGTTGCAGATCTCCGCAGGGAGAGCGTTCCAGAGAGTGGGGGCTGCCATACTGAAGGCTCTGTCCCCGAAGGATCGCAGGTTGGTGCGGGGGGCCAGAGTCTGAAGACCGCAGGTTCCGGGGTAGGGCATGTGGGAATTGTATTGATTTGATACAAGCAAGCCAGTGTTTCATTGTGTACTTTCAACTACAGTATATGGTCCGGCAAGTTCAGCATTCACTGCATTCACTGTGATGAATATACAATAAGACACTGATACCGTTTTCCTCAATGAACATTTATTGAACAGAACATCATGTGAAAAATTTCCTTTTTAGTTGTAGGCTACAAAAACAACATGTTGTGGTTTTGCGCTTTGACATCAAAATGTTGGGGGCTGTGGAAATATTGTGCCATGTTGCTGCAGCAGCCGGAGCCATCACTGGAGCGGCCGTCGGAGCCATCACTGGAGCGGCCGTCGGAGCCATCACTGGAGCGGCCGTCGGAGCCATCACTGGAGCGGCCGTCGGAGCCATCACTGGAGCGGCCGTCGGAGCCATCACTGGAGCGGTCGTCGGGCCATCACTGGAGCGGCCGTCGGAGCCATCACTGGAGCGGCCGTCGGAGCCATCACTGGAGCGGCCGTCGGAGCCATCACTGGAGCGGCCGTCTGGCCATCACTGGAGCGGTCGTCTGGGCCATCACTGGAGCGGCCGTCTGGGCCATCACTGGAGCGGTCGTCGGGGCCATCACTGGAGGAGTCGTTGTGGTTGCTGGGGCCGCCGCCAACGTAGTTGGATGTTCAGTGCAGCAGTTGTTAAAGTGACTAATAAACATCTCCTTTCTCCCAATGATTCTTGGGCAAAAGCCACAGTGATAATGGCTGCTGGCCACACATTTGAGATGGCATTTATAAACATTATAACCTAAAAAGAGACAGAAAGTGGTTTAGAGGATTCTAGAAACAAACCAACATGAATTTCTTGTAAATATGCAATTTGAAACAAGGTGTTTGTGCGAGAGCAATAAATAATCATGTCACCAACAATAATATTTTTGCCTATAAACTGAATTTTTGCAGATTGAATGTGTGATTATGCTCATATGAGGCGCGTTCACACCAAGTACTTTTCCCACAGTAGTTCCTGAGAACTTTAGTTCATGAGAGTTCTTTTAGTTCTGACGAACTAAAGCAGATCGCGTTCACACCAAAATGAGTTCCTGGGGGTGGATTAGGCAAATGAGCCGCTGACGTCACTTCTTCTTCTTCTGCTTAGCTTTTCCTGGCAGGCCGCAAACAACTTCACGGCGAGTACAGTAGGTGGCGGTATGCACCTTAAAGTTGCAATCCGCCAAAAAACCGAGAGAAGAAGAAAAAAAACTTCCGCTTCCGCTGTATGCTTCTGTTTACCTTCCGATCTCAGTCAGACACGCTATGGAGTTGACTGAAGTTGTGGTTTTGGTGCGGAGTTATTTAAGCCAATAACTCAGCCACAAATACAGATCGCGGTTAAGAAGCCTTAACAAAAGGACTGGACGGCGACAAGCACACGCTATGGACATGTTTCGTCAGCTGAGGATGATGACCGTTATCACGCCCAAAAGAACAGCAATGGTACGTTCAGTAAATCACATTAATACTTCTAATGTAGGATTTATGGAGTTATGTCGGGCTAATTTGTGTCTTTGTATGTGTTCCAGATATGCGGTGCTTGAAGCGAAACGACTGCAACATGGACAATATCAAAATCCAGGTGGCAGCATGTTGCGTATTGCATAACCTGTGTGAGCGTCGTGGTGATGAGTACAGGGAGGAATGGACTGCCTTACCGGCGACCCAGCTTGATGACAACCATTCATATTTTTTTGTTTATTACAAATGAAAGTAAAATATACACAAGTGTCTTGATTAAATGATTGTAGAATAAGGATTTTGGACGTTTGCCCTGCAGCCATGAATTGCATTAAAAGCAGCAAGAAACTTTGAATTGATTTCATTTTATACACATTTATATCTGAGTAGGCAATATCAATATAATCAATTACTGTAGTACATGTCATTCATTTATTTGTGATATAAAGTCTGCCTAGGTGGTGCATATTCTGGAAAATCAATTGAGAAACAAAAAGAACAATCTGAAATTGTTTAAATGACTTCTGATTTGTCTGACCATAGGAAAGAGTTAGATAAGAAATAATACCACTAACATGTCTGTAGTATTGCACAGTAAATAGGCTCAGCAGTTAACACCTTTATTATATACCTTTATTATATATCCTCCTATGTTCCCTTACTATAATTAATTAAAATATTGAACTCACAACACTGTTAATTACAAACTTAACCATTTATCTTTCTATAAATAGTGTTTGTGTTGATGGACGCCATTTTGAAATACAATTGAATGATCTTTTTCAAAGACACATATATGGGGTGGGACACAATAAATAAAGCTTCGCCAGTTTCATGGTGTCATGATGGTATCAGAATAATCACTTACATGTGATGTATAGGATGCTACACAGGTCACCATAAAGATAAAGTGTCAGGAGAAATAAGCAAGATACATTTTCTGTTTAATCGCAATGTAGGTTCTCTTTTATTTATCAGCAGCAGATCAATAAGTGTCAGTAGTATCAAAACAATATAATAACAGTGGCTATATATATTATATATATATAAAATAACAATAGATATAGAACATAGAGTGCAAAGTGAAGTGTCAGTATTAATAACAGTGGCATATATATATAATCACAATAATACAAAATGAACTGTCCCAAGTGTAGGCAATTTGGGGTGAAGTGTCTTGCCCAGGGACACAACGACATGCTGACTGCAGTGGGGTTTGAACCTGTGCTCCCCTGATCCAGACCACTGCACCACACGCCTCCCAACAAGTCATTGTACAGTTTATGAACGACGACAAGTTTTTCTTAATTTTTGTATTGAAGGCCTGTTGGATTTAATCAGCTCGCTTAGCACTGCCAGAAGCCCAGCCTGAAAGGTATTTTGTTGCTCCACCTGGCACCATGAGCGGCTGGTCGTCCGATTCCTGGGCCTTGTGTGAATGCAGCAGCCGTTCGTCGTGCATCTCCTTGACACGCAGGTCCTCATTCTCCTTGCTGACCACGGCACGGCAGTCCATCGCCATGATGGTGTCAAGGAAGCTGTCATCCGTGCCCGCTTTCCTAAGGTGAAATATGCAAGATACAAGATCAGTTTAATCGCAACAACGACACAACATTGTCCAAATACCAGAAGGGGAGCAGCCCATAACAGAGAGCCCCCCACGTCAGAGTCATCACTGTGGGCGATCTCCACCTCTGAGGCCCAATCCCAAACCACTCCCTCGACCCTACCCCTCCGTGACGGAGTGAACTCCGTCTGTAGTCTCACTCTCAGGTCAACGAGGCTCCCTCCTGTCAGATGGAGGGAGTAAATACAGCGGCAAGCTTTGGGACAAACTCCCCTCTCTCCGGCAGAAACAGGAAATGCCGTAACTGTATGTAACAACGGTTTCAAATCAGCTTCTCTTAGACAAAAAATGTAAATTAATAACTCAAATAAAACTCCAAACATCTTTCATTGTGTTACTTTTTCTGTAAAGCTCTTTTAGTTTTAAACCTGATGTTTATAAGTTTCTTAGTTTTTGCAACAGTCTGTAAATATACACAACTTTATAATAAAATGCACACATTTACCTTTTTCTAGACTAAACACAGGTAGATCCTAAGTTAAAATATGAGGTTATCATGAGGTTGTTAACATCGCAATTTATCAGTGGATGTTTGCTGGAACTACTTTTTAACAGCGTGTTTCCTGACGGACACACACAGCGTGACTCCGGTCAGGTAGAGACCGGTCTCAAGTCAGCACCGATGCAGACTCGCTGTTTGAGGGCTTGATAGCCCACTCCCCCTCCACACCTCTCCACACTCGTTGGTTTGGAACAGCACTTAATGTGGCGGACCCTCCGCGCGAACGCGACGGAGGGGAGTGTGTAGGGGTAGGGTGTAGCATGTCGTTGTGTCCCCGAGACACTTCACCCCAAAGTGCTCCTGTGGGGATTGCCCACAGTATTGAGTAGGTAAGCTTTGGATAAAAGCGTCTAACAAGTGACATGTAAGGATTCAAAAAGCTTTTGGTGGCCATATTGAATAACAAACCAATGTGGTTTACTTGTTATCCACAGTTTAGCTGCTAAATGTTACCTTTACAAAGCTACGCTGAAAACACAGCAAAGTTCATATAACGGTATTAGGTTAGTTGAAACTAATATTTTTATAGTTAAACTCAACACTTTTCTTTGTGCTCCACATATCTAAATGTATAAAGTGTGTTTTCACCTCCGTTCCCTCCTGTTTGCTGCAGTATGGCAGCAGCGGTCAGGATGGGATCCTCTGTGATCAGATAGTGGTCCTGATGGTGTCCGCTGACCGGGCGCAGGCTGCCTACTCTCAGCGGGGGGAACTGAACGTGGAAACTGTGTTTCTCTGAGGGATCCTCCATGTAGTCTGAGAAGCCTTCTGTGGAAACAAGGTCAAACTATTTAGGATAATACTATGAGAAGGAACAATGTTTATGCAGTAAATAGAATTTCAATTACATTTCTACTTAAATGTGCAAAAATATTAGAACATCAGTCTTTGTGGCATGCAGGTAATCAACTGTTTAAGCTTTTACCATTAACATGTAGAATGAATGTTGCAAATTACAGTACAAACTAACACACACATACAGTACAAATTAACACAAACATACAGTACAAACTAACACACACATACAGTACAAACTAACACACATACAGTACAAACTAACACACACATACAGTACAAACTAACACACACATACAGTACAAACTAACACACAAACTAACACACACATACAGTACAAATTAACACAACATACAGTACAAACTAACACAAACATACAGTACAAACTAACACACACATACAGTACAAACTAACACACAAACTAACACACACACAGTACAAATTAACACACACATACAGTACAAACTAACACACACATACAGTACAAACTAACACACACATACAGTACAAACTAACACACAAACTAACACACACATACAGTACAAATTAACACACACATACAGTACAAACTAACACACACATACAGTACAAACTAACACACACATACAGTACAAACTAACACACACATACAGTACAAACTAACACACAAACTAACACACACACAGTACAAATAACACACACATACAGTACAAACTAACACACACATACAGTACAAACTAACACACACATACAGTACAAACTAACACACAAACTAACACACACATACAGTACAAATTAACACACACATACAGTACAAACTAACACACACATACAGTACAAACTAACACACACATACAGTACAAACTAACACACAAACTAACACACACATACAGTACAAACTAGGTAGCAATTATGTCCAGCTAGCATGCTAATTGCTAACGATATATTATCGTATTTATCCCGGAGGGGAAAACTAGTTTCTAATCCTGAGAGAAACACCTCGCCTGAAACACACGATTAGTGCCATGAGTTAGTGAAGCAAATTACAGAACATTGCACTTATTCACAAGTCAAAACGTGTTCATAGCGGGCATGGATGAGAATAGCTAGCTAGCTAGATGTTATTAGCCAGCTTGGACATAACGTTAGCAAGTTCTACCATGGCTAGCTCGATCTACTGAGCAAATAAAAGTACATCTAAGACCAGTATTGTGCAGATTAAAACAGTGCAGTGCATGTATTTTATTTTACCTTCGTAGTCGTCCCGACATGACTTTGCCAGGTCTGCTAACTTTGCTGATCCACTGAAACTGCATGCAGTAGAAGCTTCAGAATGTGGCGCTTCGCGTCCTTCGAGTAAATCGCCAGAAGCGCAGACACATCCTCATCACTCCAATTGATTTATTTGGTGTTGCTATAATAACTGCTTTCACAAAAGGAATCTCTTCGTGTGTGCTGCGAAGCGAGGAAATACAATGGCCGCTTACAACAAACAAATTCGGAGTCAAACGGGCGTGGTTTGCATTCCACACAGCCAATCAGACGTAGGAACTACTTTCTTCCACGACAGACCCTGCTCTGTAGCGGGGACTGAAAAGCGAGTCTCGCGAACTAAGTTGAGCTAAAGTAGTTCCTGGGGCTTTTTGGTGTGAACGCAAATATATCGTAGTTCTGATGAACTATTGTGGGAAAAGTACACCAAAGTACTCCGGTGTGAACGCACTATGGTGCCTACCCCAAATAAGGATACTTTCCCAGCATTATTAACACTTCATAACCTGAATATAAATCTAATTTTTAATGTTCAATTTATAATTCAAAATTAATTTACACCAAGGATGTCCTGGGGCACAGAAATAACACATGTGTTACACATAATGTGTGAGGCATTAAACACATCTTAACAAGTAACATGTAATGTAATGTGATGAAGTATACAATGATCATATAGAATTATTATGTACTTACCTCCATATTTCACAAGTGCCCTCTGGTGGCTCTGCAAATGAGCCATCAGACCAGGGTATGACCGGTCCTTTCACAAAATGTACACTGGAAGGTGTCCGAGTCCAATTTGTTGAGCTCTGGGCGTGCTCCATCACGGAGTGTTGTGTTGTTTGTCTATAGGTGAATAAAATAGAATACAATTTCAGTGACTTTAATATTGGAAATAGTTAACTCCTTAAACAAGCAGCAATGGACTGGCCTGTATAATCCTATGGGACAAAGCTGGTCATACTTCCTCACTTTCAGAAGGTAACCCTTTAACTGCCAGCGCCACCATTTGGTAGAGCACATTTTGTGTCTTGATATCTTGTTGAAAAAAAAAAAGTTTAACTCCATCTGATTCAGCCAGCTCTACCTTTTGGTTGACATGTTATGCACAAAACAACCTCTAGATGTCACTGTGGTTCGAACAGAAAGCCCTTCAGCTAGTTTAAATCTTTATATATACAGTCTATGGTTTAAATGTCAGGCCTACAGCATGGCCACAAACCCCATCTAAAAACAGAGGCCTGATTGCATCCACCTGGGTTACTTGGCCTACCCAATAACTATATATCATTTAACTTTAAACCACACTTAAAATAATAATATAATTATACATATGTGCATGTCAGTATAGCAGCTAATACATGTTTGGTTTTTTTTAAACATTCAACACCTTCAATGAATATTTAAAACTTACACAAAATCAGATTCTTGTAAAAATGCGAGTACATGCATTGTTCCATCTGTCAAGCTAAAATATATACATATATCTTAGCTCTTAGCTTGACATGCTAACTGAACGAGCATGTTCAGTTAGCATATATGCTAACTGAACATCGAGCATGTCAAGCTAAGAGCTAAGATATATATATATATATATATATATATATATATATAGTTATTCCATTCCTTTACATTAAATTTAAAATACAAATTAGCAAAATAAACACAATTACACTGCGCTAAACAGCCACATCGACAAACAACGAGAACCTAAATAAATAGTATGTAATTATATCTAAAACCACAATACGTTAATTACCTGTACTCGGTGCGCCATATGTTTGTCTGTTCTCTGTAAACCTCATGTCTCCTTAAAATATCCTTGCGTCAGCGTCAGTGTCGTCAATTCGCTTTTAATCTGCCATGTACGGTAATGTCTCTCAGCCACCGTAGTGTCGTGTCAGGTGGGCGTGTCGTGTAGTGGGCGGTGTGTAGTGTCGTGTACTGGCCGCGGGCCGCAGCTAGACCCTTCTTGCTGAACACGTCATCACATGAACGTGCCGGGCGGCGCGGTCCCGTGGGTTAGATGCACGTTCATAATACAGAGGAAATAACTCTCAGAATAACGTTATTAGCACATTTTTACAACTTGAACGACGAATGTTTTTAATAAGGGCTATACAAGTGTTCATACTGGGTAGTTTATTTAGTTTAAAAAAATGTATCCAACGAGTTACAGACCACTCTTTCCCCATGTAAGTCAATGGGAAAAAGTGTTTCCGGGCCTGGCAACCAAAAGGAAGTGTAGTACCGCCGTTTGGCCAGCACGAATATTTTCATCAGAGTCCGGGGGTCCTTCTCAGGTCGACTATTTTCATTTCCTCGGTCCTCGGTCCTCGGTATCACCGGAAGTTGATTTGTCTGCGCATCTTGAGTAGCGTCCCATGGCTCTTATTTCTGCCGGAGAGGACCGAGGATCGAGGAGCGAGGAGCGATAATGGAGGAGCGATAACCGAGGAACCACCAGACCATCCTCTGGTGAAATCCTCAGATACTCTCCCCGCCCCCTTACTGTGTATCGCTCACTGATTGGACGATGCAGCGCATGCACTGATCTGATGCTTCTTGACATGAGAGCAGAGTTTCCAGCGGAGTGAAGAAAACACATGAAACTCACGGGACTCACTCCTCAGTTTATATGTGTTTTGTTTCAATGAATGCATCATTCAGTTACAAATATGTGATATATCTGAACAACAAAGTGGACAAAAATCATTTCATTCATTTATTGGAAACATTTTCATGATCGCTTTTTCGTTTTACATTTTCATTATTGTCATTTCCATTCAGTCAGTCATTACCAACAATGATGAATTATATTGTTGCAGCCTGTACAGTACATGATTGTGATGAACCACTACCCCTCAGTGATGACAGTGATTAACTACAACACATCCTCAAATAATATCAGTAACATTTCTTTTTTTATCTGAAAAAACATGAGAATAGGCTTTTTTCTTGTCCAATGACTTAAAGCCATGTCTCTATTGATCAACATTGACCATGATATCTTGTTTCAACAGTTATTTTATCACTTTATCACTTTACTTTTGTATTATTATTTTTATTCTATTTGATCTTTATTCTTTACCTTGTGTGAATCCTGATTTTCACTCTGACCCGTTTGCTGCTGTAAACGCCTGCATTTCCCAACAGGGATGAATAAAGTTCCATTTTATCTTATCTTATTATCAAAAGTGTTGTGGATTCATTCCTGTCAATGGAAGACAACAATTACTAATAGTTGTAGCACTATTGTTGTCGCAATACACAGAATCCAAATGTAATGGTCTGCTAAACAATGTCCTTTACCTGCGATCCCTGTAGTTTAGGTTTGTGGACACACCTGTCCTCACCTGATATTCAATACGATACGATACGATATTACTTTATTAGTCAGATCAAGTCTGAAATTTGACTTGCGTCACAGCAGCTCCATGTCCAACCCCAACATAGACAAATATCCAGAAACAAATACATGAAACACAAACAACAAACATTTAACATAACCGCACAATCAGTGAGAGAAAACATGCTCAAAGAGCTTTCAGCGTGCATTTGGTCTGGGATTTAGCTCTGTATTTACTGTGAGGATTGACTGATGCACAAAGGAGTGCTTTCAAGTAATGTCTTGATCTTTTTCATTTGCTTTGCAGTATAGGTTCACTTTATGTATATTAAAGGTGGGGTAGGTAAGTTTGAGAAACCGGCTCGAGATACACTTTTTGTTATTCCATGGAATGCTCTTAACATCCCGATAGCAATGAATATCTTAAATGCTTTGACAAAAATCCATAAAAAAATGTAATCTGTGGAAGCCGTAGTACTGTAAAAAGCACGACCAATCATCTGAGCCGGCCCGGCTAAATAACTGGATGGCCTACCTGCCTGTCAGCCTTCCATCTGTGCACAAACTTATCTCGTGCCTTCATTGGTCATGTGCGCGTTCGTGTGTGTTGGAGGAGGGGCTCTGTAAGGAAGTGGCAGATTTTTTCCGGCTGTGTATTTTCAAATTCTAGCGATCTCGAGCCGGTTTCTCCAAAATTACCTACCCCACCTTTAAGCAATGAAGCTCTTAATAATCCTTCTTCAGGAACATACTTGAACAGAACATATAGGTGCCAATGATTGGTCATGCACCGGGAGTGACACATTTCTGGTGCCCGCCATGGAAAGTACTGAGTAGTGAAAAGATGGACTGAGAAATCAGGCCGGTTACTCCTTGCTATGGCGAGCTCTCTTGTTGGGCAGGGCACTGTAGAAAATGTTCATGTCTCAAGAGACAAGAGAATGAGAGAGCTGGTCAGTTTGTGAGACAGCAGATGTTCGCTCAAAGATCGCACGCCGATAGACACAACTCCCCGCACCAGCTCACAATCCAGCACTATTGTATGACGTCACACAGGAATCAAGCCCATGCCCTCATCAGCACAAAATCCCCTGTCTCTGTCTCTGACGAAAAAGGCAACACTGACTCAACAATATTGAGTATCTAGCTCCTGGTTCACGCAAACACCTTAATCGGAACAAACTTGTCACTACCGACTACTGATACAACAGCTTCCATGATGAATGGCTCAAATCCAGAACCCACATCCAGGTCGCACAAACCGGTTTTCTTAACAGGCACCATGCCTACACCCAACGGCTTCTTATCCAAACGGCAGAACAACACATGGCTGGAGCATGTGATAAAAAACGATGCTTCCCTCAGGTTCCAGCAACGGACACTGATCTTCCAATGACCCTCTCCTCGGCAATCATTCATAGGCCACTCTGGCGCCCTCGGTCGCCCCGTACCTGCAAATCTATGGGAGGAGCTGGTGAAAACTTTGCACCACCACAGGATAGCCACCATCTTCTCCACGTCTCAATCACCCCTAGAACACACGCGGTGGAAGGCTTTTGCTCATTTACATAAGTGGCCAACGCTGAGGGATAGCACCTTTAAACGGTTTCCAACACAATCAGTTCACAAAGACCGTAAAAAACTGGCAACCTTTTCTGCCGCGCACCACCGCTGAAAATGAGAAGTCAAATCACGGATAAACTCCACATTTGTCTGTTTATCCCCTTGACCCAACTTCTGAACTTTTGACGATACGCTTCAGGAACCAGTTCGTATGATTTTAACACCGCTGATTTTACTCTAGCATAGTCCAATGCATCTTCGCCACAAATAACTGAATAGGCCTCCTGTGCTCGCCCAGTGAGTACACACTGAAGTAGAGATGGGTGAGTCCTGATTCATCCGGATCATAACCCGGATCCTAGTAATGAGCTGTTCATGACGAGTATCCCCTCTCGATTAACCCGAGTCCTTGAGTCCTACACCTGGTGACGTACAAATTAAAACTATATATTGCGTCACTCGCTACTCTCTTTATAACATGTAAAATCACATTACAACGTACCCCAGTCCATCTTCCTAGCCTTTAGCAAGTAGGATAGCTGCCAGAAGTTATCGTTTGGCTCAGGGGATTGGGCGCGGATCAGTGAAAATTCCTGCAGACTCGTGCGGACTCAGAGCCGTAACCGTAGCAGAGCCAGAGATCCAGGCAGACTCATCATGCACGAGTCAACAGCAGACTCAGATTCGCAAATCCTGACTCACTGAATCAAGGGAACTTCCTTCACGTCCTGCAGACTCGTGGGGACTCAGAGCCGTAACTGTATAGCAGATCCAGAGATCCAGACTCGTCATGCACGAGCATAGCCGCGGGAACTGGGAAGTCATTTTACTTAGGGGGTGCGGACAAAAGTGAGGAGAGATTTCAAAAACAGTAACATTACGTTTTTCAAATGTACACCATTCGCAGCCCCGCCTCCAGCACCCCTACTTCCCGCGGCTATTGTGCACGAGTCAACAGCAGACTGTTCCGGATTTGCCATCTCTACACTGAAGTAACAGCATTTTGTCTGAATCTGACCAGCTTCTTGCCTCAGCTACGCGCAAGTGGCGGCGCCAGAGTATTTTTGTTGGGTAGTCTATGGTAGGGCTAACCCATACAGTGGTGGGGCCATACTTGCCAACCCTCCCGATTTTCGCGGGAGACTCCCGATTTCATTGCCCTCTCCCGATTTCCTCCCGGGGTCATATTTCTCCCGCATTTCTCCCGATTTCTGACAAAATCAGATTTACTCAGGACTGTTTCCGCTCGGACTTTAATACAGCTACACCATTGTTTGGTTGCCATGCAGCGCGTCTCGTTAGTAGCGCGCGCAACTGAAAGTATGAGAGGGTGAGGAAGATAGTCACAGAAAACAGAACAGGAATCGACAACTCTACCCTCTGCTCACTCCTTTCCTGTATAATACAGGTCCAACCCACACATATGCTCCATCAAGGATGGTGCTACAGGCCGCAAGGCAGTGCACTTACAACTACAATAAGCATGTTAATGTTAATCCAATACAGCTCCGGCAATCCACTAGCACCCCCCCCGCGGTGGTTTTGAAATGCTCCCGATTTCTGAGGTCTCAAGGTTGGCAAGTATGGGTGGGGTCAAGTCAGTATTTGCAATGTAATTACATACACGCTATATCGCCCCCCGCCCCTTGACAGTGCAATGCCATGCGAGAGGTTTAGATTATTTCCCTGTCTCAATCAAAATTGCCCTCAGCTAAGGAAATGGCTGAGGTCATGATGCATAATGCGTTTCGTCTGCATGGTTTCCCAAAGGATATTGTCTCCGATCGGGGTCCCAGTTTGTGTCTCGTTTCTGGCAGGAGTTCTGCAGCCTCATCGGTGCCACGGTCAGTCTCTCGTCTGGATACCACCCGGAGTCAAACGGCCAGACAGAGTGCCTGAATCAGGAACTGGAAACTTGCTTGCGCTGCCTGGTGTCCCAGAATCCATCCTCCTGGAGCGAGCACCTCACCTGGGTTGAGTATGCGCACAACATCCTTCCCACGTCTGCCACGGGCCTGTCCCCGTTTCATTGTGTTTATGGGTACCAGCCGCCACTGTTCTCAGCCACGGAGAAAGAGGTCACGGTTCCATCTGCCCACGCTCTAGTCAGGTGTTGTCATCGTGTGGGCTGCGGCTAGAAAAATCCTCTGCAGAAATTCGCAGCTGGTAAAACGAGCAGCAGACCGAAGACGCCGACCAGCCCCTGTATACCAGCCAGGCCAAAAAGTCTGCCTTTCTATGCGGGACCTTCCCCTCCACTTACTCTCCCGCAAGTTGGCTCCCCGGTTTGTTGGTCCTTTTCCCATCACCAAGGTCATCAACCCGGTTTCAGTGAGACTACGGCTTCCCAGGTCCATGAAGGTACATCCCACCTTCCATGTGGGGAAATTGAAACCACTGAAGGAGAGCGCCATGGAATGGTCTTTATTTTGAATCACTACCTGAGTCTGAGTTGAGTCGTGCATTTGAGTTCATGCCTCAGAGTTCACTCCTTGACAATTCCTAAATGCACAATGTCTTTTTTATTATGCAAAGGCTACTACAAATTATTTATTTAAAATGAATTGACCCCAGTCACAGTTTTTACAGTGTATATGACCAGTTTAACCATCAAGTAATCCCAGCTAAAGTTCTACTCAAGATCATACCAGTCTGACCAGCTAATGGTGACCAGCTAGAACACTGTAACCAAACCAGCTATCCTGACCAGCTAAAGTGTCCAAAACCCCTCTAAACCAGCAAACTAATCCAGCCTAATATTCACTGGCTTGTTGGTCTAAGCTGGTTTTTTCAGCAGGGTCAGACGGTGCGTCTTGGTCACGCTTCATATCGGCCGGCCCGGGAAGGAAGAGACACGCAGAGTGGGGGAAGTCCCCCACCCCAACGCAGCACACCTCACATCAGAGTCGAACCTGCAGTTCGGAGGACCCGACCGCTAGAGCACCGGCTCTAGGCCGGTGGAGGCCCTCCGATGGTGGGTCGCGTTTGCCATTCGATCAGTGAGAGGAGAGGACAAAAATTGTCAAAATCCGTTAATATATGGATGACTGGGGGGGGGGGGGAACGGCTCGACACAGGCCGGGCAGTGTCCCCGGTAGAAGGAACCGGCGGAAATAGCCAAAAAAAGAAAAATGTATAAAACCAGGGAAACACATTAAAATGTATTTTATGAAGTTATAGTTTTTGCTCAGTTTTGCATTTTAAGATGTTCAACATCAGACAGAACACTTTCACGGATAGAACAAATAATATGTTTGTTCTTCTCATTCACAGAAAGTACAAGAATATTCATGATTAGATTAAAATATTTTCAGTGTCTTTATTGCAGGATATATTATGAGACAGCATTTGTTTCCAACAAGCCACATTTCCACGTAATAAATGTCTCCATAAAGTGAAACCTTTGATAAGGTATGTGCTCTGTAAACAGACCCCTCCTCTATGCATTTCTTGTAAATCAGCTGCTTTA
Source organism: Trematomus loennbergii (assembly GCA_012861695.1). Taxonomy (NCBI): domain Eukaryota; kingdom Metazoa; phylum Chordata; class Actinopteri; order Perciformes; family Nototheniidae; genus Trematomus; species Trematomus loennbergii. The sequence goes on along the minus strand of JAAOOA010000493.1, from coordinate 79,053 downwards.
ACTGAACAAGGAAAAAGAAAGGAAACATGATGAACACTGATTGGTTTAGATCTGTCACTCACTGCAGGAGAAGGTTTAATTGGCCACTTCATTGAGTGTCTAAGGGGCGGAACTCTTTAAAATGTGAACCCATACAACAGCGCAGCAAAGAAGTTCAACTTTCTTGCTGAGTTTCAAAGTTGCAGGTGCATCATACGGTAAGGATATATTTCAAATGAATGTTTAATAACATTAATTGTTTCTGACTGTTTTACACTAGGATAGCCATTTTGCTATATAATACATTCTCAATGTGTCAACTACTGAAACAATGTATTTAAGATGTTTCTATGAAATAAGTACAGGTTGGAAAATGTATTTTGTTTTTTAAACTCAACTGTTACAACTGTCCCTGTGTACAGGGACAGTTGTAACACATGCCAGGGACGGTTGTAACATGCTAATAACAGTTACCTTTTTTCACACTACATGACAAAAAAGAGGGAAAGCTGTAAGGCAACAAGATTTTAATGGGGTTTCACACATCCTCCAACAAACAATGAACAATGAACAGAACTTAAAACAGAACACCGGATGGAATTAATCTGATTCACAGTTGTGGCAGGTGTAAAAGTCACTTCCATCTGTATAGATAGCCTATTCTACCTTAATTATGTAGACCTGCCTCCTTTGAGCTGAGACCATAGTATAAATCAGCTGCCACCATCAGGTAGTCTCTCAAAAGCATCTCTTGCTCTGTTGGGAACACCTTCTTTGGTGTCCAGTAGCCTACTCTTTGGGGTGATTTTGATCCCTGACTCTCCAACCTCAGCCTCTTTTTATGGAACCAGTACAGGGTGACATGGCATATATCATGGGACTTTGCCACTGCCCTGACTGATTTGCCCTTCTCAACTTCATTTGAGGCCCTCTGCAGAAGAGGAAGTGGCACTCCCCTGTCTTCCTTCCTCTTTCTGATATTTGGCATACTGTAAACACACGCACACACTTTACGTACAGTATTTTATTCTGTTTATTTTTACAGGGACAATGCACACCAATCAACAATATTGATCATTCGAGCAAATGAGCCATCATTGTAAATGTGCCATGTTACAACCGTCCCAGGTGGTCCGTGTTACAACCGTCCCAGGACCACCAGTCATGTTTTCACCCCCTGTGAACCTGCCTGATTGCTAGCTTGACCCATATTTAGCTAGTTATATGTTTAGCTTACAAAACAGTGATTCTAATAATACTAGTTTGGATTCCTAGACATTTGACCTCAAGACAGTATCCAAAAAATACATCATATAATTTGTGTTAATGTTTTACCTCAGAAACACACTTTTGCTAATATCTTTCGCGAGAGATTTAAACGTGGCTCCTTTTTTTCACAGCAATCATTCCATCTAACTGAGCATGTGCAGAGTGAGTTTCATCACTCCAGCTTGTTTGTGATTGGACATATTGAAGGCGTTACAACTGTCCCGTGTTACAACTGTCCCTGGTCTCCCTACAAGTTTATCTTTTGTGCTTTTTGTGTTTTTTTATGTAGCCTATTAAGAATCTTGAGTTCACAATGGCTATTCTAGGGTTTTAGGACAGTTCTTAAGCTTTCATTGTAGACTTCACAGTTTATTAGAAAACACATATTTGTATGTAAAGTTTGGATATTGTAATTGTATTATTAACAAACTCATTGTTTCTGTAAGTTTGATTAAACAGGATGTCTTTTTAAATGCTCAGGTCACCAAATGAAAATAGTGAGATGACATTCTGTTTATTTTTATTTTTCAAGGAGAGCTATGGAGGATCCATTTGGTAAAGAACACATAATACATTTAAAAATTGCTGCAAACCAATGTCCCCGCAGCAGCTGCAAAGATCAAGGCTTATTTGGAAGAGCAGGATAACATTCCACTAAACATCGCCATCACAGGAGAGTCTGGCTCTGGTAAATCCACCTTTGTTAACGCCTTTAGAGGCTTAGACTTGAAGGATAAGAGTGATGCAGCAGCCCCTACTGGTGTGTAGAAACCACCATGGAGGTCAAACCATACCCCATCCAAACTTTCCCAATGTTACACTGTGGGATCTTCCTGGTATTGGCACCACCAATTTTCCAGCTGCCAAGTACCTGGAGCATGTTGGCTTTGAAAGATTTGACTTCTTCATCATCATCTCAGCTGATCGCTTCAGAAAATGATGTGAAACTTGCTCTGGAGATCCAGAAGATGAAGAAGAAGTTCTACTTTGTTCGCTCAAAGATTGATGACACCATGTGGGCAGAGGAAAAAACTCAGAGCGAGTTCAACGCAGAAAAGGCTCTTTCAATCATAAGAGAAAACTGCTTTGATGGTAAGTTTGGAGAAATGACACATGCCTAAAACCTAAAATCTTTGGCAACAAGGGTCACAAGTAGACACTGTTTAATTTTAAAACAACACAAATGTGACTTTACAGGAGCTTACAAGGTTTATAAAAGTTTATAAAACGAGTTGTTTGAATACTGGCCATTAATGGTTTGTTCATGTGACCGATCATCCTCTCAGATTTTAAACAAATAACCAATTGTTTTGTCTGTCCTGCTGATGGTTGCTGGGAATTTTTCTAACTTGGTTTCAATTTCATCATCTTCAATTAACTTTGCTGTTCTGTGTGTGTGACGCAGGTCTTCTAAAACTCAAGGTTGAGTCTCCACAAGTCTTCCTGGTGTCCAGCTTTGATCTCCACCTGTATGACTTCCACCTGTTAACAAAGACCCTGGAGAGAGAGCTTCCTGCACACAAGAGAGACACTCTGCTGTTAGCCATGCCCAGTGTTAATTTTGAGATCATCCGCAAGAAGAAAGAAGCTCTCCAGGCAAAAATAAAGTACCTTGCTTTTTTATCTGCACTCACAGCAGCTGTACCAGTTCCTGGGCTCTTGTTGCTGTTAATATAGCCATTCTGGTTAAAGCCACCCATAAGTACAAACATACTTTTGGTCTTGAACATGTCAATGGAAAATCTTGCTCTTAACTCAGGTGTGCCTTTGACTGATCTCAGAGCAGTGATGACCTCAAACCTGTCTGTAGATGTAATAAACAAAGAGCTCATTGTGAAACTGCTGGTACTGTCAGGGTTTCAAGCTGCTTCACGGGCAGCAGAGGAATCGTCCAGATATATTCCATTAATAGGAATACCAGCAGCAATGAAGTCCTCTTTTACCTTCACCTACAAAGTCTCGAGGATTGCCTCAACATGCTCGCTGAGGATGCTCAGAGGGTATTCATGAAGGCCCTGGGTTCAAACAGCTCTGTGTGATATTTTAAAGTGAACGGCAATGGCACTTAATGTCACATATAAAACTGCATTCTACTCAAGACATTTTGTAATAATTGTGTGAGGGGATTGCATTGCATTGTATTTTTAAAAATCAAGCAAATAATAATCTTGTATCCTAGCTGAACAATAAAATATAAGTTTTGTAGTTGATCATTCCATCCAATGGCCTCGTTGTAGGTTGTGTTTAACTGATATTAATGCATATGTAGTGACATCTTGTATAGCTTGAAAGCACATTAAAACATGCCTGGTATCCTTTCAATACATAAACATTTACTTTTTTGTATATAAGACTGTATAATGCAAAACACTGTAGAATTACTTTTGTGATTTAAAAAAAACCTCTTTCTTAAATAAAAACTTGGAAATGTATCGTACACTTTGTCTTTCATGATTGTAGGTATTAAAAGTACCAGTAGTTATCATTATGAGCCTCTGTACCATGAAATGTTAGTTACACAAGTTAAAGACAGGATATTAGACACATAATGTTTTTATGATTTTTATTTCAAACAATCTTAACCAACAATGATGAATTATATTGTTGCAGCCTGTACAGTACATGTATTTACTTCTCTCTTCAGTTTATTACTGTAAATGCAGTTATTTTTCCTGGCACCAGTGTTGAGGTCCACTGGAATTTAAAACCTGTCACCATCAGTCTGCTTTTGTGAATTACAGAAAGCAAACTCCAAGATCCACGATGGGCTCTGTAAACACTGTAAGGGTGTTCTGGAGTGGAGAGTAAGGTACAACAAGTACAAGTCACTGACACAACCCAAAAAATGGTAAGTAAGCTTAAGGTACACTTTGATTTACTGCTGATACAAGTTTGTATATATTTACTGTCTATGCCTATTTCTATTCAATTTATTTTGAACCCTCCTGTTTTTGGGTCAAATCTGACAAATCTGTAGTACTTTCATCAACAATGAATATTGTGTTGCCTTATGATATCCTCCCCAGTAGGCATTTAAACCGACAACATGGTTGATCATCACTTTCATTGAATTTTGAGTGGTTTAGTCAACTTTGTTACACCTATGGTGTTCCCTGTCTGAAATGACCGCCATAGGAAATGAATGGGTAACCCTAGATTATGTGCATCCATCACAAAGTACCCAAATTGTCAAATTTTTTGAATATATTTTCAGTGCTATTCTTTGTATATTCATGCAGTTATTCGTGTAAACCAGTAGTCTGAGACAGTTACAGCTTAAAATTGTGTTTTTTGGTGACATCCGTGTTAAAATTAACAATTGTATTACACTTTTTTATACAAGATGTTGTTACCTATTTATATGTCCAGTTAAGCATTTTGGTATTTGTGCTTGGTTACAATTCTAAAATGAATCACCTTTCTGCTTGTATGTTGTTCTTGTTTCAGTATCAAGTGTGCTCAGAGGACAGTGAAGGATGCATACCACATCCTCTGTAAGCCCTGTTCTCTGGAGCTAGACATCTGCTGCAAGTGTGGGAAGAAAGAGAAAATTGTTATTCCGTGAGTGCATCATATTTTTGTGTGTGTGTATATGTTGTCTGTGTGCAGATTCATGGGTAAAAAAGATAATTACATTCTCTGTTCTGACCTTAAGTAAATGATCAACTTTCCTGCTTGAGATTGGGATAATCTATTACTTCAGAGCCAATGTGTTTCATTCCCAAATTGCCACTAGTTACTCCTTAATGAGCCATTCATAGCATGTGTCGTCACAGTGTGCATGAGATGTGGTACATGTGTTCTTTATCTGCAAGGAGGACTACATCGTATGTATGTTATTAAGTTACTTAACATTGTTAATATGTACAGTATATCCGTCAAGCACATTCAGTGAACTCTAGCAAGTCTGCCATCTTGTGGACAAAAGGATGTATTGCAACCTAGTCTTAACAACTAATGACAACATTTTAGCTCCAGTCTTTACTTCTCATTTAATGCCCTTAACACTCAATCATTTTGCCATTGCTCATGTAAGACTTAAAGTCGCAGATGCCACTAAATCTAACTTTTTGTTCTCTCACTGTGCAGAATTAACTCAGAAGGGGACAATAATGATGAAGAAGAAGGAGGACAAGGAGAAGTAAAAGGAGAAGAGAAAGATGAAGAAAAAGGAGGAGAAGAGAAAGATGAAGAAAAAGAGAGAAAAAGGAGAAGAGAAAGAGGAGAAGGAGAAGTAAAAGGAGAAGAGAAAGATGAAAAAGTTGTTGAACAGAAAAAGAAAGTACGAGCGAAGAAGGACTTGGATGACTCAGACAGTGATGATGATGAAGAGAGAGAGGACTTGCATAGTGGCTCAAAGAAGACGCAGAACAAGTCTGATGATCTCCCAGATGTGTCCCGACTCCGAGTCAGATTTAATGACTAAGGACGAGTTTAAAGTGAAGTATGAGATGACCATACCCCCAGCTAACCAAATCTAATACAAAAAGTTCCTAGTTTGAGTTGAGTTAACAAAAGCTCCAACTAATTCACTGTGTATCTTTGGTGAACACGGACCAAAATGTTTCACTATCTTCTGACTTTTCTGATTTAAAGAAACAAACAAAAAAATGAGAACATATTCGCCAGATTATTTTCAAAGATTGCCTGCCAGCTGGATAAGTGTACTGTAATTAAAACATGTACATTAATGACATTCATTTGAATTTTATGTTTCCAAACTACCGAACTTCTCACATCACTGAATTAATAGAGACTTGAAGTTTCACTGAAAGCAGAAGTTGAGGCTTTGCATGAACTGACTCTGAAATATTGAGCCTGTCATGCACAATCTATATTTACCCTCAGAGGACTACTTATCAGTTGCTCTTAGTCTAATACAAGCATCCTGCATCAAATAGCTGTTGATTCAACTTTAGAGCCTGAAGTTTGATTCAGAAGAAAATTGGATTGTGTTATAATAAGTGTTTTATGCACGTATATGACTGAGCATCAGCTAAATATTAGAAACACATCTCGGACAAGGAAATCATACAATACCATTTTTTTTTATTGCAAATAAAAGTATAACATGTTCCTCAAAATGACTCGTATGGTTTATGAATGTCTCACATTTTTTTTAAGTTATTCCAAACACCCATCTTCAATGTTTTTGTGTTACTGCCCAACACATTGTGGAACGCTCCACTCCACCAGTACAGCTTTGTAACTTCGCCACTTTAAAAACCGTTACATCTTTCACTCCATTGTTTCACTTATCTAGAAGAAAATGATCATGCATGATGTAAACAAATTGTTATTATTTTAAGCTGCCATTTACACTTTTTGTCACTGAATAATAGGGATGGGTATCAAAAACCAGTACTAAATTGGTGCAAGTACCTGATTGTTCAGAGTATATTTACAAACCGGTATATTGACAGTGGTTGAATCGGACTGGATGGAAATGAAAGCAGTGCTCTGTCAAAGTACAATACAAACATTTGTTTCACTTATTTTATTTTCCAATGAATAATATTGAAAAAGATCCTCAACATTGATCAAAATAACCATTATCATTTTGGCCATACATATGGTCATGGAGGCGTGTGGTGCAGTGGATTAGTGCGTTGGTGTTCGGATCAGGGGGGCACAGGTTCAAACCCCACTGTAGTCAGCATGTCTTTGTGTCCCTGGGATTGCCCACAGTCTTGAGTATGGAAGTCGCTTTGGATAAAAGCGTCTAACAAGTAACATGTCATGTCGGTCACACACACCACCTTCAAGACAGAGCCCCCCCACACAACAAATCCCAACTGAACCCCTGGGGATAGATATGAAGCATCGGTATTGATGAATTCCTGATGTATATCAGATGGCTCTGTTCTGCTTTTTTACTCTCATGACTGGATTAATGTTGACTCTGTTCCAAGCAACAGATTTACTGAAATAGAAGCTGGTCTATTGGTTTTAAATGTTTTTAAAAGGGCGTTTAAAAAGGTAACAAAGATAAATTGTTTCTGTTTATGTTCTTGCTTAATTTGTTTCTTCGCTCTTAAGTACCACATTACCGTGCAATAGGATAAGCCAAAAAGAATACCCTGCTTTTGCTAAATTATTACCCAAAAAATGAAACCCTTACATTAGCAAATATAACTTGATTTATATAATGTCCCTATTTAAAGTCTGCCTTTTCAGATATAACCACTCTAATACAGTATTACCCCATTATAAAGATGTACAGAGCTGGTAAAATATGCTATGAGGAAATGTTATAACATATAGGTGCCAATGATTGGTCATGCATCAGGAGTGACACATTTTGGTGCCCGCCATGGAGAGTACTGAGTAGTGAAAAGATGGAGTGAGAAATCAGGCCCGGTTACTCCTTGCTATGGCGAGCTCTCTTGTTGGGCAGGGCACTGTAGAAAATGTTCATGTCTCAAATTTGAAACACAACTTTCAGAAATCCTTGGTGTTTCAATACCCTCGCACATTGTTGCCCTGAGGCAACAAACCAACCCCTGGTTGAGGGGTGTGGGGGGGTCACATTTTATAATTTATATAATATCAGGGACCCCTAAGCTCCTAAAACACATGGTGAAACATTTTTTTCCTCCCAAAATAAAAAGTCATGCCATAGAGGGTTGGTATCCAAAACCTACAATAAAAAAAAGTTTATGTCTCCTTTTTCCTCACAACACCAGGACATCTGGCTAGCGGGCTACATACTTTATAAATGATAAAACAATTGCAATTAGTTTCTATTGCCTTTTCATTTTTCTTTTTATTCATAATGTTTTTTTATAGTCATCTTTCTTATGATCTTCTTATAGATGTGGAATATTGCAAGGAGCAAAATTAACTATATATGTATATATATATATAAATATATATAATCTACATGGGTTTAATGTAGTCACTGAAATGTCGTGAGGCAAAAAAAGCCCCTCCCTTGCCCCCTTTTTCTCTCCTATCAACTTCTAAACATAATACAATAACAATGATTAATTATTTAATAATATAATCAAATTCTTACACTCTACTTTGCTTAAAGAAACTGAAAGCTAAAGTTAAATGAAAATATGTTAGATATGGTAACTATTCTATTAACAGAAAGTAAATAGCATAACACAATTCATTAATATTGTCTCATAATCTGAAGTTTAGAGTGTAGGAAATTCCACACTTAATCATCTTCTGCTAAGAAACAAACAAATCTACAAGTTTAAACCAAAGTTGTGTTATTTAATGAAGAGTAAAAGCTTTTAACAGAATCAATCTATTTCCAGCTGGAAGGACAGACCTATCTCTTTACTTCCCCAATTTTCAAAAATACTAGAAAAAGTATTCAACAACAGACCGGACGCATTCATAGAAAAGCACAAATGAATCACGGACAGTCAATACGGATTCAGATCAAACAGATCAACATCACTGGCAATTATGGAATCAATTGAGGATATCACAGATGCCCTTGAACACAACAAATATGCAGTAGGGATTTTTATAGATATTAAAAGAGCTTTTGACACAATCAACCATGACATCCTAGTATATAAATTAGAAAGGTATGGTATCAGGGGTATAGTTTTAGACTGGATTAAAAGCTATTTAAGCAATAGACAGCAGTATGTGAAGATGGGAAATGACTGTTCTTCATGTTTGGACATTGCTTGTGGTGTCCCCCAGGGGTCAGTGTTGGGTCCTAAATTGTTTATACTGGACATCAATGACATCTGTAGAGTATCCAATGTACTGAGGCTAGTTTTGTTTGCTGATGATACAAATATATTCTGTTCTGGGGAGAATTTAGAACAGCTAGTGGAGAACATAGAAAATGAAATGCACAAATTAAAAACATGGTTTGACGAAAATAAACTATCATTAAACTTGAGTAAAACAAAAGTAATGCTGTTCGGTAAACATAGAACAAAAACACAAATGCAAATAAAAATAGATGGGGTTGAAATTGAAAGAGTCCATGAAATTAAATGTATTGGGGTAATAATAGATACATGTCACTTGTTAGACTCTTTTATCCAAAGCGACTTACATACTCAATACTGTGGGCAATCCCCACAGGAGCAATTTGGGGTGAGAGTCTCAGGGACACAACGACATGCTGACTGCAGTGGGGTTTGAACCTGTGCCCCCTGATCCGAACACCAACGCACAACTCACTTTGCCACACGCCTCCTACCTCCTAGATGACACAATAAGTTAGAAATTACACATAAAACATATACAATCAAAGCTGTCAAGAAGCATTTCCATACTAAACAAAGTAAAACAAGTTCTAGATCAGAAATCACTTCACATTCTCTACTGTTCACTAGTCTTACCATATCTGACTTACTGTGCTGAAGCTGGGGAAATACTACAAAAGTTCTATACATGCAGTATCTATTCTACAAAAAAAAGCCATACGAATCATTCACAATGCCAAATACCTTGATCACACTACGAATTATTCCTGCAGTCAAAATTGTTAAAATGTACAGACCTGGTAGAATTCCAAACTGCACAATCATGTTTAAGGCAATAATAACGTTTTACCAGGAACATCCAAAGTATTCACTCAACGAGTGGGGGATATGTTCATTCAAGGACACAATTTCAATTTGAAATTCATAGGGTCCGTACAACCAAAATAACTTTTGTATCTCAGCCTGTGGAGTGAGACTATGGAACAGTGTGAATGTGGAGCTAAAGCGATGTCCAGACATTAACAGTTCAAGAGGAAATACAGATACATTATTTTCTCGAGGTACAGGATGGGGAAGGTGTATGTGTATATGTGTGAGTATGTAGGTGTGTATATGTATATGTGCATATATGTATATATGTATATGTGCATATATGTATATTGTATGTGTGTGTATGTATATGTACATAATGTGTATATGTACATATGTCAATCAACAGGTAAAGCAGATTCATAATAATAATAACAATAATAATTAATATAATAATTATATGCAGATTATAGATTATAAATAAATCATTTAGGGACAAGGGGGTGAGATTAAATATTATACTTCTTCTCACTCCTTTTCGAACACTAGATGTGGCACTGTTTATGTTGCTAATGCTGTTGTTGTTGTTTTTGTAAATGTCATTTTTTGTTTTGATTCCTCTTACATTACTATGCACTGCAACATTTGTTTTGTTTTGTATTATTTATTTTACTTGTTCGAAATAAAAGTATCAATCAATTAAGACCTCTGTAATCAATAAAAGGGCGTATTATCCCTTTTGTCCACAAAAAAACACCCTGCCCCCATAGCAGATGAGGAAGGACGAATGAGACAAGCAGCAAGAGAGTCAGATATGAACCTCTCCATGGCCTCTTTTTCTGGCCTTGAAAGATTGTACAGCTTGCTAGAAGGGTCTATCTAGCAAATCTATGGAACAGTCATAGGGCCTAACATGTGTGGTAGTAAAGATAATGTGCGGTCCTTGCTAAAACCTCCTGGAGGTTGTGATATTCAGAGTTTACAGAGGTGAGATCAATTGGTTTGGATAGTGACTGTGGCACGAACTGCAGAGTACAAACAATGTGAGTGACAGAATAAACGTCAATTAACATGGATGGAGTTAAGCCAGTCTATGGAGAGTTGTGAAGTTTTAACCAGGAAAACCTAAGATGAGTGGTGACATGGGTTAGGGGATAACGTACAGGGAGAACATCTTGTGATGGTTACCAGAGAGCTTGAGGGAGACTGGAGCAGTACGGTGAATGACCTGGGCTAAGAGTCTCCCGTCTAAAGCAAACCTAGAGGCTCAGAGGGGAGCTAGACTGTCAATACAATTATCAATTGTCTTTTTTTCATCTTAATTAGTGTGCTCATTTTTGCAGGAAAAAAATGTTTACGAGAGATAGACCCGCAAGGACCTGTGGTATGTCATGTGATGTGTAATGTGACATTCAATGTTTAAATAAGTATATAAATAAGTATATGTTCATTGCAGTTTATATTGCTTCAGGTTTATCATTCTTTTTTTTTATAAACTTCACTGTTGAAGATGTAAAAGCCAGCATGGTCACATGAGGTGCATTGAAGCAGGAAACCACAGAGTCCGTGCTCAAAAGGAAGGACACTTTTGAATAAAGAATGAACCATATAAATGTCGCTTGAGTGAGTTACAAATGAGTTATCTCTTGCCACTGCTTTCTGTTAATGAAGATAGCAACTGCTAGGTTACACCTATTTAATGTAGTAATCGTCTGCAAAATCCAACCTTAATAGAGCCTAGTAACCGTTTGCAAAGGCCAACTTAAACACTTAAACAACAACCAGAAACTTAAGGCATCCAAAACCTACAATAAATAAATAAATAAATAAAAGTTTATGTCTCCTTTTTCCTCACAACACCAGGACATCTGGCTAGCGGGCTTACATACTTATAAAATGATAAAAACAATTGCAATTAGTTTCTATTGCCTTTTCATTTTGTCTTTTTATTCATAATGTTTTTTATAGTCATCTTTCTTATGATCTTCTTATAGATGTGGAATATTGCAATGAGCAAAATTAACTATATATGTATATATATATATAATCTACATGGTTAATGTAGACACTGAAATGTCGTGAGTCAAAAAAAGCCCCTCCCTTGCCCCTTTTTCTCTCCTATCAACTTCTAAACATAATACAATAACAATGATTATTTATTTAATAATAATCAAATTCTTACACTCTACTTTGCTTAAAGAAACTGAATCTAAAGTATGTTAGATATGGTAACTATTCTATTAACAGAAAGTAAATAGCATAACACAATTCATTAATATTGTCTCATAATCTGAAGTTTAGAGTGTAGGAAATTCCACACTTAATCATCTTCTGGTAAGAAACAAACAAATCTACAAGTTTAAACCAAAGTTGTGTTATTTAAAGAAGAGTAAAAGCTTTTTACAGCTGGAAGGACAGACCTATCTCTTTACTTCCCCAATTTTAAAAAATACTAAAAAGTATTCAACAACAGACGGACGCATTCATAGAAAAGCACAAATGAATCACGGACAGTCAATACGGATTCAGATCAAACAGATCAACATCACTGGCAATTATGGAATCAATTGAGGATATCACAGATGCCCTTGAACACAACAAATATGCAGTAGGGATTTTTATAGATATTAAAAAAGCTTTTGACACAATCAACCATGACATCCTAGTATATAAATTAGAAAGGTATGGTATCAGAGGTATAGTTTTAGACTGGATTAAAAGCTATTTAAGCAATAGACAGCAGTATGTGAAGATGGGAAATGACTGTTCTTCATGTTTGGACATTGCTTGTGGTGTCCCCAGGGGTCAGTGTTGGGTCCTAAATTGTTTATACTGTACATCAATGACATCTGTAGAGTATCCAATGTACTGAGGCTAGTTTTGTTTGCTGATACAAATATATTCTGTTCTGGGAGAATTTAGAACAGCTAGTGGAGAACATAGAAAATGAAATGCACAAATTAAAAACATGGTTTGACAAAAATAAATTATCATTAAACTTGAGTAAAACAAAAGTAATGCTGTTCGGTAAACATAGAACAAAAACACAAATGCAAATAAAAATAGATGGGGTTGAAATTGAAAGAGTCCATGAAATTAAATGTATTGGGGTAATAATAGATTACATGTCACTTGTTAGAGGCTTTTATCCAAAGCGACTTACATACTCAATACTGTGGGCAATCCCCACAGGAGCAATTTGGGGTGAAGTGTCTCAGGGACACAACGACATGCAGACTGCAGTGGGGTTTGAACCTGTGCCCCCCTGATCCGAACACCAACGCACAACCCACTTTGCCACACGCCTCCTACCTCCTAGATGACACAATAAGTTGGAAATGACACATAAAACATATACAATCAAAGCTGTCAAGAAGCATTTCCATACTAAACAAAGTCAAACAAGTCCTAGATCAGAAATCAATTCACATTCTCTACTGTTCACTAGTCTTACCATATCTGACTTACTGTGCTGAAAGCTGGGGAAATAACTACAAAAGTTCTATACATGCAGTATCTATTCTACAAAAAAAAGCCATACGAATCATTCACAATGCCAAATAACTTGATCACACTATTGTCACATCACATTATTCCTGCAGTCAAAATTGTTAAAATGTACAGACCTGGTAGAATTCTAAACGGCACAAATCATGTTTAAGGCAAATAATAACGTTTTACCAGGAAACATCCAAAAAGTATTCACTCAACGAGTGGGTACTGCATGTATAGAACTTTTGTAGTTGTTGCCCCAGCTTTCAGCACAGTAAGTCAGATATGGTAAGACTAGTGAACAGTAGAGAATGCGAAGTGATTTCTAATCTAGAACTTGTTTGTTTTGTTTAGTATGGAAATGCTTCTTGACAGCTTTGATTGTACATGTTTTATGTGTAATTTCCAACTTATTGTGTCATCTATTATTACCCCAATACATTTAATTTCATGGACTCTTTCAATTTCAACCCCATCTATTTTTATTTGCATTTGTGTTTTTGTTCTATGTTTACCGAACAGCATTACTTTTGTTTTACTCAAGTTTAATGATAGTTTATTTTTGTCAAACCATGTTTTTAATTTGTGCATTTCATTTTCTATGTTCTCCACTAGCTGTTCTAAATTCTCCTCCCACAGGCCATAAGACTGCTAAACTCCTGAGCTTGCACTATTTTTTTTTTTTTTTTTGTATTTGTTTTATGTCTTATCTATATTTATTTTGTATTGTTGGAGGAACCTGACCAATACTTTCTTTGCACAACTACACTATAGCTATATGTATGTGACAAATAACCTTTGAACCTTGTTTGTATATCTTAAGAAACGTGTCATTTATAAATAACGTATGTTTGAACCAGTACGCCTCTGTCCTGTGAGTACACTCTAAACTTCAGATTATGAGACAATATTAATGAATTGTGTTATGCTATTTACTTTCTGTTAATAGAATAGTTACCATATCTAACATATTTTTGTTTAACTTTAGCTTTCAGTTTCTTTAAGCAAAGTTGAGTGTAAGAATTTGATTAGATTATTAAATAATTAATCATTGTTATTGTATTATGTTTAGAAGTTGAAAAAGGGGGCAAGGGAGGGGCTTTTTTTGCCTCACGACATTTCAGTGACTACAATAAACCCATGTAGATTATATATATTTATATATATATTATATATATATAGTTAATTTTGCTCATTGCAATGTTCCACATCAATAAAAAGATAGATAGATAGATAGATCGTACTTTATTGATCCCAAATTGGGAAATTGTTTTGTTACAGCAGCATAAAAGGCATTTACAATAAAACAAAATATACAAGAATAGAAATAAAATAAAATAAAATATAAAATATACATGTCAAAATACAAAATAGATCATAAGAAAGATGACTATAAAAAAACATTATGAATAAAAAGACAAAATGAAAAGGCAATAGAAACTAATTGCAATTGTTTTATTATTTATAAAGTATGTTAGTCCGCTAGCCAGATGTCCTGGTGTTGTGAGGAAAAAGGAGACATTGGATTTTGCAGACGATTACTACATTAAATAGCTGTAACCTAGGAGTTGCTATCTTCATTAACAGAAAGCAGTGGCAAGAAATAACTCATTTGTAACTCACTCAAGCGACATTTATATGGTTCATTCTGTATTCAAAAGTTCCTTCCTTTGAGCACGGACTCTGTGGTTTCCTGCTTCAATGCACCTCATGTGACCATGCTGGCTTTTACATCTTCAACAGTGCAAGTTATAAAAAACAAAGAATGATAAGCCTGAAGCAATATAAACTGCAATGAACTTATTTATATACTTATTTAAACATTGAATGTCTAGCACATTACACATCACATGACATACAGGTCCTTTGCAGGTCTCATCTCGTAAAAAAATGTTTCCTGGTAGAAATGAACACACCACATTCGCACTAATTAAGATGAAAAAAATACAATTGATAATTGTATTGACAGTTTAGCCACCCCTCTGAGCCTCTATTTATTTGCTTGATTTAAAAAAAATACAATGCAATATAATCCCCCACACAATTAATACAAAATGTCTTGAGTAGAATGCAGTTTTATATGTGACATTAAGTGCCATTGCCGTTCACTTTAAAATATCACACAGAGCTGTTTCAACCCAGGGCCTTCATGAATACCCTCTGAGCATCCTCAGCGAGCATGTTGAGGAAATCCTTGAGAGCTTTGTAGGTGCAGGTAAAAGAGAAGGTCATTGCTGCTGGTATTCCTATATATGGAATAAATATGGACACTTCCTTTGCTGCCAGTGTAGCAACTTGAAACCCAGACAGTACCAGCAGTTTCACAATGAGCTCTTTGTTTATTACATCTACAGACAGTTTTGAGGTCATCACTGCTCTGAGATCAGTCAAAGGCACACCGGATTTAAGAGCAAGATTTGCCATTGACATGCTATCAAGACCAAAATTATTGTTGTACTTATTGGTGGCTTCAACCAGAATGGCTACATCAACAGCAACAGAGAGCCAGGAACTGGTACAGCTGCTGTGAGTGCAGATAAAGAAGCAAGGTACTTTATTTTTGCCTTGAGAGCTTCTTTCTTCTTGCAGATGATCTCAAAATCATTGGGCATGGCTAACAGCAGAGCATCTCTCTTGTGTTCAGGAAGCTCTCTCTCCAGGGTCTTTGTTAACAGGTGGAAGTCAGACAGGTGGAGATCAAAGCTGGACACCAGGAAGACTTGTAGAGACTCAATCTTGTGTTTTAGAAGACCTGTGTCACACACACAGAACAGCAAAGTTAATTCAAGATGATGAAATTGAAACCAAGTTAGAAAATTCCCAGCAACCATCAGCAGGACAGACAAAACAATTCGTTATTTGTTTAAAATCTGAGAGGATGATCGGTCACATGAACAAACCATTAATGGCCAGTATTCAAAACAACTCATTTTATAAACTTTTATAAACCTTGTAAGCTCCTGTAAATTAACATTTTTGTTGTTTTAAAATGAAACGGTGTCTACTTGTGACCCTTGTTGCCAAAGATTTTAGGTTTTAGGCATGTGTCATTTCGCCAAACTTACCATCAAAGCAGTTTTCTCTTATGATTGAAAGAGTCTTTTCCGCGTTGAACTCGCTCCAAGTTTGTTCCTCTGCCCGCATGGTGTCATCAATCTTTGAGCGAACAAAGTAGAACTTCTTCTCCATCTTCTGGATCTCCAGAGCAAGTTTCACATCATTTTATCTGAAGCGATCAGCTGAGATGATGATGAAGAAGTCAAATCTTTCAAAGCCAACATGCTCCAGGTACTTGGCAGTTGGAAAATTGGTGGTGCCAATACCAGGATGATCCCACAGTGTAACATTGGGAAAGTTTGGATGGGGGTATGATTGACCTTCACGGTGGTTTCTACACAACCAGTAGGGGCTGCTGCATCACTCTTATCCTTCAAGTCTAAGCCTCTAAAGGCGTTAACAAAGGTGGATTTACCAGAGCCAGACTCTCCTGTGATGGTGATGTTTAGTGGAGTATTATCCTGCTCGTCCAAATAAGCATTGATCTGTGCAGCTGCTGCGGGGACATCGGTTTGCAGCAATTCTTTAAATGTATTTATGTGTTCTTTACCAAATGGATCCTCCATAGCTCTCCTTGAAAAATAAAATAAACAGAATGTCATCTCACTATTTTCATTTGGTGACCTGAGCATTTAAAAATACATCCTGTTTAATCAAACATACAGAAACAATCCATCCATCCATCTTCTCCCGCTTATCCGTGGTCGGGTCGCGGAGGTAGCAGTTCCAGCAGAGAGCCCCAAACTTCCTTTCCCTGGCCACATCAACCAGCTCTGACTGGGGATCCCAAGGCGCTCCCAGGCCAGCGAAGAGATATAATCCCTCCACCTGGTCCTAGGTCTACCCCTTGGTCTCTTCCCAGCTGGACGTGCCTGGAACACCTCCCTAGGGAGGCGCCCAGGTGGCATCCTTACTAGGTGCCCGAACCACCTCAACTGGCTCCTTTCGACGCGAAGGAGGAGCGGTTCAACTCCGAGTCCCTCCCGGATGACTGAACTTCTCACCTTATCCCTAAGGGAGACGCCAGCCACCCTGCGGAGAAAACCCATCTCGGCCGCTTGTATCCGCGATCTCGTTCTTTCGGTCATGACCCATCCTTCATGACCATAGGTGAGGGTAGGAACGAAAATGGCCCGGTAGACAGAGAGCTTTGCCTTCTGGCTCAGCTCTCTTTCGTCACAACGGTGCGGTAAAGCGACTGCAGTACCGCTCCCGCTGCTCCGATTCTCCGGCCCATCTCACGCTCCATTGTTCCCTCACTCGAGAACAAGACCCCGAGATACTTGAACTCCTTCACTTGGGGTAAGGACTCATTCCCTACTTGGAGTGGACAGTCCATCGGTTTCCTGCTGAGAACCATGGCCTCAGATTTGGAGGTGCTGATCCTCATCCCAGCCGCTTCACACTCGGTTGCGAACCGATCCAGTGAGTGCTGAAGGTCGCAGACCGATGAAGCCATTAGAACCACATCATCTGCAAAAAGCAGTGGTGCAATCCTTAGTCCACCGAACTGCAGACCCCCTCCCCCACGACTACGCCTCGAAATCCTATCCATGTATATTACAAACAGGATTGGTGACAAAGCGCAGCCCTGGCGGAGGCCAACCCTCACCGGAAATGGGTCCGACTTACTGCCGAGGACCCGGACACAGCTCTCGCTTTGGGAGTACAGAGATTGGATGGCCCTGAGTAGAGACCCCCTCACCCCATACTCCTGCAGCACCTCCCACAGTAACTCCCTGGGAACTCGGTCATACGCCTTCTCCAAGTCTACAAAACACATGTAGACCGGATAAGCATACTCCCAGGCCCCCTCCAGGATCCTTGCGAGAGTAAAAAGCTGATCCGTCGTTCCACGACCAGGACGGAATCCGCATTGTTCCTCCTCAATCTGAGGTTCGACAATCGGCCTGACCCTCCTTTCGAGTACCTTAGAGTAAACTTTCCCGGGGAGGCTGAGTAGTGTGATGCCTCTGTAATTGGCACACACCCTCTGATCCCCCTTTTTGAAAAGGGGAACCACCACCCCGGTCTGCCACTCCTTCGGTACTGTTTCCGACTTCCACGCAACGTTGATGAGACGTGTCAACCATGACAGTCCCTCAACACCCAGAGCCTTCAGCATTTCTGGGCGGATCTCATCCACCCCCGGGGCTTTGCCACTGTGGAGTTGTTTGACGACCTCAGTGACCTCCCCCGGGAGATTGGTGTTGATCCCCCGTCATACTCCAGCTCTGCCTCTAACATAGAGGGCGGAGTTGTCGGGTTCAGGAGTTCCTCAAAGTGTTCCTTCCAACGCCCTAACACTCCATCAGTTGAGGTCAACAACGTCCCATCCTTACTGTACACAGCTTGGATGGTTCCCTGCTTCCCCCTCCTGAGGTGTCGGACAGTTTTCCAGAACAACTTTGGTGCCGCCCGAAAGTCCTTTTCCATGTCTTCTCCGAACTTCTCCCACACCCGCTGCTTTGCCTCGGCCACGGCTGAGGCTGCTGCCCTTCGGGCCTGTCGGTACCTTGCACCTGCCTCGGGAGTCCTCCGGGATAACAAATCCCTGAAGGCCTCCTTCTTCAGTCGGACGGCTTCCCTGACCACCGGTGTCCCACCAGGAGGTTCGGGGTTACCACCCCTTGAGGCACCTAAGACCTTGAGACCACAGCTCCCCGTCGCGGCTTCGGCAATAGAGGCTTTGAACACCGCCCACTCTGGTTCAATGTCCCCAACTTCCACAGGAATGCCCGAAAAGCTCCGCCGGAGGTGTGAGTTGAAGGCCTCCTGAACTTGGGCCTCCTCCAGATGTTCCCAGTTCACCGAACTACACGTTTGGGCTTACCAGGTCTGTCCAGAGGCTTCCCCCGCCACTCGACCCAACTCACCACCAGATAGTGATCAGTTGACAACTTCGCCCCTCTCTTTACCCAAGTGTCCAAAACATACGGCCTCAGGTCCGATGATACGATAACGAAATCGATCATGGACATTCTGGTGTTCTGGTGCCACGTATACTTATACACATCCTTATGTTTGAACATGGTGTTTGTTATGGCCAATCCATGACTAGCACAGAAGTACAGTAACAAACGACCATTCCGGTTCAGATCAGGGGGGCCGTTTCCTCCCAATCACGCCCCTCCAAGTGTCTCCACCATTGCCCACATGTGCGTTGAAGTCTCCCAGCAAGATTAAAGAGTCTCCTTCAGGAGCCCCATCCAGGACTATTTTCAGGGTCTCCAAGAAGGCCGGATACTCTGCACTTTGTTTGGTGCATAAGCACACACAACAGTCAGAGTTCCCCCCCCCATAACCTGCAGGCGTAGGGAGGCGACCCTCTCGTCCACTGGGTTAAAGCACCCCGAAGCACCCAACCGGGAGCTTGTGAGTATCCCCACACCCGCCCGCCTCCTCAAAGCTTGAGCAACTCCGGAGAAGAATAGAGTCCAACCCCTATCCAGAGATAAGGTTCCAGAGCTGACGCTGTGCATAGAGGTGAGCCCAACCAGATCCAACTGGTAACGCTCCACCTCCCTCACAAGCTCAAGCTTCTTCCCCTGCAGAGAGGTGACGTTCCACGTCCCCAAAGCCAGCTTCTGTCGCCCGGGTCTGGTCCGTCGAGACCCTCTGCTTTCACTGCCACCCTTCTGGCAGCGCACCCGACCCCATTGCCGTTTCCCGTAGGTGGTGGGCCCGCGGGACAGAGAAGTGGAGGTGTTGCCCACGTTGCCTTTTCGGGCTGTGCCCGGCCGGGCTCCGTGGCAAGCCTGGCCACCAGACGCTCGCCGACGAGCCCTCCTTCTGGGACTGGCTCCAGAAGAGGACCCCGGGCTTCCCTCCTGGCCAGGTATCATAACTTCCTGTGTCGTCTTTCATGAGGTCTTTGGAACAATGAGTTTGTTAATAATACCATTACAATATCCAAACTTTACATAACATATGTGTTTTCTAATAACTGTGAAGTCTACAATGAAAGCTTAAGAACTGTCCTAAAACCCTAGAAGGCCATTGTGAACTCAAGATTCTTAATAGGCTACATAAAAAACAAAAGGTCAAAGCACAAAAGATAAACATGCAAGGAGTGAGCAAAAGTCACACATATTGACTGGATAGTAAACGGTTGCAACTCTAACAGTCAGAAACAATTAATGTTTTAAACATTCATTTGAAATATATGCCTTACCGTATGATGCACCTGCAACTTTGAAACTCAGCAAGAAAGTTGAACTTCTTTGCTGCGCTGTTGTATGGGTTCACATTTTAAAGAGTTCCGCCCCTTAGACACTCAATGAAGTGGCCAATTAAACCTTCTCCTGCAGTGAGTGACAGCATCTAAACCAATCAGTGTTCATCATGTTTCCTTTCTTTTTCCTTGTTCAGTTAAAGCAGCTGATTGACAAGAAATGCATAGAGGAGGGGTCTGTTTACAGAGCACATTGTATTGTCACAACATGTTAGTAACCTTATCAAAGGTTTCACTTTATGGAGACATTTATTACGTGGAAATGTGGCTTGTTGGAAACAAATGCTGTCTCATAATATATCCTGCAATAAAGACACAGAAGGGGGGGAGACCTTCTCAAATATCCAAACCTTTCCATGACCATGTTTATGGCCAAAATAATAATGGTTATTTTGATCAATGTTGAGGATCTTTTTCAATATTATTAATTGGAAAATAGTGAAAACTGTTTGTTTGTATTGTACTTTGCTTTCATTTCCATCCGACAAAAATAAATACAATTATGGGAATAATTACAGAAAATTCAAAGAACCAACTGGACCAACTGCAGCCGCTCACAGAGCCAGGATGAAGGCTTGCCAAAAGTGATGGCAAAATATCTGTAACCCTGGCTGGTGTCTGAATGTTAGTTTAGGATGCACTTGATTTGATATGCAGATGTGTTTTCTATGAGCGAAGCACGCATTTAAAACATTTCTGTAAAATTTGCATAGTAGAAGAGGTGTGAGGCTTATGAAATAAGAGCATTGGCCAATGTTGACCAACGGGCTCAGCTCCAGCCCAATTCAACCACTGTCAATATACCGGTTTGTAAATATACTCTGAACATTCAGATTTGTACCAATTTGTGATACCCATCCCTATATCCAAGTGACAAAAATTGCAAATGGCAGCTTAAAATAATTAGAACATTTTTACATCATGCATGATCATTTTCTTCTAGATAAGTGTATGACTGCACTGCATCACAGCACTCTACAGGAA
This sequence comes from Trematomus loennbergii, assembly GCA_012861695.1. Classification (NCBI taxonomy): domain Eukaryota; kingdom Metazoa; phylum Chordata; class Actinopteri; order Perciformes; family Nototheniidae; genus Trematomus; species Trematomus loennbergii. Next base: position 57,540 of record JAAOOA010000493.1, on the reverse strand, counting down.
GCTGTAGCAGTGAATAGAAATGTAAGGCTTCAATAATGTTGTGTTTTATCATTGAAATGTGAACACAATGGAGGTGAAAGATGTAAAGTTTTTAAAGTGGCGAAGCTACAAAGCTGTACTGGTGGAGTGGAGCGTTCCACAATGTGAACAACTGAACATGGGTGTTGTTGGGAATAACTTAAAAAAAATGTGAGACATTGTTTTTTTAGCAAGGACCGCACATTATCTTTACTACCACACAGGCCCTATGACTGTTCCATAGATTTGCTAGATAGACTTCCCTTCTAGCAAGCTGTACAATCTTTCAAGGCCAGAAAAAGAGGCCATGGAGAGGTTCATATCTGACTCTCTTGCTGCTTGTCTCATTCGTCCTTCCTCATCTTCTATGGGGGCAGGGTCTTTTTTGTGGACAAAAAGGATAATACGCACTTTTATTGATTACAGAGGTCTTAATTGATTGATACATTTTATTTCGAACAAGTCAAATAAATAATTACAAAAACAAAACAAATGTTGCAGTGCATAGTCATGGAAGAGAAATCAAAACAAAAAATGACATTTACAACAACACAACATTAGCAACATAAACGTGCCACATCTAGTGTTCGAAAAGGAGTGAGAAGAAGTATAACTTATTTAATCTCGCCCCTTGTCCTAAATGATTTATTTATAATCTATAATCTGCAATAATTACTATTATGAATTATTATTGTTATTATTATTATGAATCTGCTTTACCTGTTGATTGACATATATACATATATACACATATGTACACATACATACTCACACATATACACATATACACATAGTCAAACACCTTCCCCATCCCTGTACCTCAAGACATCATTTCTCTGTATTTCCTCTTGAACTGGTCTGGACATCGCTTTAGCTCCACATTCACACTGTTCCATAGTCTCACTCCACAGGCTGAGATACAAAAAGTTATTCTGGTTGTACGGACCCTATGAATTTCAAATTGAAATTGTCTCCTAGAACGCTGGGTTACGTATAGAGTGGCGAAGTCACGCCCATCTACTTCCGGTCCATGGGACCTTATTTCGGAAAAATTATGTATTGAAGTCAATAGAGAGAGAAAACTTATCTTTCGATCCCGTTTGAATTGTGCCATGAATTACACATGATGTTTGTCATCTTAAAAAATAATTTCCATGTCAAAAAAGTCACAGTTTGTCGTAAAACTGTTGAAATATAAGACTATGAAAAATACGCAACTAGAAAGACTACAAATCCCAGAGTCGCGTACAGTAAGTGATGTCACTCATAATTGATGTCACAATTGTTTTCCTCCACTAAAATAGAGATAGCTAAGATAAGATAACTTTAACAAGATGCCTGTGTGCTTAGTACCAGGTTGTTATCATACCAGCAATGGGTCTTGCTCGTTCTTTCGCTTCCCGTCTGATGAAAGGACCAGGAGTGGCTGGATCAAGTTAGCTACCTAGCTAGTAGCAAGCACGTTAGTTAGCATTACAGCCGGCTTAGCCTTGTCATTTTTATTAGCCTTAACATGAAGTAACATTAAGTAACCCAAAATGTTAAACAGTAAGAGTAGTAGTATTTCGTGAACCCTTTGAAGAGTACTGTCAAACCGGTGTGATCATTCTATAATACACTATTTAAGCCCGGGGGAGAAATGCTAACGCTAACGCTACATTAGCATCGGCGATCTTTTCTACTTCATGCTATCACAAATGGTTGACATTAAACATTAAAAAGATCAGGCAGTTCAGAGAGAATCAAAGGAAGGCAGGCAGGCAGGCAGCTTTGCATGACATTCTTCTGGACGTGTTTCATTGTGGTGATAGTGAGGGTAGTCAATCCCTTTTTTGACAAGACAGTAGTGACGGCCATCTTGGTGACGTGTGTTGTTTGGCAAGAGATGTAGTTCATTGAGCGTTTCACACAAAAAATGTGTTACTTCACAGTTTTACGACACATCTTTTTTTTACTTGCAAAATTATCTTTTAAATTGACAAACATCATATGTGTAATTCGTGGCACAATTCAAACGGGATCGAAAGATAATCTTTCTCTCTCCATTGACTTCAATACATATTTTTTCCGAAATAAGGTCCCATGAAGGTCCATCTCAGTAGGTGAATGCTTGCATAGAGGGTAGTACCCATAGAGTCCAGTAGAGGGCTCCGCCTGTGTTAATATCTAGAGAAGATCGCTAGTGTTAGCGTTAGCATTTCTCCCCCGGGCTTAAATTGTGTATTATAGAATGATCACACGGTGTGACAGTACTCTTCAAAGTGTTCACTAAATATGACTACTACTCTTACTGTTTAACATTTTGGGTTACTTATGTTACTTCATGTTACCCTCCCACTCAGGGCTTTTTGGAGTAGATCACATCATGACCTACTACAAAAACCTAGGGGTACGCAAAGATGATTTCAGTCTAGCAAGGGTAACAACAGCAGAGGTACTCATTAAACTGAGCGCCCTCAAACCTAAGAAGGCCACTGGCCACGACAATATCCCCTCCAAATTCCTCAGAGACACAGCAACCGCCATCTCACCAGTCATAGCTCACATAATTAACCTCTCCATAAAACAGGGAAAAGTACCCAAAGACTTCAAGATTGCAAGAGTAACCCCCCTGCACAAAAGGGCAGCAAATTGGACCCAGGCAACTACCGCCCTGTTTCTATACCTCCGTCTCGAAAGTCATGGAAAAAATAGTATATGAACAGGTCGAAAAGTACCTCGCGGAAAAGAAACTAATCTATGAATTTCAATCTGGCTTTAGAACATCCCTGACACATGCCTTCTTTATTTGAACGACCACATCAAACAAGAGGTGGACGAGGGTAAATACTGCGGCATGGTGATGCTGGACCTACAAAAGGCTTTCGACATTGTCAATCACCCCATTCTGATTGACAAGCTAAAAGCAATTGGTTTTTGATAAACTATCGGTGAGCTGGATGCAATCCTACCTGGAGGGGAGAGAACAGATGGTGGAGGTAAACGGTACTCTGTCCCCCCCCCCCTCAGTGAGCTGTGGTGTTCCACAAGGAAGCATATTAGGTCCGTTACTGTTCCTAATTTATGCAAATGACATGTCATCAGCATGTGACTGCAACTTGTTCCTGTTCGCGGACGACTCAGCCCTGCTGGTCTCTGACAGTAGCAGATTGCAGGTTGAAAAAACCCTCAGCTACGAGCTCAGCAGAATCTGCACCTGGCTCGCCGATAATAAATTATCATTACACCTGGGTAAAACAGAGTCCATTCTCTTCGGTTCAAACATAATCTCAGCAAATCCGACGACTTCTCAGTTGCAGTGGGTGACATTATTGTCACAAGTAAGAAGGAAATTACATACCTAGGATCTATTCTTGAGGCAAACCTCTCCTGTGACAAAATGGCATCCAATGTAATAAAAAAAGTCAATCAAAGAACTAGATTCCTATACCGGATCTCCTCTCTGGTAAACAAAAACACCTGAAAACTCTGGCAGGAGCACTCATTCAAGGGTACTATGACTATGCTTGCACGTCATGGTACCATAGCACCTCCAAGGCGCTAAAAATAAAACTTCAAACATCGCAAAATAAACTGGTCAGACTACTGCTTGACCTTTCATCTAGAACCCACCTCACCTCTGCCCACTTTGACAACCTAGGATGGCTTAGAGTAGACGACAGAGTACAGCTACTTGCAATGGGCCTGGTCTACAAGATCCACACCCTCTATGGTACCCATGTACATGTCAAAATTCTTCCCAAAGGTCAAGGAATACCATGATCATAACACCAGAGGGAGCTCCACAATCATGTAAAACCCAGATTTGGCACAAAAAAGGGAAATACACGTTTCGCAATTATGCCACATCAAGGTGGAACGCTCTTCCCACAACTGTAAAGGAAAGTAAAACTATACTTACCTCTCTTAAAGAGCACCTTCGGGGAGAGCATTGCAAACTGGCCCCGGTAATGGTACAAATCTCAACCTGTCGTACAATAGACAGCTTCCCCCCCCCTCTATGTATATACTCGCATTTTAGACTCTGTTACTAACTGTATATCTGTAGACTTGGTATGTCTTAAATGTCCGGTTAGGATGTATTAGAACGAAATCTAAAATGAAAATTGTAAATAAGCCATCTGTATGTAAAAAACCACCTGTATGTAAATTGTAAATAAGCCATCTGTATGTCAAATATGTCTTATATGTCTTAAATGATATGATGAATTGGAAATGGGGACCCTGATGTAAACAAGACGAAAGTCTTTCTCTGGTCTGCATCCCCTTAACATTGTATGTTTTGAGCTGTACTGTACTGTACCAATATACAAGCTGTTAATAAACTTTTCAATCAATCAATCAATCAAGGCTAATACAAATGACAAGGCTGTAATGCTAACTAACGTGCTAGCTACTAGCTAGCTTGATCCAGACACTCCTGTCCTTTCATCAGACGGGAAGCGAAGAACGAGCAAGACCCATTGCTGGTATGATAACAACCTGGTACTAAGCACACAGGCATCTTGTTAAAGTTATCTTATCTTAGCCAGCGCCATATAGATAGATTATATCTATATGGCGCTGAGCACTCAGTGCCCTGAGTAGAGGGCTCCGCCTGTGTTAATATAACAAGGGTTACAATACGTAACCCAGCGTTATATCTCTCACAGGCTCCGCCCTCTACTGGACTCTATGGGTACAGTGGGTGGAGCCCTGATGTATACGCGCACTGTCGTCCAACAACATAATTCCACCCTACTGCCCCTGACCGGCTTTTCTGGTCAGCAGCTGCTGCCCCACATTCTCCTTTAACCCGGTTGTGACCGTGGAGAAGTCTGGGCTGCGGCTGACAGAGCACACTCTGCTGCGCTTACCTCGCAGAAAGTGTGCTAAAAAAAACAGTGCTGGGCCCCCCCCCTCTGCCCATAGGCAGATGGGGAGAATCCCCAGCCCTGTATGGGCTCACTGTGCACCTACCTCTCTGAGTCCCTAAGGATCACAGGGAGAGTGCAAGTGCCCATGCCCCACACTCAAACACTGACCCCGTGCAGAGTGTGTGTGGACTAAAGTGTGGAGGGCTACCAATCAGAGTGGTTTCTTTGTCCGACTGTCTGTGGCCGACGCACATGTTGAATCGGCCGTGCGTCGGCCATGAAAGGCCAATAAGGCGTGTCACGGCCGACAGTGCGGGACACACCAAATTTAGTTTGGGCGACAGGGCACGCTTCGTCGTCCGACTAGCGAAAACGGCCGAACAGGGCACAGTGGCTGTTGCGCCGGCTGGTGAACAGATCCACTTCCGCTCTCCCGAACTGGGCTCAGATCTGCTTCACCACCTCCGGGTGAAGCGTCCATTCGCCTGGCAGGGGGCCGCCCCTCGACCTGAGGTCGGCCCCCCTGTTCTCCAGTCCCGGGATATGGAGGGCTCTAAGAGATAACACCACCTCTGAAGCCCATAACCACAGCCTCTCCGCTGTGGCCAACAAGGCGGCGGAGCGGACTCCGCCCTGCCTGTTGATATAAGCCACTGTGGTGCTGTTGTCGCTCCTGACCATTACATGTCTCCCTTGAATTAGGGGCATGAAATGCCGGAGGACTAACACTACCGCCGTAGCTCTAGGAGGTTGCTGTGTCGAGACTCTGTTAGAGCCAGCGCCCACCAATAGCCCTCTTCAGGCAGGTCCCTCCCCATCCGCCGTTTGTGCCTCTTGGATCCAAACGCAGGCTGGAGAACCACCTCTGCAGGCGGCGCATATGTAGTAATCCCAGCGGGACCACAATGTGAGCAGCCGCCATGAGACCCAAAGTCTGCATGACAGTTAAAGCTGTCACTGTCGCCCCCTGTCGCAGCCTGTGCACCGCCCGGAGAAGGGACGCACGTCTGCTCTCTGACAGGGTGGCGCGTAGCGCGTCTGCATCGAGCACCACTCCCAAATACAACAATATCTAAAAATAACATTATGAAATGCAATAACGTGCTTTAACCAGTAGGTGTCCCTTTCTATCAGCTGTGCACCGTTATGGCGTAAATACAGCTTATCTACCAATTGGATCAAATATAAAAGTCAGCCGAATTAGTGTTGATACTGCAAGGAGACGTATTGTGTGAAATGAAATGTAAGATGTTGTTTAATTGCTTATATATTTAAGATCCACGTCAAGTTTTCAGTTTTGGCGGCAGTTCCTGTTTGTCTAGAAGTCTTGTCATCAGGGCTCTATAAATAGAGTTAACTACGGCAGATATGTCATATTTAATGCAGCCGAAACGTGTATTACAATGCCGTTATGTGATGACTTTCAAAGAGAAAAGCAAGCACACTCGGAATAATGTATTATTTAATTTTTTATACAGTCTATGGTTGCTACAGAGGATTGTAGGTAATGTCCGTCAAACTTCCGGGTTCCTCCATGGGATCTTATTTCGGAAAAGTATGCATTGAAGTCAATGGAGAGAGAAAGATTATCTTTCGATCCCGTTTGAATTGTGCCACGAATGACACATATGATGTTTGTCAATCTTAAATAATAATTTCCATGTAAAAAGTCACAGTTTGTCGTAAAACTGTTGAAATATAAGACTATGAAATGTGTGTGTATGTACAGCTCTCAACATGCCCAGACTTGTAGTGATTTTCACCTCTTTTAATACTTTTAATACCACATGGCGTCACACGTTTGATGCACGCCCGTGATTGAAAATCTCTTTATTTAAAAAATACGGGGAATACGGATCTCGGGGGGTGTTTCTCAATCGCGAGTACGCTTGCTTGGTAGCACATGTCTGCCGAGCATCTTGCTTCAGAAGCGAGTCAAGAATACTTCCTGGCATTCGGAAAACGAAGAGTGGAACACGCTAGCAAGTGTGCAGCTGTGCGTCATATGAGAGGCCCCGCCTTACATCTTCCGCCACAGATTTGGGGAAATTGGTCCGTGCGCAAAGCATTGTGGGATTTTAAGACCGCGGAGTCTACTCATGTGCAGCCTCGATATTTCTCCAAACGGAGTACGCCGGGCTCGGTAGATTTCCAAGTATGCTGGAGATTGGAACAGTACTTCGGCGGCACTCGATGACGTAGTATGCTTGAAATAGTGGCTCTGAAGCAGCTTTACTCGCGATTGAGAACACCCGGGGTCTCCCTCCCTGCGCAGATGCGACGCGTCATATGACGTCACATGTTTGGCATGTCTCGATTGAATATGCTTTATTTAAAACAAAAACAAGGACAATAAACAAACCAGTCCTCACAACGGCCGGACAAAATACTTTGAGCCGCCTATAGCCAAAGCCCGAGACACTGTTTACTATAAATTGACGGGGAAGGGGTAGCAATAAAGATAACACCATTAAACAGTTACACAACATAACAGACATAATATCGATAGCAGCGTCCCTAGCAACCCCCTTGGTAACAATGAAAACGTTGTATTTACACAATTTCCTGAAGTATTCTTCGTAATAACTAGCAAACTAAAGATCATGTACATCCACTGCACACATAATCTGAAATAACAACTCATATTTCTCGCATCAAATGACATCAAAACGCATTTTAATGGCCAAACTAACCTTAAAATAGGCATTTTCTACCGCGAATAAAACGAAGGTCGGCCATGTTTTTTTATTTCAGAGGAGAGAAAGTTGAAGATCACGTGACATAGACACCAGCCATTGGAAATGAATGGTGAAAACAAAACGTAGGGATCCAACAATTTCAGAGGCGTTTTTGTAGAAATACTACGTCCCAAGTTGTGGACCAACGTAGTTATTACACGTTTAGATGTGAGACTGGGTTGGCATTTCCATACTAAACAAAGTAAAACAAGTTCTAGATCAGAAATCAATTCACATTCTCTACTGTTCACTAGTCTTCCATATCTGAATTACTGTGCTGAAATATGGGGCAATAACTACAAAAGTTCTATACATGCAGTATCTATTTTACAAAAAAAGCCATACGAATCATTCACAATGCCAAATACCTTGATCACACTAACAAATTATTCCTGCAGTCAAAATTGTTAAAATGTACAGACCTGGTAGAATTCTAAACGGCACAAATCATGTTTAAGGCAAATAATACGTTTTACCGGGAAACATCCAAACAGTATTCACTCAACGAGTGGGGGGATATAGTTCAAGGACACAATTTCAATTTGAAATGTATAGGGTCCGTACAACCAGAAGAACTTTTTGTATCTCAGCCTGTGGAGTGAGACTATGGAACAGTGTGAATGTGGAGCTAAAGCAATGTCCAGACATTAACCAGTTCAAGAGGAAATACAGATACATTATTTTCTCGAGGTACAGGGATGGGGAAGGTGTTTGTGACTATGTGTATGTGTATATGTGTATATGTGTGAGTATGTAGGTGTGTATATGTATATGTGCATATATGTATATATGTGTATGTGTGTGTATGTATATGTACATATGTGTATATGTATATATTTCAATCAACAGTAAAGCAGATTAATAATAATAATAATAACAATAATAATGAATAATATGATAATTATTGCAGATTATAGATTATAAATAAATCAGTTAGGGATAAGGGGTGAGATTAAATAAGTTATAATTCTTCTCACTCCTTTTCGAACACTAGATGTGGCACTGTTTATGTTGCTAATGCTGTTGTTTGTTGTTGTTGTTGTTGTAAATGTCATTTTTTGTTTTGATTTCTCTTACATGACTATGCACTGCAACATTTGTTTTGTTTTGTAATTATTTATTTACTTCAATTAAGACCTCTGTAATCAATAAAAGTGCGTATTATCCTTTTGTCCACAAAAAAAACCCCTGCCCCCGTAGCAGATGAGGAAGGCCGAATGAGACAAGCAGCAAGAGAGTCAGATATGAACCTCTCCATGGCCTCTTTTTCTGGCCTTGAAAGATTGTACAGCTTGCTAGAAGGGAAGTCTATCTGGGAAGTCTATCTAGCAAATCTATGGAACAGTCATAGGGCCTGACATGTGTGGTAGTAAAGATAATGTGCGGTCCTTGCTAAAACCTCCTGGAGGTTGTGATATTCAGAGTTTACGGAGGTGAGATCAATTGGTTTGGATAGTGACTGTGGCACGAACTGCAGAGTACAAACAATGTGAGTGACAGAATAAACGTCAATTAACATGGATGAGTTAAGCCAGTCTATGGGAGAGTTGTGAAGTTTTAACCAAGGAAAACCTAAGATGAGTGGTGACATGGGTTAGGGATAACGTACAGGGAGAACATCTTGTGATGGTTACAGAGAGCTTGAGGGAGACTGGAGCAGTACGGTGAATGACCTGGCTAAGAGTCTCCCGTCTAAAGCAAACCTAGAGGCTCAGAGGGGAGGCTAGACTGTCAATACAATTATCAATTGTCTTTTTTCATCTTAATTAGTGTGCTCATTTTTGCCAGGAAAAAAATGTTTACGAGGATGAGACCTGCTAAGGACCTGTGGTATGTCATGTGATGTGTAATGTGACATTCAATGTTTAAATAAGTATATAATAATATATGTTCATTACAGTTTATATTGCTTCAGGTTTATCATTCTCTGTTTTTATAACTTGCACTGTTGAAGATGTAAAAGCCAGCATGGTCACATGAGGTGCATTGAAGCAGGAAACCACACAGAGTCCGTGCTCAAAAGGAAGGACACTTTTGAATAAAGAATGAACCATATAAATGTCGCTTGAGTGAGTTACAAATGAGTTATCTCTTGCCACTGCTTTCTGTTAATGAAGATAGCAACTGCTAGGTTACACCTATTTAATGTAGTAATCGTCTGCAAAATCCAACCTTAATAGAGCCTAGTAACCGTTTGCAAAGGCCAAACTTAAAAACACTTAAAACAACCAGAAAACTTAAGGCATCCAAAACCTACAATAAAATAAATAAATAAATAAAAGTTTATCATTAAAATGTATTTTATGAAGTTTATAGTGTTTGCTCAGTTTTGCATTTTAAGATGTTCAACATCAGACAGAACGCTTTCTGTTACACGGATAGAACAAATAATATGTTTGTTCTTCTCATTCACAGAAAGTAGATAAGATTAAAATATATTCTGTGTCTTTATTGCAGGATATGAGACAGCATTTGTTTCCACAAAGCCACATTTCCACGTAATAATGTCTCCATAAAGTGAAACCTTTGATAAGGTTACTAACACAGGGTTGCCAACTTTGGGTACCTGGCTGGAGTGAGATTTTGATATCATGGGTTTCATTCGGTTTAATTACACATATGCGCACTGTTGTATCTTGTGATCATAATTGTATGTCCACAACATAGGAGTAGATTTAACTGGTTTTACTTTGGTAACATGCTTCCGGGACTTCCTCGTGGGAACATGTACAACAGGCTCTTTTAATACCAAGAGTGAGTTTGCCCCCTGCTGGACAAATGCAATAACATGTATATAACACAAGGTAAGATACCACATTTCCCCCCCTTTAAGCTAACAATACTTCCCGAAGGTGGGGGTATAACATACTCCCGTTACACAACATTTCGAGGTACTGGCATAAACCATTTCACCAAAGATTAACATTCTAAACCTTTCCTAAAGTGAGATCAGAGAACTATGCTGCTCTATTAATGGAACATCTCTTGATCTATTTAACAAAGTCTTTCAGGTATACAGGTGGCTGTCTCTCGCGCTCTGATCGTCTCACCACGGGTGTAGCAGGCAAGTCCGGCGGGACCGGAGTACACAGAACCACTGGCTCACTTGCAGGAGGTCCTTTTTGCTCGATTGTCACTGGAACCACAGTGTCTCTGTTGGAGTCCAGCACCGGCTCTAAGGGCACGGTACGGTGTCTGTTAATCTGCGCTCTTACTTGATCACATGCCGCTTCACGACTTGACCACTTCAATGATCACTGTATATGACACTGGACCTGATGAGCTCTCGATGACCGCAGCGATCCATTTTAGGTCCATAAGAGTAGTTTCTGATGAACACTTTACCCCCAGGTGAGAAACTTCTCAGTTTCCTGTTTGTGTCATGGGACTGTTTCTGTTTTAGTTGTTTTTGCTGCACTCTTGTTTTCATATCTGGCAGGAGCAGGTCTAATGCAGATCTGAATCTCCTTGACATCATCAACTCTGCAGGCGACAGGCCTGTGGTCGCGTGAGGTGTGATGCGGTAAACTGAACAGAAACTCTGACAGTCTAGTTTGCAATGTTTCACCTTCATCTTTTTCATCCCCCCTTTGAAGGTTTTGGACCGCCCTCTCTGCCAGCCCATTAGAAGACGGGTGAAACGGTGCTGACCTCACATGGCGGATGCCATTTTGTTTCATGAAAGTCTCAAATTCAGCACTTGTAAAACAGGTTCCGTTGTCTGACACCAACATTTTTGGCAGTCCAAAAAACACTGAAACTCTGACGCAGCTTTTCAATGGTCACCTGTGATGTAGCTGAATTCACTGGATAAATATCCATCCATTTTGAGTGAGCATCCACTATCAGTAGAAACATCTCTCCAGGAGGAGGGCCTGCATAGTCCCTCTTAGGTGCCTTGCAAACAATGGACGTCCGCTCTCGTGAGCGTCGGAGTGGTGCGGTCACCCTAAGTGACAGACCTAAAGTATCCGGGATTCAGGCATCTTCCCTGGCTTGTACATTTTTGGGATGCGCCCTGGAGATATCAGCCCTATTTTTAACAACTTTTCCCAGCTTTTCAAACATTTATCCGGGGTTTTAGCCAGTCATTTTGCAAGAAATCATTTAACATTAACGGTCTCCTGAAAAAGCACATATTCTGTGCATTTTCAGGAGAGCGTCTATGTTAAATAATTTCGTGCAAAATGACTGTCTAAAACTCTCTTCCAGACAAAAATACTTTCCCCGACCATTTAAACATTATTTCTGGGTGGTAAAGTGCAGTTTAAGCGCGGCCTGGAGGTATATATACTATTTCAAACAACTTTTCCCCGCCTTTCAAAGACTTATTCCTGGGTACAAGTGTTTATCTTTCCCCCCTGGGTGTGTGTGAGACAAGTGAAGAATGAGTCAGCCTGCCAACAAGCAGCTGTGCTGTCATTTGAAACATGTTCCCCACAGTTTAACACACTTTTACCTGTGTTTTGAGGACTTCTTTCCTGGGTCAATGTGTCCTCTTTCTCCCCCCCTGGGTGTGTGTGAGACAAGTGAAGTGAGTCAGCCTGCCAACAAGCAGCAGTGTGCTGTCATTTGAAACATGTTCCCCCACAGTTTAACACACTTTACCTGTGTTTTGAGGACTCTTTCCTGGGTCAATGTGTCCTCTTTCTCCCCCCCTGGGTGTGTGTGAGACAAGTGAAGTGAGTCAGCCTGCCAACAAGCAGCAGTGTGCTGTCATTTGAAACATGTTCCCCCACAGTTTAACACACTTTTACCTGTGTTTTGAGGACTCTTTCCTGGGTCAATGTGTCCTCTTTCTCCCCCCCTGGGTGTGTGTGAGACAAGTGAAGTGAGTCAGCCTGCCAACAAGCAGCAGTGTGCTGTCATTTGAAACATGTTCCCCCACAGTTTAACACACTTTTACCTGTGTTTTGAGGACTCTTTCCTGGGTCAATGTGTCCTCTTTCTCCCCCCCCTGGGTGTGTGTGAGACAAGTGAAGTGAGTCAGCCTGCCAACAAGCAGCAGTGTGCTGTCATTTGAAACATGTTCCCCACACTGTAACACACTTTTACCTGTGTTTTGAGGCTTCTTTCCTGGGTCAATGTGTCCTCTTTCTCCCCCCTGGGTGTGTGTGAGAGACAAGTGAAGTGAGTCAGCCTGCCAACAAGCAGCAGTGTGCTGTCATTTGAAACATGTTCCCCACACTGTGACACTATGCTGTACCAGTTTTGAGGCACTCTTTCCTGGGTCAATGTGTCCTCTTTTCCCCCCCCTGGGTGTGTGTGAGACAAGTGAAGTGAGTCAGCCTGCCAACAAGCAGCAGTGTGCTGTCATTTGAAACATGTTACCCCACAGTGTGACTATGCTGTAGCCACGTTTCGAGCACTCTTTCCTGGGTCGAAAAGACATGTGCTGTAACCTGGTTCTCTCCCAGTACTGGGTACTAGTTAATGCCACTATCACCACCACATTTAAACCAGATGAAGTGGTAGTTATCCGGGGTGTTGCAGAGTCATTTTCAGGCTCCTCTCCACAATTGTCCCCCTAAAATGATTTTAAATCATTATTTTTGCATTTAAATGCATGTATTCTATCATTTATATGGTTCCCCAACACAATGCACATAGTCTGGAGCTCACTGGGGTCCTGCATATCATTTAATCAGGCGTTTTAACACTTTTTCCCATGAAAATGATTTTTAATCACTATCATGGGGCTATGAAAATAAAATTCCCGGTAATGCAGAGCACAAGTGCACCTTTTACTATTTAAATGTATTTGTATTATATATATTTGGGCTAGAAAGGGGACCTCTCTGGGTGATTTAGTCAGTTTATGGAGCTTTGCCCACAAATCCTGGATGATCCAGGCCGAATTTGGGTGCTCATAGGCGGCCTGCCAGGCGTCCCCACCCGTGGAAAGCAAAAAAAAGTGAAGAAAACGCTTAATTATATCTTAAAACAGAGTCATTTTCAGGCTCCTCTCCACAATTGTCCCCCTAAAATGATTTTAAATCATTATTTTTGCATTTAAATGCATTTATTCTATCATTTATATGGTTCCCCAACACAATGCACATAGTCTGGAGCTCACTGGGGTCCTGCATATAATTTAATCAGGCGTTTTAACACTTTTTCCCATGAAAATGATTTTTAATCACTATCATGGGGCTATGAAAATAAAATTCCGGGTAATGCAGAGCACAAGTGCACCTTTTACTATTTAAATGTATTTGTATTATATATATTTGGGCTAGGTAGGGGACCTCTCTGGGTGATTTAGTCAGTTTATGGATTTTTTCCCACAAATCCTGGATGATCCAGGCCGAATTTGGGTGCTCATAGGCGGCCTGCCAGGCGCCCCCACCCGTGGAGCAAAAAAAAAAGTGAAGAAAACGCTTAATTATATCTTAAAATAATCAAAAATGAAGTTTTGAAAAATTGTCAAATTTTTTCTAAGTGCCAACGGGAGTAGTGGCCAGGTGTTTGGCGCTTCGGGCCGATTTTTCCCCTTCTCCGATGGTTGGTACAACGGAGAAGGGGAAAAAGTCCCTGGGCTTCATTTCCACTTCTCTGTCAAAAAGATTCATCCATAATTTTCAGACTACCTTCCGCACGAAATCAGAAACCCAGTTTTTGGGTGGACTCAGAAAAAATACGGCTGTTGGAAATCATGGAAGAATGTATCCGCTCACCAAGCACTCTGAGTGGGCCTCATTTTGTGCCTCAAGACCCCCAGCCTGGTTCTCCCAATACTTTAAGTTCGACATGGAGGAATGCGAGGGCACTTTTGCAGGTGACTCTATTGATTATGAGGCACTATTTTGGGATGTATTTTTTACATTTTCCTGGTTCTCCAAATAGTTTAAGTGCGACATTTTGAGCCCTGGAGGAATGCGAGGGCACTTTTGCAGGTGACTCTACCCGATTATGAGGCACTATTTTGGGATGTATTTTTACATTTTCCCGGTTCTCCAAATAGTTTAAGTGCGACATTTTGAGCCCTGGAGGAATGCGAGGGCACTTTCCCGGTGACTCTACCCGATTTGAGGCACTATTTTGGGGTATAATTTTTACATTTTGACCCCTTTCCCCGGTTTTCACCAAAGTTGAGTTGGATGATTTCCACCATGGAGGAATGTCAGGGGAGTCCGCGGGGGACTCTTGCGGGGTCATGAGGCACTATTTTGGGGTACAATTTTTCCATTTTGACCCCTTTCCCCGGTTCTCACCAAAGTTGAGTTGGATGATTTCCACCATGGAGGAATGTCAGGGGAGTCCGCGGGGGACTCTTGCGGGGTCATGAGGCACTATTTTGGGTACAATTTTTCCATTTTGACCCCTTTCCCCGGTTCTCACCAAAGTTGAGTTGGATGATTTCCACCATGGAGGAATGTCAGGGGAGTCCGCGGGGGACTCTTGCGGGGTCATGAGGCACTATTTTGGGGTACAATTTTTCCATTTTGACCCCTTTCCCCGGTTCTCACCAAAGTTGAGTTGGATGATTTCCACCATGGAGGAATGTCAGGGAGTCCGCGGGGGACTCCTGCGGGGTCATGAGGCACTGTTTTGGGGTATATTTTTTACATTTTGACCCCTTTCCCCGGTTCTCACCAAAGTTGAGTTGGGTGATTACGACCATGGAGGAATGTCAGGGGAGTCCGCGGGGGACTCCTGCGGGGTCATGAGACACTGTTTTGGGGTATAATTTTTACATTTTGACCCCTTTCCCCGGTTCTCACCAAAGTTGAGTGTGATGATTGCTGAGTCATGATGCACTTTTTTGGGGGTACCTCATTATCAACACGGACTAGAGATGTCTCGGAGATGGCTCGGACCCCACACCCTGGTTCTATGTAACCCTGGAGGAATGTCACATGAGTCGACAGGGGACTGCTGCTGGCTAATGAAGGACTATTTTGGGGTACATTTCCCCCATTATCAACACGGACTAGAGATGTCTCGGAGATGGCTCGGACCCCACACCCTGGTTCTATGTAACCCTGGAGGAATGTCACATGAGTCGACAGGGGACTGCTGCTGGCTAATGAAGGACTATTTTGGGGTACATTTCCCCCATTATCAACACGGACTAGAGATGTCTCGGAGATGGCTCGGACCCCACACCCTGGTTCTATGTAACCCTGGAGGAATGTCACATGAGTCGACAGGGGACTGCTGCTGGCTAATGAAGGACTATTTTGGGGTACATTTCCCCCATTATCAACACGGACTAGAGATGTCTCGGAGATGGCTCGGACCCCACACCTGGTTCTATGTAACCCTGGAGGAATGTCACATGAGTCGACAGGGGACTGCTGCTGGCTAATGAAGGACTATTTTGGGTACATTTCCCCCATTATCAACATGGACTAGAGATGTCTCGGAGATGGCTCGGACCCCACACCCTGGTTCTATGTAACCCTGGAGGAATGTCACATGAGTCGACAGGGGACTGCTGCTGGCTAATGAAGCACTATTTCTGGGTACTTTTTTTTCATTTTCACCCAAATTTCCCTGGATGAAATATTTTTTAGTTTTTTTTTGTTTTAGCCCAGTTTTGGCCACAGCGTTGCCTGGAGGATAGGACCGAGATATGACAGACTCTCTGGCCGCCTCACAAGTCACTATTGTCGGACACTTTCTTTGCTTTACCCCGGTTCTATCACTCTTTCCTCCTTTGACCATACAACCCGTTTCCTGCTGGGGTGGTGCCTGGTTCCGGGGTACCCCAAACCCTCTCATGGCCCCGCGTTGGTGCGGAAGTGGGACCATCTGACCCGGTGGTAACCCAATACTTCCCTTCGTCCATGCACCATGAATTGATGCATCGGACCCAGTGTCGCAACCACCGCTCACGCTAACGCATATAAACGGAGAACTATAACATCATTTTGATCAAATTCATTATGTGTGTTTCAGTAAGGATGTCATCTGAATGCCCGGTGTGCAGACTCTTCTATCTGGCATTGAACAAACACCTTAAGCACAAGCATGCAGTGCGGAACTTGGAGGAGAGGGGAATCCTCCTGAAAATAGCCAGTGGAAGGATAAATGTTCGGACCAAACCCTGTCCCATCGCTGGGTGTTCGTACGCTGGGAAGAGACTGGACCGTCATGTAAAACATGACCACCCTGAGTTGTCCCGACATGAGGCACAGCAGGTCATGGCAAGGCTGAAGCATAGTGTGGCACTGCAGTTGCTCCATGACCTCCGTGAGACTAACCCCATCATTGGAATGGCTACATCATTGGATATAGACAATGAGGGGGAATACCCCGGGCACCCTCCACCCTTCTCCCCACATACCGAGTGTGACAACGAGGACTGCAGGCAGGTGATGCTGGAAAATGTGGCATTGAGGGCTCAGAAGGATGCCCTCAATGATGAGGTGAAGACCCTGCGCTCCAGGCTGAAAAAGGAGCTAAAACCCAGGAAGCAGAGTGCTGCTGTTCTTGAGGAAGAGGACGAATGTATACGATTTAAGGGCCTGGCAATCCCAAGTACCTCCGGCATAAACACAGTAGCCTCAGGCAGCAATACCCCTGTGAAGACCCCGGTGAAGACTGTCATGCAGTCCCCAGTAACCTCCGGTAGCGGGACCCCTGTGAAGACCCCGGTGAAGACTGTCATGCATTCCCCAGTAACCTCCGGTAGCGGGACCCCTGTGAAGACCCCGGTGAAGACTGTCATGCATTCCCCAGTAACCTCCGGTAGCGGGACCCCTGTGAAGACCCCGGTGAAGACTGTCATGCATTCCCCAGTAACCTCCGGTAGCGGGACCCCTGTGAGGAGCCCGGTGAAGACTGTCATGCTTGCAGTAGCCTCCGGTGGGAAGACACCGGTAAAGAACCCTGTGAAGAGCCAAGTGAAGACTGTAATGCTTGCAGTAGCCTCCGGTGGAAAGAGACCGGTCAAGAACCCTGTGAAGAGCCCAGTGAAGACTGTCATATTACCAGTTTCCTCCGGTAGCGAGACGCCTGTGAAGACCCCGGTGGAAACTGTCATGTTTGCAGTAGCCTCCGGTAGCGAGACCCCTGTGAAGACCCCGGTGGAAACTGTCATGTTTGCAGTAGCCTCCGGTAGCGAGACCCCTGTGAAGACCCCGGTGGAAACTGTCATGTTTGCAGTAGCCTCCGGTAGCGAGACCCCTGTGAAGACCCCGGTGGAAACTGTCATGTTTGCAGTAGCCTCCGGTAGCGAGACCCCTGTATGCCGGAAGACCCGTGCCTCTAAGCTGGCTAATGACTTGCCCTCTCCCTCAAATTACTGGTCCACTGGGTGTGGACGGGGGAATACCATGCGTGAAATCACGTTGCCTAGAAGCATGGAGGCGTACCTTCAGACATACTTGGATCATTGTTTGGGTGTCGCTCCGACAGTAAAACAGAAAGACAATGTTGTGTCGAAGATCAGCCGGATAAAGAACTTCATAGTATACATGGCCCATGGTGTTAACCGCCTGTCAGACTGGCTGTTCCTAAGAAACATGAAGATGATCCGTGGCTGGAGCGAGTATATTGTAAAGCCGGGCCGGGCAGTCACAACATCAGAGTTCTTCCTGAAGAATGTGCACCAGTTCATGGGGTACATGTCTGAGTCAAAGCCCCGGGGGTGCAAGCTCACCCAGTCTGATATGACCCACATAATGAGAGAGGTGAAAGCCAACATGAAACACTTGAATAAGGCAGTCACTCTACATCAGTTTAAGGTGAAGAGGAACAAACTGGATCGTCTGCCGAGCCAGGCGGAGCTTCTCGCCGCCATGGCGGCCGCTGAGAAGCGCATCCCGGAGCTCCTCGACCTGATGGCCGGCACGCCGACCTCAACCACCCAGAAGCTTCTCTATGGCTATCTCACCCTCCATTGGAGCCTCCTGTATGGCCACCGTACGGGCGTGTACGCAAACATGAAAAACAGTGAGGTCTTAGAGGCAGCCATAAGGGGAACTGCTGAGGGCTACATCATCCATGTGCAGGATCACAAGACGGCCAAGACATATGGCGAAGCACAGCTGGCGCTTACAGTAGAGGAGTTTAGCTGGGTCATGCGGTGGATGGGGATTAAAAAGGTATTGCTGGGTCCTCAGAATGAATTCTTCCTTTTCACAAGGGGGAATCGGGCCTCCAAGAACCTGAACGCTCACTTGAAGAGGGCATGGGCTGATGCTGGGCTAGAAACAGCCGTCACCTTCACAATCCTGCGCACTGCCCTGGCTGACAATATCAAGCATCACCAAGATCCAGAAAGCCGGTCGATTCTCGCCAGGTTTATGTGTCACGACGTAACCACGGCGGACCGGTTCTACGCGAATGCGCCGGGAATAAAGGAGGCATTGAGAATCCGCTCCATGTTCAGGGCGTCATCAGATGCGGCAGCAGCTGCATCATCATCAGAAGGATGTCTACCGCTGTCAGATGGGGAGACCTCCGAAGAGGGCTGCTATAACAGCACTGCTCCATCATCTCCATCATCTCCATCATCTTCACCTGATGGGTCATTGGAGCGGCAGCAGCAGCGGAAGCGGAAGCGGGAGGGAAAGAGGCCAATGAAGTCGGGACCGGGGCTGGTTGACACTCCTGATGATGGGGCAGGGGCCGTGGACTCAACCTGTTTGCCCTGGTGCACCGTAAGAATTAGACGCCTTTGGTCCCCTGAATCCCGCTAAACATATGGGCATACATTTTGTTAATAGTGCAACACCTCCAGGGCGCATAACTGCAGTTTACAAGCCAGGGAAGGTGCCAGAATCCTGGGCATACATTTTGTTAATAGTGCAACACCTCCAGGGCGCATAACTGCAGTTTACAAGCCAGGGAAGGTGCCAGAATCCTGGGCATACATTTTGTTAATAGTGCAACACCTCCAGGGCGCATAACTGCAGTTTACAAGCCAGGGAAGGTGCCAGAATCCTGGGCATACATTTTGTTAATAGTGCAACACCTCCAGGGCGCATAACTGCAGTTTACAAGCCAGGGAAGGTGCCAGAATCCTGGGCATACATTTTGTTAATAGTGCAACACCTCCAGGGCGCATAACTGCAGTTTACAAGCCAGGGAAGGTGCCAGAATCCTGGGCATACATTTTGTTAATAGTGCAACACCTCCAGGGCGCATAACTGCAGTTTACAAGCCAGGGAAGGTGCCAGAATCCTGGGCATACATTTTGTTAATAGTGCAACACCTCCAGGGCGCATAACTGCAGTTTACAAGCCAGGGAAGGTGCCAGAATCCTGGGCATACATTTTGTTAATAGTGCAACACCTCCAGGGCGCATAACTGCACTTTAAAACGTAGGTTAAGAAATTTAGTAGTACTGTTATAGCAGCAGTAGTACGTGTAAATAGTTGATGTTTTAGTCTGTGTGTACTGTCATTTTTGTTACTGCAACGTGTAAATAGTTGATGTTTTAGGGTGTGTGGTTGATGTTTTAGGGTGTGTGTTCAAATAAAATTAAAAATTAAAAAAAAACAATAACCTTGATGGTTACCAGGGGCAGATAAAGTGCCACTTTCCATCAGCACCGGGGTGCTGAACCCTGTGATGAGCGCTCAAGTGTTGGCGGAGGAGGTGTAAGCCAGAGGAGGGTGAACAAAAGTTAAAGTGTTTGAACCTCCAGCCCAGAAGGGGGGTGGTGGTGCCGTGAAGAAGGCCGACTATGGATGCTGATGGGCGGACATAGAAGCACCACAAAATCCACCCCCTTTAGGGTCACCAGGGGCACGAGAATACCCTCAACAGAAGGGGTGGTGGTGCCGTGAAGAAGGCCGACTATGGATGCTGATGGGCGGACATAGAAGCACCACAAAATCCACCCCCTTTAGGGTCACCAGGGGCACGAGAATACCCTCAACAGAAGGGGTGGTGGTGCCGTGAAGAAGGCCGACTATGGATGCTGATGGGCGGACATAGAAGCACCACAAAATCCACCCCCTTTAGGGTCACCAGGGGCACGAGAATACCCTCAACAGAAGGGGTGGTGGTGACGTGAAGAAGGCCGACTATGGATGCTGATGGGCGGACATAGAAGCACCACAAAATCCACCCCCTTTAGGGTCACCAGGGGCACGAGGTTCTGGTGGGTGTGAATACCTGTGTTTAGTCCGTGGGGGAGTGCTTAAGTGTGGGGGCCCGGGGACTCAGGGTGTGCAAGGTTATGGAGGTCCCACTGTTATGGGGACATGCTGGAGGTCATGAGTCCGTCCTTCGGGGCTCTGTGAGCGGGCACAGACAGGTGATTTTCCCCTGGTCTCTCCTGGAGCTGTGAAATGCACAGAGTCCCACTGTTAGGGAGCCATCCTGGAGGTCTTAGTCCGTCTTTCGGTGCTCTGTGAGCGGGCAAAAAGAGGTGATTTTCCCCTGGTCTCTGCTGGAGCTGTGAAATGCACAGAGTCCCACTGTTAGGGATCCATCCTGGAGGTCATGAGTCCGTCTTTCGGTGCTCTGTGAGCGGGCAAAAAGAGGTGATTTTCCCCTGGTCTCTGCTGGAGCTGTGAAATGCACAGAGTCCCACTGTTAGGGAGCCATCCTGGAGGTCTCTAGTCCGTCTTTCGGTGCTCTGTGAGCGGGCAAAGAGGTGATTTTCCCCTGGTCTCTGCTGGAGCTGTGAAATGCACAGAGTCCCACTGTTAGGGATCCATCCTGGAGGTCATGAGTCCGTCTTTCGGTGCTCTGTGAGCGGGCAAAGAGGTGATTTTCCCCTGGTCTCTGCTGGAGCTGTGAAATGCACAGAGTCCCACTGTTAGGGAGTCATCCTGGAGGTCATGAGTCCGTCTTTGGGGGTCTGTGAGCGGGCACAGACAGGTGATTTTCCCCTGGTCTCCTGGAGCTGTGAAATGCACAGAGTCCCACTGTTAGGGAGCCATCCTGGAGGTCATGAGTCCGTACTTTGGGTCTGTGAGCGGGCACAGACAGGTGATTTTCCCCTGGTCTCTCCTGGAGCTGTGAAATAACCAGAGTCCCACTGTTAGGGACTTCTGCTGGAGGTCTCCTGCATTTAAACAGATTCACCAGTCTCTAACAAGACTTTAGCCCCGATCAGAGCCCTGTTTTCTGGGTAAGACAGCGAGGTGCTGTACCCTGGGTGTCTGGCTCTCTGAGACCCTGCTAAAAGCAGTGTCTCTGCTGCCTGCATTTAAACAGATTCACCAGTTTCTAACAAGACTTTAGCCCCGATCAGAGCCCTGTTTTCTGGGTAAGACAGCGAGGTGCTGTACCCTGGGTGTCTGGCTCTCTGAGACCCTGCTAAAAGCAGTGTCTCTGCTGCCTGCATTTAAACAGATTCACCAGTTTCTAACAAGACTTTAGCCCCGATCAGAGCCCTGTTTTCTGGGTAAGACAGCGAGGTGCTGTACCCTGGGTGTCTGGCTCTCTGAGACCCTGCTAAAAGCAGTGTCTCTGCTGCCTGCATTTAAACAGATTCACCAGTTTCTAACAAGACTTTAGCCCCGATCAGAGCCCTGTTTTCTCAAATCGTATTTTCAGAATCTGACCCTCTGCCGTAACTCCGCTCCCCGAGGTCCTAGAGATTCGCCGATGGTACCGTTGGATGCGGGGTACGTGTAAATGGGGGGGTAGAGAAAAAGCCTGAACCGAACAGAGCTTGTTATCAAAAGTTATGGATTAGTAGCAATATTTCACAATGGAGCTCTCCGGGGTGCTGGAGGTAATTAGTCCGTCTTTCGGTGCTCTTTGAGCGGGCAGAGAGAGGTGATTTTCACGGTCTCCGCCCTGGAGGTCTGAAATACAGTCCCACTGTTAGGAGGCCATGCTGGAGGTCATGAGTCCGTACTTTGGGGGTCTGTGCATGGGCACAGACAGGTGATTTTCCCCTGGTCTCTCCTGGAGCTGTGAAATAACCAGAGACCCACTGTTAGGGACTTCTGCTGGAGGTCTCCTGCATTTAAACAGATTCACCAGTTTATAACATTACTTTAGCCCTGATCAGTGCCCTGTTTTCTGGGTAAGACAGCGAGGTGCTGTACCCTGGGTGTCTGGCTCTCTGAGACCCCGCTAAAAGCAGTGTCTCTGCTGCTGCATTTAAACAGATTCACCATTTCTAACAAGACTTTACAACTGCACTTTACAAGCCAGGGAAGGGGCCAGAATCCTGGGTATACATTTTGTAAATAGTGCAATACCTCCAAGGCGCATAACTGCACTTTACAAGCCAGGGAAGATGCCTGAATCCTGGGGTAAACATTGTTTAATTGTTTAAGTGTTTTTAAATGTATGGAACAGTGTTTTGTCTCTTTCAAAACTCTCCGTCATTGGCCGGATACATGGGGACGATTTTATATTGACTATGACCGTTACTATTCCAGTGAGACGAAGTACGTCCAGTGACGGGAGTGATCCCATGTTAATTTTGTCCGAAAACCAGAGCATTCCCTTATCCACAATGTAAAGTAATTCACACAGCCTCTTCCCTCTTCTCTTGAGGAGCAGCAGGTTCAGCTTTCAGAACAAAGTAACACAAAACTAAAATGGCATTCATTTTTTTAAATATGTCGTGTAGTAATAGATTTATTTATTTTTCTTCTCAAGAGAGTACCAGAATGTGTATTTTATGTTAGTATTTAAAAAAATCTCCTGGGGGAGAATCCCCCAAGACCCCCCTGCAGGGGTTGGGTTTTCAGCATGTCAACTCTTTCACTTGTGGGGAAATTGCAGGATTGGCTCCAGGTCGCCCTTTTTATTTACTACAAGACAAATGTGCCTTTTTATTTCATACAGTTCAATTTGGATTGAGAGAGACAGGGAAATAATCTAAACCTCACGCGTGGCGTTTCACTGTCGGGGGGAGCGTGTATGTAATTACATTGCAAATACTAACTTGAGCCCCACCACGGTATGGGTTAGCCCTACCATAGATTACCCAACAAAAATACTTTGGAGCCGCACCTGCCGACCCGTATTGCGCATGCGCAGATCTAAGATCCAGTAGAAATTATAAAAAAGTAAAAGTCTGCTGCTTATTGTTCTACTAGGCCAAAATAGAGTCAAAGAGTATATGAGAGTGAGGGTGTGTTAATTAATATATTTGGCAGTTTGGAGTAAGTCTGTAGATTTGTTTGTGTGTGTGTGTTTCATGTATACAGTAGGCCTCTCACGATAATTAATTTTGTTGGATACATTTTCCCGGAAATTATTGCGATAACGATAATATTGTCGGCACTGTTGTATGACCATTTTAGACCACTGACATAATGATAATATATAATAATAATTCAAGTACATCCTTTCAAACTGCTAGTCACATCCTCATGTAAATGGCAATTTATCGAGGTCAGAAAAGTTCTCGAGTTCATTTTTATTTATCGTACGATAAGTCAATTAATTGCTTATCGCGACAGGCACACAATAAAACAGTGGAAACAAATATGTTTGACTTTCATTAGTGAATGAAACCCTGTGCCCTTTATAGTCTCTGTCCATTATTGTGTATTTGTATACATTGTATATATATATCCTATATATATGCTAAGGTCCCGCTGCTGACACGATAGCAGTCATTTTGTGCGTGTGGTATTTACCTTGTGTTATATTACATGTTATTGCATTTGTCCAGCAGGGGGCAAACTCACTCTTGGTATTAAAAGAGCCTGTTGTACATGTTCCCACGAGGAAGTCCTGGAAGCATGTTACCAAAGTAAAACCAGTTAAATCTACTCCTATGTTGTGGACATACAATTATTGATCACAAGATACAACATATTATTGCGACGAGGATTAAGAAGAGGATTAAGACAAGGATCAATACGGGATCAAAGAGACATGCCGAACGGACTGGTTAGCACCTTACATGCAGGTTTGGGTCGTCACATCGAGTCTTATACAGGTGACCCTGTTAATATGGTCGGAGCTGCCCTTGTTAAAGTGAAATATAAACATCAAAGGCGGTACCTGCCCTCATTGTGGTTAAAGGGGACGGCCCCAGCCTGCTGGGAAGAGGCTGGCTGGAGGAAATACATCTGAGTTGGAAAGAAACAAATCCCGAGTCCTGAAACACCTGAAGACAGAGGACAAATCGCTGCAGCAAGTACTGAGCAAACATGAAAATGTCTTCAAAAGCCGCGTTCACACCGGAGTACTTTTCACCGTACTTTTCGCGTTTAGTTCCGTTAGTACCCCTTATGTCGCGTTCACACCAAAAATCTTACTTAATCTCGGGAACTTTTACCCCCATTTTTAGAGCCCGCTGAGAGATCGTACTTTCCTGTGGGTGAAAAGTGCCCCAGTGCTGATTGGCTGGGCGAAACGCCCCGTACAACTGTGAAAATGTTTTGTAGAGCCGCCATTGTTTTCCCTCGCTACAAAACCCCAGCGCACCGACGGAGTTGTTTTTGAAAGCAGTTATGGCAAGCATCAAGAAATGATGAGGAGGTGTCGGCGCTTCTGGAGATCTAAGCCGAGGACGCGACCCAGGGAATGCTACTGAAGCCAGTTCAGTAGCTTTCACTCGACCTGGGAATCGTGGACAGGCCCACGGCACACCGGCTAAAAATAAAGAAACTCAGGCAGGACTACAAACGGCGGATTCAGTGGCCAACGATGACGACCACGACGAAGGTAAAATCAACTACATGCACTGGGGTTTTAATCTGCACAATAATGGTCTCAGATGTACTTTTATTTGCTCAATAGATCAAGCTAGCCATGCTAGGGCTGAATAGGCTAACACCGGCCCCGAGCTAGCTACATCTAGCTAGCTAGATATTCTCGGCCGCTATGAAAACGTTTTGACTTGTGAATAACTGTGTAGTGTTTCTGTAATTTGCTTCACTAACTCATGGCACTAATCGTCTGTTTCAGGCGAGGATGGACAACTCTCGGGATTGGAAACAAGCGAGCTTTGCATTCTAGATCACAGCGCTAGCTCGTCCCCCTTACCAGCAACCAAACGCAAAGGTACACACACTGTAACTTTGTCTTGAAAGAACGTTACGCATCGAACTGATGTTCACAATCATGTTTATTTCCTTCTTGGTACAATTATGAAACAGCGTGAAAACGTATTCGCCTAGACCGGCATTTACAAATGTTCGCGCCTTTTTACTCTCTCACAAACATTGTAAACATCCGGGCTAGAGGTCACATGACTTCCGGTACGAAAACTTGCCTCAACAACATTAAACAAAGTTCAAGCATACATGAAGCACAATCCTCCGTGTTTGAACCTCTTAAATCGCTGCATAGCCGATTTATTTGGACTGGATTCCAGAGAGGCTAAACATTCTTTATAACACAGTTTCAGATTTGTGAAACCTTAATTCTATTTGTGAAAATACAAAAAACACATTCCTAGTATGTTGTAAAACTACATGGCGACTAAACAGATCTTGTATCTTGCTTATTTTCCCTCTTAGGAAAGCGGACACGGGATGCGAATTTCTTTGACACCGTCCAGGCGTTGGAGGACCGGCGTGCCGTGGTGAAAGAGTCGATGCACGGGGTTCAGATGGTGCTGTTCACCAAGGCCCAGGAAACGGAGGACAAGATGCTCACCAGTTCATTTTATATTATTGTTATTACTGTTATTATATAGTCTTGATACAACTGACACTTTATTTTATATTGATAATGTTAATTTACATGTACAACTTCTATTTTATTTACATTAAAATGTGAACTTCTATTACTGTTAAACAGATCCTGTAGCTTGCTTATTTCTCCTGACACTTTATCTTTCGTGACCGTAGCATCCTATACATTTTCATCGGTTATAAACTGGCAAAGCTTTATTTGTCATTTATTTATCATCAATGTTGCAACCTTGTGGAGGAATGGCAGGGGCACATACACAAATATGATAATTTATATCATTTTAAATATTATTTGACCTAAAACTAAATGTTTTTATGATTGTCCTCTGAGGAGGACATGGGGATTTGCAAACCTTTAATTCCCCCCCCCCATTTTACACAACACAAAATGGAGTCCACTATGGGCCGAAACTAACATGTAGGTTTCCATAGTGTTTATGGCAGACGGATGCAGTGGGTCTGGTTGGGATAGAACACCTCTGCTACGCGCCGTTCGTTGGATGAGGCTGAAATCTCTATTAAAATAAGAAAGGAATTGAAAACACCGGAATCAAAGTTATAACAAATTATCTGAGTTTACTTCTAGTAGGAAACCAAACACATATACAAGTTATACAGAGTACTCGAGTACCCCGGGCTTCAGGTTCGTGATGCGGTTTTACAGGTAGACAGACCAGCTTTCAGAAAACGAGAAGTATGGACTCCAGGTTCATGATGCGGTTTACCGTCTTCTAGCACCAGCTTTCAACAAACCAGAAGCATTTTACACTCAAAAACAACCGTATAAATATCCCTATTTTGGGGCGGAGATGTGTTGAATTGTTCCTTCCCATTTTCCTCCCAAGCGAACCAGAGAGCCCCTGGGGAGGAGCTGTTTAAACTGACCACCTCCCCCAAGTGCCCTGATTGGCTGGATTCGCTTCTGGCCGGGTTCAATCAGAGGTCTGCCCAGAGAGTGAGATCCCAAGCCACACTAGGTCAAAAGTCAACGTTTATCTTCACCCTATCTCCACCACATTCTCTTCCCATGCTCTTCTTCACCTATTTAACGATGTCTTTAAGACTTAAAAACAGCATCTGGCTCTTAGGAATGATAAGAAGGATGTAATGTTTGTCTTTAACGACCTTAATGACGACATCTGCTTTTAGGGGTGAAACCCAGGCAAGGTTGGTGTATGAAACACAGAATCTCTGGATCAGTGAGTTTAAAAGTGAGAATAACATTCTTTTTCTAAGTGATTATCAAAACCCGTTTGTGATTACCTAAAACAGTTCAAACAATACATGTTTACTTCAATATAGTAGAATCATATCTTTTTACTTCAATCCCTCTTTTGATCTCACCTCACGAGATCAACATATAGCATTTGAAACATTACCACTGTCAATTTTCTTCCCTACTGTGTCTGTCCCAACATTTATATAAACCCATCAGAAGCTGGGATATAGAGCACTTTAAACCTTTAGGAACAGTCCACAACAAAACTTATTATGACAGTGGAGGGAGAATAAAATATGTCTAAAAAGCAAAGTCCTTGTCAGCTGAGTCATCTTTACTCTTCCCTCAATGGTGGAACTGATGAGTCTTAACACACAATGAGCAGATACAAGGCACACAACAACAACAACAACCACATGTCACTAAAATGGCAATAAAAGTAGCCACAGAAATTAGAAAAGACATTATCATACTTTCCCTCTTTTGGTAACACATAGTTCTGTAGAATAAAAAAATACAAATCCCTTACATTATGGGATATAAAAATAAAGTTGAAAGTTCCTCAAAAAAAAAAAATTGATTGTTCAGACAAAGTTCCACACCGGCTATATCAACCTGTTTCAGCGGGAAATGGAGTTCCCTGTGCCGTCTTGGTTTGCCACGTCTTCGTTCCCCCAGCCCGCTGACGGCGGCTTCTGGGGTGCCTGCTAGAGAGATGTGGCCTGATTGTTCTCCCCCGGCCCGCTGATGGCGGCTTCCGGGTCGATGCTGGAGAGATGTCCCGATCCTCCTCCTCCGGCCCCTCCGGCCCGCTGATGGCGGCTTCCGGGTCGACTGCCTTGACGAGGGCCAACTCTGTCCTGATGTCGTCTAGGGTCCTCGCAGGTGTTTTTCCCGACCGCACACTGGCTCCAGTGGTACCAGTTGTCTCCCTGTCCATCTAGGCGGACGGCATGGGAGGTCCCCTCCAACCAGACGTAATCTGCTGTGTTGGCCTTGTGTTTCTCGGGTCCCCCTTTTGACGTCAGCAGCCTGTGGAGAAGTCTCATACCAAGCCCTTAAGTTGCTGGAAATATGGTTTTGAAATCATCTTTTCTACTTCTTTAGTGTTTATTGGCGGCACCAACTAGACTGGAGTGTGGACAAGAGACTATGCAGAAAATAATAAACAAAAATTAAAAATTAAAAATTAAAAATTAAAAATTAAAAATTAAAAATTAAAAATTAAAAATTAAAATTAAAAATTAAAAATTAAAAATTAAAAATTAAAAATTAAAAATTAAAAATTAAAAATTAAAAATTAAAAATTAAAAATTAAAATTAAAATAAAAATGAAAATAAAACAAAAATAAAAATAAAACAAAAAAGGAACAAACTAACAAAACAAAAAATAACCAAAGCTAGATTATTTTAAATGTATCAATTTCTCTTTAAAGCAACAATCAAACCAAAACAAAAAATACCAAAACTAGTATTCTAAATTGATAAATTTCTCCTAAAAACGTAATAATCTCACATACATATTGTCTGATGTATATCCTATCCTTTCCCCCTTTTACTGAAATAGAACGCCGTTAACGGTGTTCTTATTTTCAGAAATATCGAGCCTTATACATCAGTTATTTAATATCAGCTATATATTTATTATCACTATTACTTATATATCAGGCATTAAATGTCAGCCTTCTTCCATGATTGACCTCGTCTACATTATCTGACTTATATTGATACGTGTTCGTTTGTATTTATTTAATATACTGGGCAATTTATTGATAACTTTTTTGAATCTCCCTCTTTCCTTAACAACTGGAGCTATGACTATATTGAAATCTGACTTGGTTAAGAGATGATTTGTTTATTGGT
This sequence comes from Trematomus loennbergii, assembly GCA_012861695.1. NCBI lineage: Eukaryota > Metazoa > Chordata > Actinopteri > Perciformes > Nototheniidae > Trematomus > Trematomus loennbergii. Next base: position 28,319 of record JAAOOA010000493.1, on the reverse strand, counting down.
GAGAGCAAAACTCTTCCCCTTGTTCTGGGAGGGGTTTGGGAGAGTTCCTTACAATCTCCAGATCTTCCACTCTGTGTTAAGGCCATAAAACCTTTTAATGGGCTCTGTGGTCTGTTCAGATTTAGATTTCTCCCTCTCCAGAGGTCATGCCTGTCTTTGACCCTGTGTGCTGCTGTGAAACTGCAGCACCTCAGAAGCAGAGAGAGGGGAGATCTCCTCCCAAAAGTGTAAGCTCCTGCATGAGCAACATAGCAACACATCAAACTCTCCCTGACTTGTTTGTAAAGCGTTCTTTAAGGCCTGAATTGAGTCTTCCGTTGTGTAACGGAAAATCCCATTTCCAAAAAGGGGTCAGTTTAATAGTCCTTATCATATTATCGCACTGTGCTTGCATGCTAGGACCTAATTCTCTTTCTACATGTTTTAGCTCCATATTAGCAGGGTTCACTAACATGGTTGGTTGATCCAGTTTAAGATTTTCAATATCTACCATTACTATTTCCAACATTCCTTTTCCCTGAATATCAGGTCTAACAATGTGTTTTCTTTTAGAGTATTAGATGGGATACTCATAAGTGGCATTTGTGAGCCATATCTCCGTAGGGTGGAGGTAGGGTCTCAGACATTATACCACCCGCTTGTTGCTCTCTGTCTGCATGTCTTCTGCAATTCTTTACCCACAGTTCTTTTTACTGGATTTGTCCCTCAAGTATTACACAGATTTGACCTAAAAAATCACACAGAGCTTTTCATACCTCATCATCTAACAGTCAGGCAAATTTTTATAGTGCGATGTTTATTTCAACAGATAGCGTGACTTCCAGAAGCAATCTTCTACAATCCCCTCACGGTGATTGCGTCTTCAGGTCAAGAGTTTAAAACCCAGTCAACAAAATCTCTTTATCGTCACGTTTAATGAGCCTGATTATTATATATTTTGTGATGAGATACGGTCGTTCCAAATAATTAGTTGGAGGTCGCGTCTCTCTCCTCCTCTATCACCCACCATATTACAATTACAGACATTTTATACATTTAAAGCACCACGAAAGGTAACCGCATTAATCAATCTTATCATGATCTGCGGGAATTCAACCCTTTTTTACACCTTTTGCAGCCTTTAATAGACGCACTGCAAGCTAACCGCATTAATCAATGTTATTTTGACTTGCGGGGAATTTACCCCATACATCTTTTACAGCGTTGCAGCGTTCGTTTTTAGTGGGTCATAGGACGGGACTCTACCCGCCTCTTATGAGCACTTTTGTGCCTTAGGTAAGGACTGAACTACCCGACTCTAAGCACTATTAATCTAAATTAACTAGAATATGTATTGTATTTCCCACCGTGACTAAGAACACTGAGAACGCTGCTGACAACTCTAAATATTTTAGTATAATCAATCACAGATTTTTGATAGTCAAAACAGGTGTCTGCTCACCTTTTGTATATTGCCATGGTCTTAGTTGTCACCAGTATCTCTGTGTCCTCCCCTGGACTGGATTCTGTCCCCTGGCTATCGGTGTTCCTTTCTAGAGATCAGCTCCCATCACGTCGGGAAAGTCACCACTTGTTGGGATAGAACACCTCTGCTACGCGCCGTTCGTTGGATGAGGCTGAAATCTCTATTAAAATAAGAAAGGAATTGAAAACACCGGAATCAAAGTTATAACAAATTATCTGAGTTTACTTCTAGTAGGAAACCAAACACATATACAAGTTATACAGAGTACTTGAGTACCCCGGGCTTCAGGTTCGTGATGCGGTTTTACAGGTAGACAGACCAGCTTTCAGAAAACGAGAAGTATGGACTCCAGGTTCATGATGCGGTTTTACCGTCTTCTAGCACCAGCTTTCAACAACCAGAAGCATTTTACACTCAAAACAACCGTATACATATCCCTATTTTGGGGCGGAGATGTGTTGAATTGTTCCTTCCCATTTTCCTCCCAAGCGAACCAGAGAGCCCCTGGGGAGGAGCTGTTTAAACTGACCACCTCCCCCAAGTGCCCTGATTGGCTGGATTCGCTTCTGGCCGGGTTCAATCAGAGGTCTGCCCAGAGAGTGAGATCCCAAGCCACACTAGGTCAAAAGTCAACGTTTATCTTCACCTATCTCCACCACATTCTCTTCCCATGCTCTTCTTCACCTATTTAACGATGTCTTTAAGACTTAAAAACAGCATCTGGCTCTTAGGAATGATAAGAAGGATGTAATGTTTGTCTTTAACGACCTTAATGACGACATCTGCTTTTAGGGGTGAAACCCAGGCAAGGTTGGTGTATGAAACACAGAATCTCTGGATCAGTGAGTTTAAAAGTGAGAATAACATTATTTTTCTAAGTGATTATCAAAACCCGTTTGTGATTACCTAAAACAGTTCAAACAATACATGTTTACTTCAATATAGTGTAGAATCATATCTTTTTACTTCAGTCTCAGGAAGATATATAATAAAAAATAACGGTGGGTTTGCTGCTGAGCCTATTTACTGTGCATACAACACACCTGGCACAGTTTATTGTTATTATATTGCCACACTGTACACTATTGTAATGTTGCCTGTCTTGACTGGAAAATAAAGAGAAACAAAAGCACTGTACAAAAGATCAGCTTTATTGTCAAAATGTTTACAATTTACACGCTGTTCAGATGCCTCATAAAGCTGGGTCGCCGGTAAGGCAGTCCATTCGTCCCTGTACTCATTACTTTCACAAAGGTTATGTAATATGCAACATGCTGCCACCTGGATTTTGATCTTGCCCATCTTGCAGTCGTTTCTTTTCATCAAGCACCGCCACCTGCCCTTCAGTCTGCCAAAAGCGTTCTCCACCACCACTCGTGCTCGCTTGTTTTGTTATTGTACGCAAGTTGCTCAGGCTGCATTAACTCAGTTACAAAGCTGTATACATGAGCACAAACAGCACAACTTCAGTCGACTCCATCTCCATCATGTCTGAGGTCGGAAGGTAAACAACAGACGCCTAATGTACAGCGAGTGGGTGGGCGTCGCAGTATACGCGGGAAGTTTTTCTTCTTCTTCTCTTGTTTTGCAGCGGATTGCAAACAACTTTAAGGTGCATACCGCCACCTACTGTACTCGCCGTGAAGTGGTTTGTGGCCTGCCAGTAAAGCCAAAGCAGAAGAAGAAGTGACGTCAGCGGCTCATTTGCGTAATCTTCCCTCAGGGAAAAGTACTCCGGTGTGAACGCGATCTGTACTAAGTGCCCTGGGGTTAAAAGCGCCGGGGCTCTTAGTGCCGGAACTAAGTACAGGAAAGTACTTGGTGTGAACGCGGCTATTGAGGAGCTTGGCACACTGAAAGGTATGAAAGCTACCATCCATGTAAAGGCTGATGCAGTCCCTCGTTTCTTCCGTCCGAGGTCTGTCCCGTACGCCATGCGCACCAAAGTAGATGAAGAAATAGACAGATTGTTGAAAGAAGGAGTAATCTCACCTGTTAAACATGCAGAATGGGCAGCACCAGTGGTTCCAATACTGAAGCCTGTTGGGACAGTAAGGCTATGTGGAGACTACAAGCTCACTGTAAATACAGTTTCCCCACTTGAACAATACCCCATACCCCGAATGGAAGACCTGTTTGCAGCACTGACAGGAGGAAAACAGTTCACAAAGTTGGACATGAGTCATGCATACCAGCAAATACTCATGGATGATGAATCAAAGAAATACTTAACAGTGAATACGCACAGAGGCTTATTCACATACACAGACTGCCTTTTTGAGTAGCATCAGCCCCAGCTATATTTCAGAGGACAATGGAAGGTCTCCTGCGAGGCATTCCTTTTGTGGCAGTGTATTTAGATGACATCCTGGTGAGCGGTGTGGATGAGGAAGACCATCTGCAGAACCTCGAGACAGTGTTGGCAAAGCTGGAGGAGGCAGGATTGCGTCTGAGAAGGAGCAAGTGCACTTTCCTGGAAGAGGAAGTGGAATATCTGGGACATCGAGTGGACGCACAGGGACTTCACCCTGTGTAAAGAAAGTCAAAGCCATCATGGAGGCTCCCAACCCCACAAATGTTACTGAACTCAAGTCGTACTTAGGTTTGCTAAATTACTATAACAAATTTCTGCCAAACTTAGCTACACTATTGGCACCACTGCATGAGCTCCTGCGACAAGATGTGCGATGGACATGGCAAAGAAACAGGAAGAGCTTTTAAAAAATCAAAGGCCCTGTTAAACTCAGCAGAAGTGTTGGTGCATTACTCTGTTGACCGAGAGTTAATTATGTCATGTGATGCGTCACCTTACGGGGTGGGCGCTGTTTTATCACACGTAATGGACGATGGAACTGAACGTCCTTTGGGGTTCATGTCGCGTACCCTAGCGCCTGCTGAAAAGAATTACTCACAGCTAGACAAAGAAGGCTTAGCAGTTATATTTGGAATCAAGAAATTCACAAGTACTTGTATGGTCAAACTTTCACCATCTATACAGATCACAAGCCCTGATCTCTCTCTTCAACGAAAAGAAACCCATTCCACAGATGGGTTCCCCTAGAGTTTAGAGATGGGCAGTGCACCTGAGTGCCTATGAGTATCACATTGTGTACAAACCAGGAAAGAACAACGCTAATGCGGACGCATTAAGCAGACTGCCGCTGTCGGAAGATGTGCGAGAGAGTGAGACCGCAGAACAAGTGCTCATGATTGATCTTCTCGATGACACACTCGTGGACACAGCAAAAATAAAACACTGGGCAGCTAAGGATGTAAGTAGTATTACATATCCCGCTTCAATCACATTAGTATGCATAAAAAAGTGACAGGTCACACCTTCTAAGTCCCGCCCCCTAATTATGTTAATGAGCCCCCTTTGATATGCTAATGAGCCCCTTTGTTCGAGGTGTTATCGCGTACAGGTGTTACATCCTCCCCGTAGCCCCCACCCCTCTCAGCCCCCACCCTTCTCAACCCACCCCCCCTCCTCCTCCCCCCTCCTGTCCGGTCAACATGTCCGTTACAGTTTAAATCTTCCGGACAAAATTTGAAAAGTGCCGGTCAAAGGTCTTCGATGTTATTTATTGAGCTTTGAAACAAATTGATATGATTCGATATTAAACCAACTAATTATAGTAGATTAATTAACTATTCAAACGTGTATAGTAATTTACAATATTACGGGATTATTAAACGGAGCGCTCTCCCCACCTCTCCTGACAACACCCAGTATCATGCAGCTCGCGGGTCCAATAATGAGTGACCCGACAGTAAAACTAAACATATCTATAAGTGCTTTTATCATTATAATATCATGTCATTATTTAATGTTGTTTTGTGTGTGTGTGTGTGTACAACGCACTTTGAGAGGAAAATTATAATTTAAAAGATCTTAATACCCCCTTATTGTTTAATTATTTCACACAACTATTAAAGAATCCCTATATGAAGTTACATGAGGCTACATTTACTGGTGTGCTTCCCTAGATGATGTAAATATCATGTGTGAAATCGGGGGTGACCCCCGTCCCAGATAGAATCATCCCCCCTTCAGCAGTTCTGGGGCGACCCCCAACACCGCTGCAGTCTGAGAGCCAGGCATATGCTGTAATGTCAGAAGATAGAGGTGGGGGGTGGAGTGAGCTAGGTAAAAAAAAAAAGAAATCCAGTGCAAACTAGATAAAAAGCCACTCACCAAGTCACCTAAACTTTCAAAAACGAAAATGGCAAAGAGACGCATCGATATGGGTTTAATCAGCGAGACGCCTGTGACAACTTACCGCCATCCGTCGGGAGCGCCAGTCAAGAAACGGGTGCAGTATCTGTGCCGGGTTCAGACCCTCCGTCTGAGGCTCCTCCGTCTGAGTCTGGATGTGTGAGACTGTCTCCCCTCACTAACCCCCTCCCACCCCCTCCCCTCCCCCTGCCTGTCACCTCCTGATCTAGCTATCAGCCGTTAATTCTCATTCACTAAGGCCCCGCTCACACGAGGCCGTTGCGTTTTATGCCACAGTATTCGTATTCAAAAAAGTCTTCCGTTCACATGCATTTGTTTCATTTAACGTGTCTGTTCAAACGAGGCCGCTGGAAACTCTGTAGTACATATGCTGGGACTGTAAGTGGCGCTGTAACTTCCGCCAATATACACCAAAAGCCGCGAAGAAGAGCAGCCTGGAGCAGCTCCGCAGCATGTTGCCATGGCTACCCTTCTGTTTAAGCCCTGAAACTTAAACTGAAACTGAAAGAAACCGAATCTGTTGTTGCTGATGGTTGTGGTAGAGGAGCTGTATATTTTTGCACTAATATCTGTAGCATGGTCAGTAGCAGTAGCACTAGCAGTAGCTACTGACAGGAGGAAGTCAGTGTGTGTGGCGATTGCTGGTATTCAGCGGGATATAGTAATTTCCTCAGCATATGGATAAATGCTACGGGAAGTTAACTGAAAGAAACCAAGAAGCACGTCTCTGTGGATATTGCATCGAGAGGACGGCTCAGAAAGAGAGATATTCTCTACAAACACCGGGTGAGATGCACCTTTGTCAATATAATGGATCAATGCATGAAATCTGACTCTGTTTATTTTGTTTAAGGAGTATATTGGGCGTTAAATTCTGGTTTGCCTTTTATAATATTATTTCATTCAAGAACCCCTTGTGCGTTTAATTAACACAGCTATTTTTTGATAGTTGCTAGTACAGCAGTGAGCAGGAGAGGCGGGGCTATCCTATTTTTCCAGGCAATATTCGTATAGAGGCGATTAAACGGACTCGGTTGACCCCCCAGAGCGTTTCGTTTGCAAATCTATCCACCTTGGGACCCGTTATCGTTTGTGTGGTCAGTTTCTATCGGCCTCGTCTAAATAATAGGGCTATACGCACGCGAAACTATGCAGATACAAGCCGTTTTCTCCTCGTGTAAACGGCGCCTAAGTCACCTAAACTTTTATTGGAATTGGGTTCTCTTTAGAGCTGTTTTCAGTGAGATAATGCAGTTTCTGATCATTTTAAGTTTTCAAGTTTCAAGGCTTTATGGCATATGCCCATTAGCTACAGTGTAGATATGTCAATGAAAAACATAGGTCACAGGCTCCTCAACAGTGCACATAAAACAGATAAAAACTGCAATAGAATGTTTTGATATGACAGATTTGTGCGTAATTCTCTCACAAAGGAACTGTAAGATACATGTTTATGTATGGAAAACTTTTATAACTTGATAAATATTCATTCATTTGTAATGAATTGAGTTTTCTTCAAGAAGCAAACTCTAAATGGAGAGTTTGTGATTTTAACACTGTTTTGATGAAACAATGCAGTTTTGATAACTTGACTTGACTCACATTACTTTTTTAAATATATGTTTTTAGATGCTTTACTTTTGATTCTTTCATGTTATTTTAACACATTACTTTTTTTCATATTTTCAACATACTGTGATTTTGTTTTTTCTCACCTTTTTTCCATTATATTTTTGAATATACAGACATTCAACGCAATAAGTCCCACCCCAATTAGCAAATCATCCAAACTAAGGACCCCCACTAAGACGAACAGATTTTCTTTAAGACTGTGACTCTTAAAGGCACTTTGGGATTTTAGTAAAACAATCCAGTTTTATGGAAATAACTTAAATGATTTTTGTTTTTTCTCCTACAAGATACTTATAGTTACACTTTAATGGATGCAAAACTTTATAACCTGGTAAAATATTCATTAATTTGTAATGAATTGAGATTCTTAAAGAATCAAACTCTAAATGGAGAGTTTGTGATTTTAACACTGTTTCGATGAACAATACCGTTTTGATAACTTGACTTGACTAACATTACTTTTTTAAATATATGTTTTGTTAGATGACTTTACTGATTTTTTCTTTTTTCTTCCTTGCTTTTGTTTGTGTTACTAGGATACTTTTAGATACACTTTGAAGTGTGCAACACTTTACAACTGATAGAATAGTACTTTGTAAGGAATTCGTTTTCTTGGTAGAATATAAAGTACTTTTGTAAGGAATTGGGTTTCTTAACAATCCTGCTCCATCATTAAATCACTTAATCTGCTACTTCCAGGCAAAAGCATTTAAAACTCGCATCGTGTATTAAGTCATGTCTTGGCAAAAATGAGAGTCCTGGGTGCTTTAAAACATTTCTTAGAACATTTTGATATATTCAACACATAATGAACTGCAATGACTCACTGCTGCATCAAATTTATTTTACACTGCTGGAGGACAAAACTATGAGACTCTCAGACCCTTTTGTTGTCAATCTAATTAGCCTGTCCTCATTCTAACTAAAGTAATTTAACCTAAGTGGAGCCAACCTAAGGAGTGGGCCCTACAGTCTGGGACTAGCTTACTTTTTAACAATCTACTCAAAGGGCCCGTAAATATTATCTCCGCCAATATGCTATATTAAATATCATTTAAAAAATAAAATAAAAAATAAAACTAATTTCATGTTGAAATGATCAAGGAAAAGCCAGTCAATGTTATGCTAAAAAAAAATCATTTTGTAGAGTAGTATGTTGAAAATCTCAGTGTTTAACTGAACACACCTACATGTGTAACACCTCGAACAAAGGGGTAATTAGCATACAAAGGGGGGTCACTAGCATCAGTGGGGGAAAGGTGCTACGGAAATGAACTTTGAGGAGGGGGAACAGAGTTATACCGACTAATTATTTACGGCGTCCGAACGCATACCTCGTCAACCATCTGTTTACAAACTCAAAGATTATGATGGAGAAGAGATCAGGGGACTTTTTTATGAGAAAGTGAAGGTATTACTTTTTTCTGAACAGATTTCTTTAAGACTGGACTCTTAAAGGCATTTTCTAGTAAGACAATCCAGTTTTCTGGAAATAACTTGAATGATTTTGTTTTTTTCTCCTACAAAGATACTTATAGTTACACTTTAATGGATGCAAAACTTTATAACTTGGTCAAATATTCATTAATTTGTAATGAAATTAGTTTCTTAAAGAATCAAACTCTAAATGGAGAGTTTGTGATTTTAACACTGTTTCGATGAAACAATGCGGTTTTGATAACTTGACTTGACTAACATAACTTTGTTTTTTAAATATATTTTTTAGATGCTTTACTTTGATTTCTTTCATGTTATTTTAACACAACATTACTTTTTTCATATTTTTCAACATACTGTGATATTTGTTTTTTCTCTCCTTTTTCCATTATATTTTTGAAAAACTACACAGTGATTTTTATCAAAATACAACATGCAACTAATACATTATACAATATTACGACTTTTTGCGATATTTTCAACACAATATACTTGTACCTTTTTTGTAGGGCTTCAGGATATTTGGCATGTCATGCATAAAACCGTGTCATCTTTCCTGAAACTGACGTGCTGTCCGTGTTATCTTTCTGCTTCTTCACCCTCTGAATTTTCCTCCCCCGTCCCTATTCCTTCAGCCATCACAACAACAATCAAGTCAGATCTGTGAAATTAAACACCTCTCCCCAAAGCGTGACTTCCCTATTGAGGAGTTGGGCAGTAGGGCCTAACCCGATTGGCCTAATATACTAACATGCAGAACTATGGTATGTTTGAAAAAACTAACACCATCTATCCAGTTCAAGCTGTCTTTAAGATGCGACATCGCGCTCTGACTTTTTCCGTAAAATCGTGACAAACTATTACTTATTCTTACATTTGACCTCTTGCTGCTTGATTGAAATGATAGATGAAAAAGCTACAACGCTTAAAGAACTTTCTAAAAACTCTCAATTCTACAGATGAATCCCCCCACTCAACGCAATAAGTCCGCCCCCCACTCAGCAAATCATCTAAAACGAAGGACCCCACTAAGACGACCGTTGAAAACTAGCCAGGGATCTGAGAAAAACCAAGTCTCCCCCGCGAGTTGCAGCCAGGAACAAACTCCTGTCTCCTATCATCACCACCATTGTGGACACCCATATTGCAGTACTACTGCTGCTGATGTTACTCCTGAGGCCAAGACTCTCTGTTTATGAACATAGTGAAATCGGAGTTGGTTGATATTCTGGAGGGTGCTGCATCGGTACAGAGAAAAAATCTGCAATGGATGCCGAGTCAGTCACCCCGGCCAGAGGCAACACGATTGTCTGAATGACATTCCAGAATATTTCTTCAGAAACAATTACAACGCGTTAATGAAAAGTCTTTGGCTCGCCGACTTCATACAGTGAATGACCAGAGTCTTAATGATAAGAAAACAAAAACATTTACACGGCTGAATGGAGGATCCAAGGCGCTCGGAGGCTTTTCTGTACAATCTCAAAAACTGCAGACGCCTCAAGAGAGACTTGAAAAGATCCATGCCGAGCTGGATGGATAGGAAGAAGACTAATAACCAGCGGTTGATTGAAGCCGGGGATTTTTTTTTTTTTTTTTTTTTCGATACTTTGACTTTTCTTTAATAAAAATAAAAATGGGTAACTACTATGGAAAACAATCTGTATATATCTATCAGAATGCAGTCAATACCTGTTTAATAAGTGTGTTGTTGATGACGATTTAAAACAGAATGAATAGTGATCCCCGTGTAAACAGAACGGCTGAAGTTTGTAAACTAGAAGACATTTTGGATATCGTTCATTCTGGCAGTACTATTCCGGGTCATTGGGAAACGATTGTAAACGAAACTTTTAAAGTGGGTACTGGAATCTTCATTTTCCGAAACATTCTGTAACATTACCGAAGAAATGAAACAAACACAAAAGTGTATCATGTGCTCGCATTGTATGCTCTGTTTGTAGATGTAATGCATCTTGTGTCAAAAACAGCATACACATGAATAGTTTGGGCCGAAGTGCAAAAACTCCATTATAATATTTCACTCATCTGGGGGATTCTGTGCTGGAAAGATCATGGGGATGTTGCAATCAGTATAAATGTATTACTGCTTCCTAGGGGGTGAAAACAATAAATTGTAAATATGAAATTCTTCAAATAATAAAAAGTGTTTTTTACATTTAAAAAAAAAACTGTTGTCTTCAATCATAGTATAGTATTTCCTACATACCCTTTTTTTAAAGAGTCACAGTATAGAATGTCTGAACATTTATTTTTAAAGTACTAGTATAGTATGTTAAAAGTATCGTGAAAAAAGTCCAAGTATAGTATGTAGTTAGAATTATATTATACAATTTGTCTGCATGTCCAGTATAGGATCTCAAAAAAAAAAAAAGAAAAAAAATGAGAGAAAGTCATAGCATAGTTTGACAAAAAGATCTTGAAAAAGTCATGACATTGTGTGTTGAAATGGTTTTGAATAAACACATCAGTATTTTTAAAAAGTAAAATTGTATCAAGTGCATCAGCCAACTCAAATTACTCAATTTGAACCATATTATAAATAAGTAAAGAATGGTCATAGTATATAGCAGGACTGTTTATAGTTTTTCTGCGTTTCAGTGTTTTAGTGTTTTCAGTGTTTCAGTGTTTCAGTATTTCAGGGTTTTGTGTGTCAGTGTTTCAGTGTTTTGTGTGCCAATGTGTCAATGTGTCAGTGTGTCAGTGTTTCAGTGTTTCAGTGTTTCTGTGTTTTTTGTGTGTCAGTGTTTTCAGTGTTTCAGTATTTCAGTGTTTTCTGTGTTTCAGTGTTTCAGTCTTTTGTGTGTCAATGTGTCAGTGTGTCAGTGTTCTATGCTTCTGTGTTTTTGTGTGTCAGTGTTTTCAGTGTTTCAGTGTTTCAGTGTCGCAGTGTTTCAGTGTTTCAGTTTTTCAGTATTTCAGTGTTTTGTGTTTCAGTGTTTCAGTGTTTCAGTGTTTTTGTGTTTCTGTGTTTCTGTGTTTTTGTGTGTCAGTGTTTTCAGTGTTTCAGTATTTCAGTGTTTTGTGTTCAGTGTTTTCAGTGTTTTGTGTGTGAGTGTTTCAGTGTTTTGTGTCAGTGTGTCAGTGTTTACAGCCTTTCTTTGCTCTGATCAATCCCCAGGGATCCTCCCCCTGGAAGGAATATAGCAGGATGAGAGAAAAAACATTAAAAAAAAAACGTATCTTAGAAGTGGCTATAGCATTTGATGCAATTCTAAAAGATAGTCAGATTCCTAAAAGTTACAAACGGATGCTGGAACATAATTATTTAATAAGATTTTTGAAGCCTTGCTGAAGAAACAAATAATTTTTTTTCATTTTTTTTTTTTTGAGATCCTATACTGACATTGCAGACAAATTGTATAATATAATTCTTAACTACATACTATACTTGGACTTTTTTCATGATACTTTTAACATACTATACTAGTACTTTTAAAAATAAATGTTCAGACATTCTATACTGTGACTCTTTAAAAAAAAGGGTATGTAGGAAATACTATACTATGATTTGAAGACAACAGTTTTTTTTTAAATGTAAAAACACTTTTTATTATTTGAAGAATTTCATATTTACAATTTATTGTTTTCACCCCTAGGAAGCAGTAATACATTTATTACTGATTGCAACATCCCCATGATCTTCTCCAGCACAGAATCCCCCAGATGAAGTGAAATATTATAATGGAGTTTTTGCACTTCGGCCAAACTATTCATGTGTATGCTGTTTTTGACACAAAGATGCATTACATCTACAAACAGAGCATACAATGCGAGCACATGATACACTTTTGGTGTTTGTTTCATTTCTTCGGTAATGTTACAGAATGTTTCGGAAAATGAAGATTCCAGTACCACTTTAAAAGTTTAGTTTACAATCGTTTCCCATGACCCGGAATAGTACTGCCAGAATGACGATATCCAAAATGTCTTCTAGTTTACAAATTTCAGCCGTTCTGTTTACACGGGGATCACTATTCATTCTGTTTTCAATCATCATCAACAACACACTTATTAAACAGGTATTGACTGCATTCTGATAGATATATACAGATTGTTTTCCATAGTAGTTACCCATTTTTATTTTACTTTAAAGAAAAGTCAAAAGTATCGAAAAAAAAAAAAGAAAAAAAAATCCCCGGCTTCAATCAACCGCTGGTTATTAGTCTTCTTCCTATCCATCCAGCTCGGCATGGATCTTTTCAAGTCTCTCCTTGAGGCGTCTGCAGTTTTTGAGATTGTACAGAAAAGCCTCCGAAGCGCCTTGGATCCTCCATTCAGCCGTGTAAATGTTTTTGTTTTCTTTATCATTAAGACTCTGGTCATTCACTGTAATGAAGTCGGCGAGCCAAAGACTTTTCATTAACGCGTTGTAATTGTTTCTGAAGAAATATTCTGGAATGTCATTCAGACAATCGTGTTGCCTCTGGCCGGGGTGACTGACTCGGCATCCATTGCAGATTTTTTCTCTGTACCGATGCAGCACCCTCTCCAGAATTTCAACCAACTCCGATTTCACTATGTTCATAAACAGAGACGTCTTGGCCTCAGGAGTAACATCAGCAGCAGTAGTACTGCAATATGTGGGTGTCCACAATGGTGGTGATGATAGGAGACAGGAGTTTGTTCCTGGCTGCAACTCGCGGGGAGACTTGGTTTTTTCTCATATCCCTGGCTAGTTTTCAACGGTCGTCTTAGTGGGGTCCTTCGTTTTAGATGATTTGCTGAGTGGGGGGCGGACTTATTGCGTTGAGTGGGGGGATTCATCTGTAGAATTGAGAGTTTTTAGAAAGTTCTTTAAGCGTTGTAGCTTTTTCATCTATCATTTTCAATCAAGCAGCAAGAGGTCAAATGTAAGAATAAGTAATAGTTTGTCACGATTTTACGGAAAAAGTCAGAGCACGATGTCGCATCTTAAAGACAGCTTGAACTGGATAGATGGTTAGTCTGTTTTCAAACATACCATACGTTCTGCATGTTAGTATATTAGGCCAATCGGGTTAGGCCCTACTGCCCAACTCCCTCAATAGGGAAGTCACGCTTTGGGGAGAGGTGTTTTAATTTCACAGATCTGACTTGATTGTTGTTGTAATGGCTGAAGAATAGGGACGGGGGAGGAAAATTCAGAGGGTGAAGAAGCAGAAAGATAACACGGACAGCACGTCAGTTTCAGGAAAGATGACACCGGTTTTATGCATGACATGCCAAATATCCTGAAGCCCTACAGAAAAAGGTACAAGTATATTGTGTTGAAAATATCGCAAAAAGTCGTATATTGTATAATGTATTAGTTGCATGTTGTATTTTGATAAAAAATCACTGTGTAGTTTTTCAAAAATATAATGGAAAAAGGAAAGAAAAAACAAATATCACAGTATGTTGAAAAATATGAAAAAAGTAATGTTGTGTTAAAATAACATGAAAGAAATCAAAGTAAAGCATCTAAAAACATATATTTAAAAAACAAAGTTATGTTAGTCAAGTCAAGTTATCAAAACCGCATTGTTTCATCGAAACAGTGTTAAAATCACAAACTCTCCATTTAGAGTTTGATTCTTTAAGAAACTAATTTCATTACAAATTAATGAATATTTGACCAAGTTATAAAGTTTTGCATCCATTAAAGTGTAACTATAAGTATCTTTGTAGGAGAAAAAACAAAAATCATTCAAGTTATTTCCAGAAAACTGGATTGTCTTACTAGAAAATGCCTTTAAGAGTCACAGTCTTAAAGAAAATCTGTTCAGAAAAAAGTACTACCTTCACTTTTTCACTCTTTCTCATAAAAAAGTCCCCTTGATCTCTTCTCCATCATAATCTTTGAGTTTGTAAACAGATGGTTGACGAGGTATGCGTTCGGACGCCGTAAATAATTAGTCGGTATAACTCTGTTCCCCCTCCTCAAAGTTCATTTCCGTAGCACCTTTCCCCCACTGATGCTAGTGACCCCCTTTGTATGCTAATTACCCCTTTGTTCGAGGTGTTACCACATGTAGGTGTGTTCAGTTAAACACTGAGATTTTCAACATACTACTCTACAAAATGATTTTTCATATTCTTTTGACAAACTATACTTGACTTTTTTACGGAAAATCATGACAAACTTTAATGTGACTTATTCTTAATTTTACCATACTAAAGTAAGACTTGAAAATACTATATCGTTGTTTTTTAAATTATATTTCAACATATAAAACAGAACTTTTGTTTGTGTTAGCATAACATTGACTGGCTTTTCCTTGATCATTTCAACATGAAATTAGTTTTATTTTTTATTTTATTTTTTAAATGATATTTTAATATAGCATATTGGCGGAGATAATATTTACGGGCCCTTTGAGTAGATTGTTAAAAAGTAAGCTAGTCCCAGACTGTAGGGCCCACTCCTTAGGTTGGCTCCACTTAGGTTAAATTACTTTAGTTAGAATGAGGACAGGCTAATTAGATTGACAACAAAAGGGTCTGAGAGTCTCATAGTTTTGTCCTCCCAGCAGTGTAAAATAAATTTGATGCAGCAGTGAGTCATTGCAGTTCATTATGTGTTTGAATATATCAAAATGTTCTAAGAAATGTTTAAAGCACCCAGGACTCTCATTTTTGCCAAGACATGACTTAATACACGATGCGAGTTTTAAATGCTTTTGCCTGGAAGTAGCAGATTAAGTGATTTAATGATGGAGCAGGATTGTTAAGAAACCCAATTCCTTACAAAGTACTTTATATTCTACCAGAAAACGAATTCCTTACAAAGTACTATTCTATCAGTTGTAAAGTGTTGCACACTTCAAAGTGTATCTAAAAGTATCCTAGTAACACAAACAAAAGCAAGGAAGAAAAAAGAAAAAATCAGTAAAGTCATCTAACAAAACATATATTTAAAAAGTAATGTTAGTCAAGTCAGTTATCAAAACGGTATTGTTTCATCGAAACAGTGTTAAAATCACAAACTCTCCATTTAGAGTTTGATTCTTTAAGAATCTCAATTCATTACAAATTAATGAATATTTTACCAGGTTATAAAGTTTTGCATCCATTAAAGTGTAACTATAAGTATCTTTGTAGGAGAAAAAACAAAAATCATTTAAGTTATTTCCATAAAACTGTATTGTTTTACTAAAATCCCAAAGTGCCTTTAAGAGTCACAGTCTTAAAGAAAATCTGTTCGTCTTAGTGGGGGTCCTTAGTTTTGTATGATTTGCTAATTGGGGTGGGACTTATTGCGTTGAATGTCTGTATATTCAAATATAATGGAAAAAAGGAGAGAAAAAACAAAATCACAGTATGTTGAAAAATATGAAAAAAAGTAATGTGTTAAAATAACATGAAAGAAATCAAAAGTAAAGCATCTAAAAACATATATTTAAAAAAAGTAATGTTAGTCAAGTCAAGTTATCAAACTGCATTGTTTCATCGAAACAGTGTTAAAATCACAAACTCTCCATTTAGAGTTTGCTTCTTGAAGAAACTCAATTCATTACAAATGAATGAATATTTTATCAAGTTATAAAGTTTTCCATACATAAACATGTATCTTACAGTTCCTTTGTGAGAGAATTACGCACAAATCTGTCATATCAAACATTCTATTGCAGTATTTTATCTGTTTTATGTGCACTGTTGGAGGAGCCTGTGACCTATGTTTTTCATTGACATATCTACACTGTAGCTAATGGGCATATGCCATAAAGCCTTGAAACTTGAAAACTTAAAATGATCAGAAACTGCATTATCTCACTGAAACAGCTCTAAAGAGAACCCAATTCCAATAAAAGTTTTAGGTGACTTAGGCGCCGTTTACACGAGGAGAAAACGGCTTGTATCTGCATAGTTTCGCGTGCGTATAGCCCTATTATTTAGACGAGGCCGATAGAAACTGACCACACAAACGATAACGGGTCCCAAGGTGGATAGATTTGCAAACGAAACGCTCTGGGGGGTCAACCGAGTCCGTTTAATCGCCTCTATACGAATATTGCCTGGAAAAATAGGATAGCCCCGCCTCTCCTGCTCACTGCTGTACTAGCAACTATCAAAAATAGCTGTGTTAATTAAACGCACAAGGGGTTCTTGAATGAAATAATATTATAAAAGGCAAACCAGAATTGTTAACGCCCAATATACTCCTTAAACAAAATAAACAGAGTCAGATTTCATGCATTGATCCATTATATTGACAAAGGTGCATCTCACCCGGTGTTTGTAGAGAATATCTCTCTTTCTGAGCCGTCCTCTCGATGCAATATCCACAGAGACGTGCTTCTTGGTTTCTTTCAGTTAACTTCCCGTTGTATTTATCCATATGCTGAGGAAATTACTATATCCCGCTGAATACCAGCAATCGCCACACACACTGACTTCCTCCTGTCAGTAGCTACTGCTAGTGCTACTGCTACTGACCATGCTACAGATATTAGTGCAAAATATACAGCTCCTCTACCACAACCATCAGCAACAACAGATTCGGTTTTCTTTCAGTTTCAGTTTCAGTTTCAGGGCTTAAACAGAAGGGTAGCCATGGCAACATTGCTGCGGGGCTGCTCCAGGCTGCTCTTCTTCGGGCTTTTGGTGTATATTGGCGGAAGTTACAGCGCCACTTACAGTCCCAGCATATGTACTACAGAGTTTCCAGCGGCCTCGTTTGAACAGACACGTTAAATGAAACAAATGCATGTGAACGGAAGACTTTTTTGAATACGAATACTGTGCATAAAACGCAAACGGCGTCGTGTGAGCGGGGCCTTAGTGAATGAGAATTAACGGCTGATAGCTAGATCAGGAGGTGACAGGCAGGGGAGGGGAGGGGGTGGGAGGGGTGTGAGGGGAGACAGTCTCACACATCCAGACTCAGACGGAGGAGCCTCAGACGGAGGGTCTGAACCCGGCACAGATACTGCACCCGTTTCTTGACTGGCGCTCCCGACGGATGGCGGTAAGTTGTCACAGGCGTCTCGCTGATTAAACCCATATCGATGCGTCTCTTTGCCATTTTCGTTTTTGAAAGTTTAGGTGACTTGGTGAGTGGCTTTTATCTAGTTTGCACTGGATTTCTTTTTTTTTTACCTAGCTCACTCCACCCCCCACCTCTATCTTCTGACATCACAGCATATGCCTGGCTCTCAGACTGCAGCGGTGTTGGGGGTCGCCCAGAACTGCTGAAGGGGGATGATTCTATCTGGGACGGGGTCACCCCCGATTTCACACATGATATTTACATCATCTAGGGAAGCACACCAGTAAATGTAGCCTCATGTAACTTCATATAGGGATTCTTTAATAGTTGTGTGAAATAATTAAACAATAAGGGGGTATTAAGATCTTTTAAATTATAATTTTCCTCTCAAAGAGAGTTCGTTGTACACACACACACACACAAAACAACATTAAATAATGACATGATATTATAATGATAAAAGCACTTATAGATATGTTTAGTTTTTAATGTCGGGTCACTCATTATTGGACCCGCGAGCTGCATGATACTGGCGTGTTGTCAGGAGAGGTGGGGAGAGCGCTCCGTTTAATATCCCGTAATATTGTAAATTACTATACACGTTTGAATAGTTAATTAATCTACTATAATTAGTTGGTTTAATATCGAATCATATCAATTTGTTTCAAAGCTCAATAAATAACATCGAAGACCTTTGACCGGCACTTTTCTAATTTTGTCCGGAAGATTTAAACTGTAACGGACATGTTGACCGACAGGAGGGGGAGGAGGAGGGGGGGTGGGTTGAGAAGGGTGGGGGCTCAGAGGGTGGGGGCTACGGAGGATGTAACACCTGTATGTGAGGGGGAGGGGGGTGGTCTGAGAGGTGTGGGGGCTACCGGGGAGGATGTAACACCTGTACGCGATAACACCTCGAACAAAGGGGCTCATTAGCATATCAAAGGGGGCTCATTAACATAATTAGGGGCGGGACTTAGAAGGTGTGACCTGGCACTTTTGTATGCATACTAATGTGATTGAAGCGGGATATGTAATACTACTGATGTAATATTGTCTCAAGTTCATGGTTATGTCCTGTCGGGATGGCCTTCAGTGACTGAGGCTCCTCTCAAGCCGTATCATCAGAGGAGAGAATAACTGAGTGGTGTGAGGGATGGCTGCGTGCTCTGGGGAGCCAGAGTCATCGTACCAAACAAAGGCAGGGAAAAGATATGAAAGTACTGCACCAAACACATTCCGGCATGTCAAAGATGAAAGGTCTGGCTAGATCTTATGTATGGTGGCCGGGGATGGACCAGGATGTAGAAAAGGAAGTGCAGTCTTGTGAGGAGTGCCAAAAGCACCACAAGTCACCACCATCAGCACCATTACATCCCTGGGAGTGGCCGGAGTCTCCCTGGACGAGAATTCATGTGGATAAGGGAATGCTCTGGTTTTCGGACAAAATTAACATGGGATCACTCCCGTCACTGGACGTACTTCGTCTCACTGGAATAGTAACGGTCATAGTCAATATAAAATCGTCCCCATGTATCCGGCCAATGACGGGAGAGTTTTGAAAGAGACAAAACACTGTTCCATACATTTAAAAACACTTAAACAATTAAACAATGTTTACCCCAGGATTCAGGCATCTTCCCTGGCTTGTAAAGTGCAGTTATGCGCCTTGGAGGTATTGCACTATTTACAAATGTATACCCAGGATTCTGGCCCCTTCCCTGGCTTGTAAAGTGCAGTTGTAAAGTCTTGTTAGAAACTGGTGAATCTGTTTAAATGCAGGCAGCAGAGACACTGCTTTTAGCGGGGTCTCAGAGAGCCAGACACCCAGGGTACAGCACCTCGCTGTCTTACCCAGAAAACAGGGCACTGATCAGGGCTAAAGTAATGTTATAAACTGGTGAATCTGTTTAAATGCAGGAGACCTCCAGCAGAAGTCCCTAACAGTGGGTCTCTGGTTATTTCACAGCTCCAGGAGAGACCAGGGGAAAATCACCTGTCTGTGCCCGCTCACAGACCCCCAAAGTACGGACTCATGACCTCCAGCATGGCCTCCTAACAGGGACTGTATTTCAGACCTCCAGGGCGGAGACCGTGAAAATCACCTCTCTCTGCCCGCTCAAAGAGCACCGAAAGACGGACTAATTACCTCCAGCACCCCGGAGAGCTCCATTGTGAAATATTGCTACTAATCCATAACTTTTGATAACAAGCTCTGTTCGGTTCAGGCTTTTTCTCTACCCCCCCATTTACACGTACCCCGCATCCAACGGTACCATCGGCGAATCTCTAGGACCTCGGGGAGCGGAGTTACGGCAGAGGGTCAGATTCTGAAAATACGATTTGAGAAAACAGGGCTCTGATCGGGGCTAAAGTCTTGTTAGAAACTGGTGAATCTGTTTAAATGCAGGCAGCAGAGACACTGCTTTTAGCAGGGTCTCAGAGAGCCAGACACCCAGGGTACAGCACCTCGCTGTCTTACCCAGAAAACAGGGCTCTGATCGGGCTAAAGTCTTGTTAGAAACTGGTGAATCTGTTTAAATGCAGGCAGCAGAGACATGCTTTTAGCAGGGTCTCAGAGAGCCAGACACCCAGGGTACAGCACCTCGCTGTCTTACCCAGAAAACAGGGCTCTGATCGGGGCTAAAGTCTTGTTAGAAACTGGTGAATCTGTTTAAATGCAGGCAGCAGAGACACTGCTTTTAGCAGGGTCTCAGAGAGCCAGACACCCAGGGTACAGCACCTCGCTGTCTTACCCAGAAAACAGGGCTCTGATCGGGGCTAAAGTCTTGTTAGAAACTGGTGAATCTGTTTAAATGCAGGAGACCTCCAGCAGAAGTCCCTAACAGTGGGACTCTGGTTATTTCACAGCTCCAGAGAGACCAGGGGAAAATCACCTGTCTGTGCCCGCTCACAGACCCCCAAAGTACGGACTCATGACCTCCAGGATGGCTCCCTAACAGTGGGACTCTGTGCATTTCACAGCTCCAGGAGAGACCAGGGGAAAATCACCTGTCTGCCCGCTCACAGACCCCCAAAGTACGGACTCATGACCTCCAGGATGGCTCCCTAACAGTGGGACTCTGTGCATTTCACAGCTCCAGCAGAGACCAGGGGAAAATCACCTCTTTTTGCCCGCTCACAGAGCACCGAAAGACGGACTCATGACCTCCAGGATGGATCCCTAACAGTGGGACTCTGTGCATTTCACAGCTCCAGCAGAGACCAGGGGAAAATCACCTCTTTTTGCCCGCTCACAGAGCACCGAAAGACGGACTAGAGACCTCCAGGATGGCTCCCTAACAGTGGGACTCTGTGCATTTCACAGCTCCAGGAGAGACCAGGGGAAAATCACCTGTCTGTGCCCGCTCACAGAGCCCCGAAGGACGGACTCATGACCTCCAGCATGTCCCCATAACAGTGGGACCTCCATAACCTTGCACACCCTGAGTCCCCGGGCCCCCACACTTAAGCACTCCCCCACGGACTAAACACAGGTATTCACACCCACCAGAACCTCGTGCCCCTGGTGACCCTAAAGGGGGTGGATTTTGTGGTGCTTCTATGTCCGCCCATCAGCATCCATAGTCGGCCTTCTTCACGTCACCACCACCCCTTCTGTTGAGGGTATTCTCGTGCCCCTGGTGACCCTAAAGGGGGTGGATTTTGTGGTGCTTCTATGTCCGCCCATCAGCATCCATAGTCGGCCTTCTTCACGGCACCACCACCCCTTCTGTTGAGGGTATTCTCGTGCCCCTGGTGACCCTAAAGGGGGTGGATTTTGTGGTGCTTCTATGTCCGCCCATCAGCATCCATAGTCGGCCTTCTTCACGGCACCACCACCCCTTCTGTTGAGGGTATTCTCGTGCCCCTGGTGACCCTAAAGGGGGTGGATTTTGTGGTGCTTCTATGTCCGCCCATCAGCATCCATAGTCGGCCTTCTTCACGGCACCACCACCCCCCTTCTGGGCTGGAGGTTCAAACACTTTAACTTTTGTTCACCCTCCTCTGGCTTACACCTCCTCCGCCAACACTTGAGCGCTCATCACAGGGTTCAGCACCCCGGTGCTGATGGAAAGTGGCACTTTATCTGCCCCTGGTAACCATCAAGGTTATTGTTTTTTTTTAATTTTTAATTTTATTTGAACACACACCCTAAAACATCAACCACACACCCTAAAACATCAACTATTTACACGTTGCAGTAACAAAAATGACAGTACACACAGACTAAAACATCAACTATTTACACGTACTACTGCTGCTATAACAGTACTACTAAATTTCTTAACCTACGTTTTAAAGTGCAGTTATGCGCCCTGGAGGTGTTGCACTATTAACAAAATGTATGCCCAGGATTCTGGCACCTTCCCTGGCTTGTAAACTGCAGTTATGCGCCCTGGAGGTGTTGCACTATTAACAAAATGTATGCCCAGGATTCTGGCACCTTCCCTGGCTTGTAAACTGCAGTTATGCGCCCTGGAGGTGTTGCACTATTAACAAAATGTATGCCCAGGATTCTGGCACCTTCCCTGGCTTGTAAACTGCAGTTATGCGCCCTGGAGGTGTTGCACTATTAACAAAATGTATGCCCAGGATTCTGGCACCTTCCCTGGCTTGTAAACTGCAGTTATGCGCCCTGGAGGTGTTGCACTATTAACAAAATGTATGCCCAGGATTCTGGCACCTTCCCTGGCTTGTAAACTGCAGTTATGCGCCCTGGAGGTGTTGCACTATTAACAAAATGTATGCCCAGGATTCTGGCACCTTCCCTGGCTTGTAAACTGCAGTTATGCGCCCTGGAGGTGTTGCACTATTAACAAAATGTATGCCCAGGATTCTGGCACCTTCCCTGGCTTGTAAACTGCAGTTATGCGCCCTGGAGGTGTTGCACTATTAACAAAATGTATGCCCATATGTTTAGCGGGATTCAGGGGACCAAAGGCGTCTAATTCTTACGGTGCACCAGGGCAAACAGGTTGAGTCCACGGCCCCTGCCCCATCATCAGGAGTGTCAACCAGCCCCGGTCCCGACTTCATTGGCCTCTTTCCCTCCCGCTTCCGCTTCCGCTGCTGCTGCCGCTCCAATGACCCATCAGGTGAAGATGATGGAGATGATGGAGATGATGGAGCAGTGCTGTTATAGCAGCCCTCTTCGGAGGTCTCCCCATCTGACAGCGGTAGACATCCTTCTGATGATGATGCAGCTGCTGCCGCATCTGATGACGCCCTGAACATGGAGCGGATTCTCAATGCCTCCTTTATTCCCGGCGCATTCGCGTAGAACCGGTCCGCCGTGGTTACGTCGTGACACATAAACCTGGCGAGAATCGACCGGCTTTCTGGATCTTGGTGATGCTTGATATTGTCAGCCAGGGCAGTGCGCAGGATTGTGAAGGTGACGGCTGTTTCTAGCCCAGCATCAGCCCATGCCCTCTTCAAGTGAGCGTTCAGGTTCTTGGAGGCCCGATTCCCCCTTGTGAAAAGGAAGAATTCATTCTGAGGACCCAGCAATACCTTTTTAATCCCCATCCACCGCATGACCCAGCTAAACTCCTCTACTGTAAGCGCCAGCTGTGCTTCGCCATATGTCTTGGCCGTCTTGTGATCCTGCACATGGATGATGTAGCCCTCAGCAGTTCCCCTTATGGCTGCCTCTAAGACCTCACTGTTTTTCATGTTTGCGTACACGCCCGTACGGTGGCCATACAGGAGGCTCCAATGGAGGGTGAGATAGCCATAGAGAAGCTTCTGGGTGGTTGAGGTCGGCGTGCCGGCCATCAGGTCGAGGAGCTCCGGGATGCGCTTCTCAGCGGCCGCCATGGCGGCGAGAAGCTCCGCCTGGCTCGGCAGACGATCCAGTTTGTTCCTCTTCACCTTAAACTGATGTAGAGTGACTGCCTTATTCAAGTGTTTCATGTTGGCTTTCACCTCTCTCATTATGTGGGTCATATCAGACTGGGTGAGCTTGCACCCCCGGGGCTTTGACTCAGACATGTACCCCATGAACTGGTGCACATTCTTCAGGAAGAACTCTGATGTTGTGACTGCCCGGCCCGGCTTTACAATATACTCGCTCCAGCCACGGATCATCTTCATGTTTCTTAGGAACAGCCAGTCTGACAGGCGGTTAACACCATGGGCCATGTATACTATGAAGTTCTTTATCCGGCTGATCTTCGACACAACATTGTCTTTCTGTTTTACTGTCGGAGCGACACCCAAACAATGATCCAAGTATGTCTGAAGGTACGCCTCCATGCTTCTAGGCAACGTGATTTCACGCATGGTATTCCCCCGTCCACACCCAGTGGACCAGTAATTTGAGGGAGAGGGCAAGTCATTAGCCAGCTTAGAGGCACGGGTCTTCCGGCATACAGGGGTCTCGCTACCGGAGGCTACTGCAAACATGACAGTTTCCACCGGGGTCTTCACAGGGGTCTCGCTACCGGAGGCTACTGCAAACATGACAGTTTCCACCGGGGTCTTCACAGGGGTCTCGCTACCGGAGGCTACTGCAAACATGACAGTTTCCACCGGGGTCTTCACAGGGGTCTCGCTACCGGAGGCTACTGCAAACATGACAGTTTCCACCGGGGTCTTCACAGGCGTCTCGCTACCGGAGGAAACTGGTAATATGACAGTCTTCACTGGGCTCTTCACAGGGTTCTTGACCGGTCTCTTTCCACCGGAGGCTACTGCAAGCATTACAGTCTTCACTTGGCTCTTCACAGGGTTCTTTACCGGTGTCTTCCCACCGGAGGCTACTGCAAGCATGACAGTCTTCACCGGGCTCCTCACAGGGGTCCCGCTACCGGAGGTTACTGGGGAATGCATGACAGTCTTCACCGGGGTCTTCACAGGGGTCCCGCTACCGGAGGTTACTGGGGAATGCATGACAGTCTTCACCGGGGTCTTCACAGGGGTCCCGCTACCGGAGGTTACTGGGGAATGCATGACAGTCTTCACCGGGGTCTTCACAGGGGTCCCGCTACCGGAGGTTACTGGGGACTGCATGACAGTCTTCACCGGGGTCTTCACAGGGGTATTGCTGCCTGAGGCTACTGTGTTTATGCCGGAGGTACTTGGGATTGCCAGGCCCTTAAATCGTATACATTCGTCCTCTTCCTCAAGAACAGCAGCACTCTGCTTCCTGGGTTTTAGCTCCTTTTTCAGCCTGGAGCGCAGGGTCTTCACCTCATCATTGAGGGCATCCTTCTGAGCCCTCAATGCCACATTTTCCAGCATCACCTGCCTGCAGTCCTCGTTGTCACACTCGGTATGTGGGGAGAAGGGTGGAGGGTGCCCGGGGTATTCCCCCTCATTGTCTATATCCAATGATGTAGCCATTCCAATGATGGGGTTAGTCTCACGGAGGTCATGGAGCAACTGCAGTGCCACACTATGCTTCAGCCTTGCCATGACCTGCTGTGCCTCATGTCGGGACAACTCAGGGTGGTCATGTTTTACATGACGGTCCAGTCTCTTCCCAGCGTACGAACACCCAGCGATGGGACAGGGTTTGGTCCGAACATTTATCCTTCCACTGGCTATTTTCAGGAGGATTCCCCTCTCCTCCAAGTTCCGCACTGCATGCTTGTGCTTAAGGTGTTTGTTCAATGCCAGATAGAAGAGTCTGCACACCGGGCATTCAGATGACATCCTTACTGAAACACACATAATGAATTTGATCAAAATGATGTTATAGTTCTCCGTTTATATGCGTTAGCGTGAGCGGTGGTTGCGACACTGGGTCCGATGCATCAATTCATGGTGCATGGACGAAGGGAAGTATTGGGTTACCACCGGGTCAGATGGTCCCACTTCCGCACCAACGCGGGGGGCCATGAGAGGGTTTGGGGTACCCCGGAACCAGGCACCACCCCAGCAGGAAACGGGTTGTATGGTCAAAGGAGGAAAGAGTGATAGAACCGGGGTAAAGCAAAGAAAGTGTCCGACAATAGTGACTTGTGAGGCGGCCAGAGAGTCTGTCATATCTCGGTCCTATCCTCCAGGCAACGCTGTGGCCAAAACTGGGCTAAAAACAAAAAAAAACTAAAAATATTTCATCCAGGGAAATTTGGTGAAAATGAAAAAAAAGTACCCAGAAATAGTGCTTCATTAGCCAGCAGCAGTCCCCTGTCGACTCATGTGACATTCCTCCAGGTTACATAGAACCAGGGTGTGGGGTCCGAGCCATCTCCGAGACATCTCTAGTCCATGTTGATAATGGGGGAAATGTACCCAAAATAGTCCTTCATTAGCCAGCAGCAGTCCCCTGTCGACTCATGTGACATTCCTCCAGGGTTACATAGAACCAGGGTGTGGGGTCCGAGCCATCTCCGAACATCTCTAGTCCGTGTTGATAATGGGGGAAATGTACCCCAAAATAGTCCTTCATTAGCCAGCAGCAGTCCCCTGTCGACTCATGTGACATTCCTCCAGGGTTACATAGAACCAGGGTGTGGGGTCCGAGCCATCTCCGAGACATCTCTAGTCCGTGTTGATAATGGGGGAAATGTACCCCAAAATAGTCCTTCATTAGCCAGCAGCAGTCCCCTGTCGACTCATGTGACATTCCTCCAGGGTTACATAGAACCAGGGTGTGGGGGTCCGAGCCATCTCCGAGACATCTCTAGTCCGTGTTGATAATGGGGGAAATGTACCCCAAAATAGTCCTTCATTAGCCAGCAGCAGTCCCCTGTCGACTCATGTGACATTCCTCCAGGGTTACATAGAACCAGGGTGTGGGGTCCGAGCCATCTCCGAGACATCTCTAGTCCGTGTTGATAATGAGGTACCCCCAAAAAGTGCATCATGACTCAGCAATCATCACACTCAACTTTGGTGAGAACCGGGGAAAGGGTCAAAATGTAAAAATTATACCCCAAAACAGTGTCTCATGACCCCGCAGGAGTCCCCCGCGGACTCCCCTGACATTCCTCCATGGTCGTAATCACCCAACTCAACTTTGGTGAGAACCGGGGAAAGGGGTCAAAATGTAAAAAATATACCCCAAAACAGTGCCTCATGACCCCGCAGGAGTCCCCGCGGACTCCCCTGACATTCCTCCATGGTGGAAATCATCCAACTCAACTTTGGTGAGAACCGGGAAAGGGGTCAAAATGGAAAAATTGTACCCCAAAATAGTGCCTCATGACCCCGCAAGAGTCCCCCGCGGACTCCCCTGACATTCCTCCATGGTGGAAATCATCCAACTCAACTTTGGTGAGAACCGGGGAAAGGGGTCAAAATGGAAAATTGTACCCAAAATAGTGCCTCATGACCCCGCAAGAGTCCCCCGCGGACTCCCCTGACATTCCTCCATGGTGGAAATCATCCAACTCAACTTTGGTGAGAACCGGGGAAAGGGGTCAAAATGGAAAAATTGTACCCCAAAATAGTGCCTCATGACCCCGCAAGAGTCCCCCCGGACTCCCCTGACATTCCTCCATGGTGGAAATCATCCAACTCAACTTTGGTGAAAACCGGGGAAAGGGGTCAAATGTAAAAATTATACCCCAAAATAGTGCCTCAAATCGGGTAGAGTCACCGGGAAAGTGCCCTCGCATTCCTCCAGGGCTCAAAATGTCGCACTTAAACTATTTGGAGAACCGGGAAAATGTAAAAAATACATCCCAAAATAGTGCCTCATAATCGGGTAGAGTCACCTGCAAAAGTGCCCTCGCATTCCTCCAGGGCTCAAAATGTCGCACTTAAACTATTTGGAGAACCAGGAAATGTAAAAAATACATCCCAAAATAGTGCCTCATAATCAATAGAGTCACCTGCAAAAGTGCCCTCGCATTCCTCCATGTCGAACTTAAAGTATTGGGAGAACCAGGCTGGGGGGTCTTGAGGCACAAAATGAGGCCCACTCAGAGTGCTTGGTGAGCGGATACATTCTTCCATGATTTCCAACAGCCGTATTTTTTCTGAGTCCACCCAAAAACTGGGTTTCTGATTTCGTGCGGAAGTAGTCTGAAATTATGGATGAATCTTTTTGACAGAGAAGTGGAAATGAAGCCCAGGGACTTTTTTCCCCTTCTCCGTTGTACCAACCATCGGAGAAGGGGAAAAATCGGCCCGAAGCGCCAAACACCTGGCCACTATCCCGTTGGCACTTAGAAAAAATTTGACAATTTTTCAAAACTTCATTTTTGATTATTTTAAGATATAATTAAGCGTTTTCTTCACTTTTTTTTTTGCTCCACGGGTGGGGCGCCTGGCAGGCCACCTATGAGCACCCAAATTCGCCCTGGATCATCCAGGATTTGTGGAAAAATCCATAAACTGACTAAATCACCCAGAGAGGTCCCCTACCTAGCCCAAATATATATAATACAAATATTTAAATAGTAAAAGGTGCACTTGTGCTCTGCATTACCCGGAATTTTATTTTCATAGCCCCATGATAGTGATTAAAAATCATTTTCATGGGAAAAGTGTTAAAACGCCTGATTAAATTATATGCAGGACCCCAGTGAGCTCCAGACTATGTGCATTGTGTTGGGAACCATATAAATGATAGAATAAATGCATTCAAATGCAAAAATAATGATTTAAAATCATTTTAGGGG